>VZRZ01004810.1:1067856-1110879 GCA_013398175.1 Climacteris rufus | reverse complement strand
CGGGCGCCCGGCTGATGGCGCGGCTCGGCTGCCCGACCCGCTGCCGCTCCTGCCGCTCCCGCACCGGCACCAGCCTCCCGTGCGACGACGACCGCCCGCCTCGCCCACCCGCT
Source organism: Climacteris rufus (assembly GCA_013398175.1). Classification (NCBI taxonomy): domain Eukaryota; kingdom Metazoa; phylum Chordata; class Aves; order Passeriformes; family Climacteridae; genus Climacteris; species Climacteris rufus. The sequence goes on along the minus strand of VZRZ01004810.1, from coordinate 1,110,766 downwards.
GACTCTCCGAGCCCTCCTCCCCCGCTGCCCGCCCCGGCATGGAGCTGCCGAGAGGGGAGCCCCAGCCCGCCGGAGCGGGCGAGCAGAAAGCGGGCTGTCCGCAGACCGGCGGCCATGGGGAGCCCGACGGCGGCGAGAAGGGTCGAAGGGAGCCCGGGCCCGAAAGCTCGAAGGCGGACACCGGTCGTCGGCTGCAGCTCCGGGGGACCGGAGCCGTCGCCGGGCGAGGCGGCGCCCCGCCGGCGCACGGTGCCGCTCCGTCGGGAGTGGCGAAGTCCCCGCCGTGACTTACCGTCCCCAGCGAGCTGCGGGGCAGCGCCGGGCCGCGCATGGCTCCGCGGCCCGCTACATCCCCATGGCAGGGTCCCCCACAGCCAGAGAAAGCCGCCGCAGCCCTACCCAGCGGCGGCCGGAGCGGCGCGGAGAGTGACTACCCCGTCTCCAACTTCCTGGCAGCGGCAGCAGGAAAGAGAGCGGCGAGCGGGAGGCGGCCCGGAGCCGCGCCGCGCCCCGCCCGCCCTCCGCCGCGCGAAGACCGGCGTCGGCAGTGTTCCTTAAAAACCGAGATGCTGGAAAAAAGGCAACGCATGGTGCATGAAGTGGCTAAAGCTGCTAGAAAACACACGGGGAAAGGAGTCAGAGGAGGTTCACGGCAATATTAAAGTTCCTTCATTGAAGGAGTGTTTCACCCTTCGGCTGTACTTTTCATGTGAAACAACCGTGTGCTTGTAAGATACAGACCTTTTGCATCTTAACCGCCTTAATTTTAAAGAAAGGCATTTTCCAGCCACGATCAGCGTTTTTAGAGTCTATATGACCATCCTGTAGTTTTTAATTTAAAACACACATTTTCTTGTATGCTCCAATGAACCAGCTGCAGTGATACTGCAAATATAAGCAAAACCTACATGACATTGTGTGAAAGCTCTGCTTCATTTAATACATGCTCTTAGCACGTTTGAAAAACAAAAATACAGCTACAAATAAGTGGCCCATTAAGACCTCCCCTTGCCTTCTTCAGTTATCTCTGTATTCCAATCAAAGGCATTACATGAAGCTACTAAGCATTTTTTGGCAAGAACCTGCCCATTTCAGGTGTATAAAGCCAAAATGGGTACAGTTCACTCCATGGACTGCCTGAATTACTGCGGACAAGTCCAAACACCTCCACAGACTGTACCTGCTATGGAGTTGCTTATCTGCTGTGTGGAAGCCAATGACAGCACGTGCACAGGAGAAAACAAGGAGGGCACTTTTCCACACTTTGGCCTGGAACAGCTCTGACTTTCCAGCTACAGTCCCAGGAGGGAATGAAACAGCAGAATAACCTGTTATCAGATTGCAGCCATCTCCAGGCATAGAGATGGAAAATATTTTGTCCCATTCATTTCCTTTCTTCAAATGAGGACAATACAAAATTAGCCCCTAAAGGGAAAATTCTGGCACACATTTTGTGAAGGAGGAAATAATGTTTTTAATGGACTATTTCAGGTTTAGCACATGCTGTCATGGGAGTAGATGAGCCACACCCTTCAATCTTCATGGAGCTTCAGCCTTCAAAAAAAAAAACAGGAAAAAAAATTCTCTAGAACCACACAAATGTCAGAGAAATCCCTATGAACTTTTACATTTGACTCTTCCCAGGGAGCTCTCACAGCCCACTGTACGTTTGACATTTACACTGCACATCCACTTCCCAGCTTTCACCAGAACTCCAGGTCCAGGCCTCCCTTCACCTCCCTGCAGCCTGCCAGGCCTCCGGCACTTGCCAAAGCTCCGTGGCTATGTGCCAAAGCCCAGGAGAACCAGGTCCACCCTCCTGTCCCTCAACCACTGGCTTGCAGGTTGTCTGCCAGCCCAGCCACTTTACTCCTGGCCTGCAAAGCTCTCTTGGGGTTGCATAATGAGGTTTTGGTAGCAGGGGACTACAGAGTGGCTTCTGTGAGAAGCTGCTAGAAGCTCCCCCATGGCTGGCAGAGCCAATACCAGCTGGCTCCAAGACGGACACACCGCTGGTCAAGGCCAAGCCCATCACAAATGGTGGTAATGCCTCTGTGATAACAAATTTAAGAAGGAAAAAAAAAGTTATTGAACAGATGTAACTGTGGCCAGAGAAGAGCAGAGTGGGAATATGTGAGAGGAACAGCTCTGCAGACACCAAGGTCAGTGGAGAAAGAGGGGAAGAAGGTGCTGCAGGCATCAGAGCTGAGATTCCCCTGCAGTCTATGATGAACACCATGGTGAAGCAAGTTGTTCCCCTGCAGCCCACGGAGGTCCATGGGGACGCAGAGATTCACCTGTAACCCATGGAGGAGCCCCATGCCAGAGCAGGTGGATGCCCAAAAGAGGGCTTTGACTCCGTGAGAAGCCCATGCTGGAGCAGGCTCTTGGCAGGGTCCTGCAGACCTCTGGAGAGAGAAGCCCACGCTGGAGGGTTTCCTGTAGGTTTCCTGGTAGGATTTGTGACCCTGTGGGGGACTCACGCTGGAGCAGGCTGTTCCTGAAGGCCAGCACCCCATGGAAGAGTGGCTCACGTTGGAGCAGCTCGTGGAGAACTGTTGCCCGCGGTAACGCCTCACACTGGAGAAGTCACGGGGAAGGACCCCAAGCTGGAGCAGGGCAAGGACTCCTCTCCCCCAGCAGCGGCAGAAACAACGTGTGATGAACTGACGGTAAACCCCATTCCCTGTCTTCCTGCACCGCTGCGGGGCAGTAGAGACGGACGGGGGGAAGGTGTTTTTAAGATTTACTTCTAAATATCCTGCTCTGATTTTGTTCGTGGTGAATTCAGTTAAGTTCAGCCTGCTTTGGCCGTGACGGTAACCGGTTTGTGGTCTCACCGTGTCCCCATCTCTCTGTCCCCTGCCCACTCGTGGGAGGGGGCGATGGAGCGGCGTTGGCGGCTCCTTGGCATCGGCCCAGGCTCATCCCACACACTCCCTGCCCCGTCTCTCGCCAGCCCGCGCGGAGGGGGCGGGAAGCGGCGGCAGCGGCGATTGGACGGAGGGCACGGAGGGGGCGGAGCTCGGCGGGCGCGTGGGGCTCCCGGCGGCTCCTTGTGCCTTTCCCGCCGCCGCATCGCCACGGCAACGGCGCGAGCCGCGCGGCCTGTCATGGCGGCGCCCAGCGCGGCGGTGAGTGAGGGCTCCGGGCGGCTCCGCGCTCTGCCCGCTCTCCCTGCCGACCGGCGCTGAGGCCCCGCTTCTCTTCTTTCCGCCCCGCAGGAGCAGCGCTGGCTGCGCGCGGCTCAGGACTTCGCTCGCCGGGCGCTCCCGGGAACGGACGGGCAGGAGCCAGAGGCGCTGGAGGCGGTGCTGCGGTGCCTGCGGAGCGCGGGCGGCGGGACGCTGCCGCTCGGCTACAGGTGACAGCGGGGCGGAGAGGAGGGGACGGAGCGGGGGGTGTCCGGTGCCCATGCGCGGCCCTCCCGGCAGCTCAGCACGGTTCCTTCCTGCGCCATGCCCGCCCCGGATGCCTGCTGTGGGAGGAATGCTGTGGAACGGGGTAGCCGCACGCCTTTCTTTGGCTTCGGTGCAGCCCCGGCCGCCTTTGCGGTGTGATTATGCACCGTCTCCGCCTGTCTGCGGTAGGCAGAGCGCGTTATCAAAGTGGGGCATCTCGCCGAGAGCGGGCTGTCACACTGTACAGCGTTTGCACGGCAGCTTCCCGGCTGGATCCTGCTGGGCCGCTCAGGAGCGTGTTCCTGGGCATGGTCTCCCCGCTGTTGGCCAGCGTTCGAGTGTGCGCTCTCACGAAGGGGGAATCTAGGATAACATGGTCCTATTTTAGTTGATAAAAGGCTTTTGGATGCTCACCATCATGGAAAACGTGCAACTTTTTGAGAGATATCCATATTGAAAGGTTTGGCTTGTCTGGATCTGTTTCTCTCTTGCTCCACCTTACGGTGGGAGAATGTCTATTAAAACCTCTGGCACAGTTTGGGGGAAAAGATCAACTGGAGTTGATTAGGGACTTGGGACCTTTAACTGATAGTTTCTAAATGTAGATCTTCCATGCTAGCTAAACAAACTGATGTCATTTCAGCCGTATTTTTTCCTGTGTATTTTATGACATTTAAACCAGAATTTGGTTTATATTCAGGAGAATTCATGAAATAGAGATGAAGGTGCTTGGTATTTATCTCCTATGAGGCCAGTGGCCTGTCTGTGAGCAGCATGCTGCATCCACAACTGACCACCAAGCTCTGGAACACAAGAAGAGAGCCCTTCTACTTATCTGTATGTGAGAACCATGAGCCAGTGTCCTGCTGTAGTTCTGGTTTCTCCCAAAAGCACTCAGCACATAAAACAAAAACATGAGCAGCACTGTGTTCTCCCCGTGGATCATAGGTACCAGTATTATTCCTGCTGGTGCTCTGTCTCTGAACATGGGGCAGTTTCAGCTAATGTAATTTTCATCTAATCACCTGTTCAGATTCCTGCAAAATACACAGCAAAAGTGTCTGCATAAATTTATGTCTTCTGATTAATCTATTTTTTAATCTAGATACTATTTATTGCTGATTCAGATCCATCACTCAGCTAGACTGGTTTCTGGCTTTGAACTTTTAATCCCTGACTAATCAAGAGAAACTCTATAAATTCATACCCTTTGAATTTGATTATGTCCTGCTACTGAGCAAGTGGGTGTTGTGAATACACTCCAGTTTCACAACCTGAAATTGTCAGTGAACCTCAGTGGCAACCAGTACCAAAATCAGTAGCTGCAGAACAGTTTGTGTTTGCTTTCAGTGCCGATATTGGCAAGGACAGAGGACTTCCATTAGTTCTGTAGCACAGAGGGCCAGAATGTAAACAATGGTGAGTGCTGCCATGCTCATAGAAACACTGAAAAGGCTTAGAACCTACTGAGGATGCTGCCTTGTTCTCCCATGGCCAGTCTAAGCACGACAGATGCTGAACTGTGGATGCCTTCAGATGTGGTTGATTTGATGTTACATCTTGTTCTCCTCCCTGGCACTGAAGGGACGATGGAAAGATTCAGAGCTAGCTTGGCTCTGTTCTTGTAAGTGAAGGTCCTGTCTAAGATGACTGGCTTGCTGTCTCACAGCTTTGTATTGTGCAAGCTATCCACAGGAGATTCCCAAACTGTCACAATCTTCATCTAGAAGTTTTTCAAACTTGTTTTTACTACAGTTCATCAATTGTACCACCAAATGGTGTAATTAGTCTGTATTTACCTGGCTTTGTTACTGGTATATAAACTGTACTGAGCAATTGTTGAGGTTTTCTCACAGTGTGTCCCATTCAAACTGAAAATGTCTAATGCTCTCCTTCCTGTCTCCTTCCACATGTACTTGAAAACATGTTCCATTTTATTAAATCTCAGTTACTATTTCTTTTGAACTTTTCTGCATGCCTGCCCAGGTAACCATAGTAGCAAACGTCTGTTTTCAGAGAGGATGCTCAAGCAGAACAGATGTGTTGAGTGAGTTGAAGGGCATCACTGATAAATGCTGCTGAATGAGTTGGTTCATGCCATGTCATATCATCAGATCACACCAATAGCTAAGGCTCTTCTGACTTAGCCAAGCACTGCCTACTAAACTCTGCAAACTGAGTTCTTTGTGCATCCTGCTATATTCTCTGTTTTCTTCTCTTTTTTTGTTTTCTTAGTTTCATCTCCATCTCTGACCTACAGCATCAGCAGCACATACCATGCTGCAGCCACCTAACATGGAGCACTCATGAATTTAAGGAATGGTCTCATCAAGGAAAAGGTGTTTTACCTATGCAGGACACTCTGCCAAGGACTTACCTGATCTTGGTTGGCTATTTAACAGATGGAAGGCAACAAAACAAGGAAGAATTGGTAGATGGTTGCCTATATGTGAAGGACAATACTGGGATAATTCCATGTGAGGTATGTCCTTGGTCTGAGGAGTTCTGTGTTTATTCCCACTTCTGGACCTGTGTCAAAAATCACCAGGGACTTCAGGTGTTCTGCAAGAATCTTGTGAAGGAAATAACTCATCTCTATAACAGGCAGAAAAACAGCAAACTCAGATCCTGGATAGAACATGTCAAAGTTGCCATTGCTAGGAGAAGGAATATTGAATGTGCTGGCCTGGAAAAAAGAGACATCCAGTACAATTCTGTCAAATTCACCACTGTACAAGGTGGCCTGGGAGACTTCCCCCTTCTTTGCTGAATTCCAACCAGTGGAGCAAAAAATAATTTTCTGGAGAATTGTACCAGGTGTTCACTGATGGATTGATGACATACTTTGAGGAAATAATAGCTTGCATGACAGTTGACTTACAAGCCTTCTAAAGGTCAGTGCAAGGGGATTCTAGATAACAAATAACCCCTTGAGTGGTGATGACAGAGCACTGAAGTTGTGCTTTCCAAGGAGATGAAGTCTAGCAAAAAGTTGTATTGGTAAGAACTTCTAACTGAAAACACTGAAAACAGGGAAAAGAAAAACCGGTGAGAATTTTAGAAAAACAGTCTGAAAATAACTAAGTCTTGCAGTGAATTAATTCTCACCTTTCTGTAAGGTTGTGCCTGTAACCCAGGAAATGTTAGCTGTAGAGCTCAGAAAATCTGTTCCAGACTTGCATCTGAAAGGGCAGAAGCTCTCCATGCAAGGTCAGAGACTGGGCAGAAAACATTGCTCTCATTTAGTAATGAAGTCCAGCAGTAGGACCAGAGTTTGAGATGCACATGCAAGGCTGTATTAGTAATGAACATTTGTAAGTAATAATGAGGAAACATACCGTGACTCATCTCAAGCCTTTCTCTCATTATCTTTTGGTTTAGCTCCTGCATTTTGAACTTCAATGGCTGGAGTCACTGTTCGTCTTCCCAAGCTGGTCATATATACCACAGACAGACCAGAGTGCAGCAGGGTACTTGGAAATCCTGGGGGATCCAGTGCCAGTAAATGCCCCCAAGGAAGTACTTCACAGCATTCCAGTCACCTACCCAGTGTCAGCTGAGGCACTGCTTACCTCCAGGTAAACACCTACCATGCTCAACTCCAGCAGGCTGCTGTTGCTCTGGCTTGGCAGGTAACATGAAGAGCACTTGGCTTAGAAAGAAACAAATTCTATTTGTGCCACAGGTGGAAGCATAGCAGTAAGTGGTGGAAGTAAAAGTTGTACAGCAAAGCCACTTTTCTTTATTTTCCTGGACTTTATTGGAAGTTTTACTTCTGGGATTTGAAAAAATAAGAGTGATTTTAATTATTTCCATATGTCTTTTGATACTACAGAAAGAACATTAGAACAGTGTTGATTTAACTTTCATTAAAGCTAAAATTCATTCTTTGATTAGCACATTTTTTTTAACCTCCAGTGAACCAAATGTATAATTGAAAGTAATCCAAGATTGTATTATGAAGTTAATCTGTGTCACTGGTCAAGTTCTTATCAGGTTACTGAGATAAAAATGCCAGTAAAATGTCAACTGATAGAAGTAACCGTTCTTTAGTTTACAGTAGTGAAAATGAGCCAGTGGAATTGCAAATCTTACTATGTTGATAATTTCAAATTGTGCTAGATCACTTTTTATCTTCTTGAGTAGAGAATTATTGGTGTAATTTAATTACAATAGAATGTCACTAATCATGTTGCTTTCATTTCCTTTTAGTTATCTTCTGTTTTTATTTGGTTTATCTGCTTGTAAGAAAGTAATTTTAATTGTTGATTTAGCTCAAGGAACCTTTCTAAACAAGAAAACTATTTTCATATTTCAGTATATGTTCTCAGGCTTTTAACAGATATCTCCTTTGTTATTGACTGATATTTGACCAATTTTCCATGTTCCTACTTTAAAAATGTTACCAGTGGGATGCTGGTACTACTGTGTGTCTACTACTGGTTGTTGGTTTTTTTTTAAAGTCATAAAGTTAGATCATTGTTTATATGTTTTGGAATCAATAATGTTTTTGTTTAAAGTGAGACAGTTATATTCAAGTCCAGTAGGAGCTGAAATGAAAATTACAAACATAACATTATTTTGAAATTACTTTTGTTTTTTAATTTTTTAAAATGTAGGTTTGAAATAACAAACAGAAATGAATCAAGAAATATCACCTCTCTCTCCTCTCATCTGCTTTTAGTTCTGCTGCTTTTTCACTCTGTGCCAAGTTTGTTAGAAAGACTCCATTGCTGCTTTCAGGTCTCTCTTGTTTGTAGGATTAGAGCTTCCACAGTGTCACGTTCCATGAAACTACAAATCCAAGTTCTGTTTTCTGCAGAAGAATTGCTTGTGACTTTTTTTCCTTCTCCTTTATACCTATAATTAGCTTCTTGTTTGTGGTAAAGCTTTTTACAATCTGGCTGTTGTCATGGAACGTATGAATTCGTTCAACACAACCCTTCTGTCTTCAAATGTTAAAACATAAAAGGGATTTAGTATAGAAAAGTTAAAATACAAATTTTGTAGCCAAATACTGGTTTGGAAACCTCTCTGGTTGTCCATATTACCTTGTTGGATCTGTTATTCATGGAAAGTGCATGTTGCATATTTATTTATTTTGCCTTTGAGACACTTTTGAGCTGTTCTTTCATCTCTGATTTCGTTTTCCTCTTCAATTTCCCTCTAGGATTCCATGTAAGAAAAGATCAAAGCTTACTGTAGCAGGTGAATTGACCAGACTTGGGCCTCTCCTTTGTGTTCACCACAAGACATTTTTTTTTCTGTTTCTGAAGTGTGTCTCCTCAGCTGTTTGTGTCCCTGTGCTGGTGCAGGTAAGTCCTTGGAATTTTCTCACAAATTCACTGTGTGTATCTGCATATGTGCTAGTTGATTAATTTTTTGAAACTTGCCCTTGATTTCCCACTTTGATTTATTCTTCCTTTTGCTGGCGATTTTTTTTTAATTCCATCCAGTGTTCAATAATCTTTGTATGTAAGAAGTCGAGTTCTGTGCCCTGCAGAAACTGAGTCCTTCTCCCTCATGCAGTTGCTGTATCCTTGAACATCTTGCAGATATGGCCCTTTTGCTAAGAGTGTGAGGCAAATCTCTGGAGGGAGAAGGGGTTTTGGGTGGGGTTATTAGGATTGGGACCAATTGTTTTCCAGTGGGCTTGATGCTGATGTCACTTTTGCTTTGTCTGCTCTAGAAACCCAGCCAGCTGGTGTGGCATCATGTCGTCCAGCTGGGTCACAGGTACACAATAACAGGCCTGAGTATGTCCAGCTTGAAGAAATGTGGACAAAGGATGTTTGTCACCAGTGATGCTTCCTGCCTTCTGCCCTACTGTGCAGAGCAGGTGAGGGAGCAGCCACTGAACAGTGCTTGGCAAGGAGAATCCCCTCAGTCTTCCCTTGAGACTGCTGAGCAGCTCAGTGGCTCCTTGGAGCTGGGAGATGAAGAGGAGAGGCCACGATTGACCAAAGAGTCGAAGATCATCTCATATGTGGTAAGGATTCATAGGGTTAACCTTCACCCACTCGTGCTCTAGGGTTTCACCTCCCGGCCTGCAAGGATTTTACTTCCATCATGAGTTTATTTTCTTAGTGCTCAGGCCTGTGAGTCTCTTATGTTCTCGGACTCTCTACACTCCTGTAACTTTCTGTTTGCTTTCTGTTTAGGGATTTGTCACCAAAATCCTCAATGTCCAGGCTGGTCTCTTTTTGCTGGATAACAAAGTGTGCTTGTGCCTTGCTTATCAGCCGCTCTTGAACTCTGCACGGGGACTCCGACCAGGAGCATGTGTGGAGGTAAATTGAGATTTGTGAGTCATGAAGTATTCAGTGGAAAGGACTCAGGCCCTGGGGATGGCTTGTGAACATGTGGATCAACAGAAGGCTGTGGGAACACTGGAATTATTTCAGCAAGTATCTGGAACAAAACTGGAAATCTTACTGCCTAGGCTTAGCCATGAGATTATTATTATGTGGTTCCTCCCTAAAGTCTGCTAGGTGCCTCAGGCCTGGTTATGGTCAATCCAGTAGAGAGAGAAAGGATTTAGGGTGGGGTGATGGTTTTGGGGAGTAGTGGCAGACTGGCTATCTCTTCTCTTACAAATATTTGTGTATCCCAGCTCTTCGATGTCCACCTCCTGCAGAAGCCTCTGGTATCCTTCCCTTATGCTGTACTTTGTGCTTGCCTGAGCAGCACTGTTGTGCTGAAGAGTTTTTCAAGGCTCAGCACACCCTACCAGCCACTGACCTCTTCAGGAAATCTCTGCTTGCAGCTGCTCTTCCGCTTCAATCTTGGAATGCCCCTGTACCTCTGGCTGGTGAGCCTCCTGGAGACATTTGAGGAGAGGTGAGGACAGTTCTTCTGCAGTCAGGCTATACCTAAATGTGCTGTGTAGGTTACCTGGGTGTCTTCTAGACCAACAGATCACAAAATTTACTCTGCTTGGATACTATTAGCGGGAATTGCTTCTGGTGTGTTGACCTAAGTAAGCCATTCATCCAGATTTCACATCATGTCCAGTTGCTTGTACCTTGCAGTTGCTCTTATGAGAAAATCCTGTACATTTTTCAAATGCAGGTGGGGTAAGTCCACTGGTCTTACCAGTGCAGCATGCCAGAGCATGGTGCTCACATAATCCTGCCTGGAACGATTTGTCCTGAAATACAGAAGCACCGTGGGGATGTCTGCCTGCCAATGTGGTTTGCTTGGCAGATCAAGGTGGGCACTGAGGCTGAAGCTGAAAACTGCTGCTACAACTAGATCACAACTGAAGTAAAGGCTCTTATGTCCTGGCTGCTCACAGAAGCAGCAGCAGCTGTTCAGCATATCACTCTGAGATATTCTGAGTGTTGCCAGGAGTGTGATCATTAGAGAGCTTCTGTCTTGGCAGATTTTCCCACCCATGCTTAGCTCTGAGTCTTCCAGGTGGCTTCCCTCTCTCCCTGACGCTGCACTGTATTCAGAGGACAGCCATGGGCCAGTTTTTGGGTTTACTTCTGGGTTCTGTTACTGAAAATATTTGTGGTTGTTCTGGAGCAGTTATGGTTGATCCCTGTAACTGCTGCCTTGGAGTTTAAAATATATACATTTTAATCTCAGTCGAGAAAGAGTTTACAGAATGCTCACTGTTCCTGCGCTTTACTGGCACCATGGAATTTTGACAATGTTTTCCAATTAAACAGCCTGTTTTGCCCTGGGAATTATGCTAGCTATAAGTTTCAGTTTTTATTATCTTTTTCACTTTCTTTAATAGTGATTGCTAAGTTCTGCTACTGCGTAATTTTTTTTTCAGTGAGCTAGTTGCTATCTCTTTTCATTTGAATTCACTTTTGTAACGAAGTAATGTTTTGACTGGCAGTGTGATCACTTCCAGACATTCAAAAGCAGTAAGCTAAACTTCTGAAAGTAATTCTGCATGAGGAAAATATTGGAACAAAAGTAATCTGTGGTTGTTTCTGTCTTGTGATTTTTTGGCGTCCTGTGAAAGAAAGCTGAATGTACCTGAGTAATCATATCAAGCTTAACCAAAATGCATGGAGATCCATTTGTGTGACTTAGAGGAAGATTATTTTCACGTGGTTTGGTTTTTTGGCCACTTGAGTTTCAAGATTTTGCCTGTCTGTCCATTTCTGTATATTTTCCTATTCCTTGTCTGCCAGACATAAATCTGCATCAGGCTTAAATGTTTATTTTTAATCACTCCATGTTCTTTTCATGATTAACATGTGTTAATCACACATACTTTTTGTGACCTCCTTAGTTCTTGTCCTACACAGCATATTCACTCATAACAAGCAGAAAGAATCCCTGACTTAGATGCAAAACTCACTAAAATGGAAGGACTGCCAGTGCTTTTAATGGTCATAATTTTTTCAGGTTTTCTTGTTTCTTTGGGTGCCGTCGACTGCTTAGCTCAACACACCGAAACCCTGGAGCTGCTGAGAAGTTCCTTGTCCCCCTTCTGCAAGCTATGGTGCCAGACAGAGAGGAAGCAAGAGATATTTATAATGAAATTCTAGCAAAAACACACCAGTGTCCCCTGCAGAAAGTGCGTAAATGTTCTGTGAGCTGTTTCCTGTCTGATGGGAAGAAACTCAGCTGATTTGTTCTTTCTCTCTTTGTTTGATAGTATTTGACTCTGAACCCCCTATGCCAGGCCCCATCTCTGGCTGCAGTTTGCCGTGAGGCAGAACAGAAGAGCTGGGAAGGCTTCAGTCCATCACAGCTGCTTTCCCCCTTGGAGGCACAGCACATGGGCACCCAGGAGCTGAATCGCAGGCTGGCCTGGTCCTACTGCACATTCTCAGCAGGAAGTTTCCAGCCCCAACTAGTAAGTGCCTTGTTCTATTTCCTGTCTGTGCCTTGAGAGCTCCTGGTTCTCACCATGCCTTCCAGCACCCTATCTAGTGCATGCCTGTTTCTCCTGTTAGGGAGTCACACTGCTTTTCTCAGTGTGGTGTGTTGAAAACTGAATTTGTGCTGCTGCTACACACACTTTGATTTATGGCTTTCAAAGACAGGGATTGTTTGATGCTCTTTGCAGCTTCTTCTCTGTTGTAGATTCTGCTGGGTGTGCTGAGGGTCTCCTCCAGGAGCGGTTCCCTCCAGCTGCAGGACAAGAGCAGCACACTTCCCTGTGTGATATGCCATAAGGATGGTAGCCCGTTTGCCCAGACAGGTCTCTTAGGTATGTCCCACTAAACTATATTTGAGTGCTGAGCTTTTGCTCTTCTGCCGTCCAGCTCCAAAACAAGGAAGAAGAGATGTGGTATGGAGGTGCTGAGCTGTCACTGCCTGATCTCATGACTTTAAAATGAGGATATTGAGCTTACTGGTTTTATGTTCTCTTTTTATTTAGCTCAGCTCCTTTCTCTGATGTGTTTGCAGGATCACTTGTGCAGGTGGAAAACTATCAACTTGTAGTGGAAAGATTCCTTAAGACTGATTTTCCCTCCTGGGAGCACCTGGAAAATCAGGAGCATGTGAGACAGAAAAAAAACAGGTAAGTCCCTTCATTCAGTGTGCAAGTAAAATCATCACTTTCTAGTTCCATGAGTATTTTGGACTATGGTAAGACTTCTTACCAACATAGCATTTTAGTACCAAAGTAGCTGTTCTTTGCTATGTGCATAAAATGAGCTCTTTATCAGCAACAAACCCACCGTCTCCATTTTGTTCAGAATACATGCAGCCTGGGAGCTGACCTCTACTTCACTCTTTCCCAGTGCTCCTGCTGAGTACTTGTGGGGCACTCACCAGAAGTGCTTTCCCCAGATAACCATTTGTTTTTGACAGCCACCTGTCAGGAACAGGGAGGTTCACTGCTACCATTTGTCATTTCAGTATCTATGTGCAGTTCTACTTTGAGGATGTTCAGGTTCTTCATGCTGCTGAAGGAAAAATCCAGAAAGGCCTTAGGAGTGGAAACAGCTCCTCTTTCAGGAAAAAAGAAGATCGCAATGTAACGTCTGAGCTGGAAAGCCCAGAGGCAAAAATGCTGAAATTGGAGGATCCCAAGCCAGATACTGGCAGAGATGAGAGCTGTCAGGGGGGCCAGAGCAGCACTAGAACAACAAGCTGTGTATCTCACCTGTTCTTGGTTACCCAGAAGGAGGGCCTCATGCTGCGCAATTACCAACTGCCTGGAGAAGAAGATGGAGAAAAGCAGCAGCTGCAGCGCAGTTTCCAAGCCACAGTGCTGTGGCTGGGCAGACCATGGCTCTGGAGCCACCCTGGAGAAATTGGGAATCTACCAGAGCTGGAGGAGACTGGCTGTGATGGAGAGGAGGGTGTGACACAGCAAGAAGTAAGGCAGCTTTGGGCTGTGGTTTGATAAGTCTGGGAGCTGGCTGCTCAGTGACCCCGTGTGGTAATTTAGTATCAATAGAAAAGTGATTTTTGTGTTGGGTACAGTTATGCATTTGTGCCAACAAATTCCTTCTTACACCCCAAGCAAGTTCCATCTCCTCTCTCTGTCATCTTCCTGTAAGTCTGCCTTCTCCTACCCTTCGTGCTGCTAACCTTACTTCTCCGTCAAGACCTCCTCTGGGCTGAGCTTGCTCTCTTTTTGCTGTATTTTTCATTCTGTACCTTTTTCCTAACAGTTCTCATCACCTTCTCTCTCTCTCACTGCTTCCCTCCCTCGCCAGGCACTAGTGCTCTTCATGGGAAAGTCTCTGCGCTGGTTTCCATTCCTGCACCTGGATGGACTGTATCGCCTCATCGTGCCCTGCTGCTCGGTAAGAGAGAAGTTGCCTTGCAGTTTCCTCTTGCAGACTTTTGCTGAACTGCATGTGGGAGTCAAGGAGTCAGAGAGTGACTAAGCTGTTTTTGAGGCTTGCCATTTCCATCTGTCTTGCCAAGAAACTGCTTCAGTTCTGTGTTCGATTAAAATTCTCAGAGCTCTGCATTCAGTGGATTTTTTTTGTTCTGTAAACCGCTGTTCTTCACTTTTTCCTATAACTTCAATCTCCTTCCTTTAACAGTCTTCTGTTTTTCATTATCACTCTCATCTCAGGATTTGGAAGTGTTTGACAAATTCTGTTTGCCACCTGTGTCAGCACCATTCCTGACCAGGCCATCCTGCCCCCTGTGCCTGCCTGTCCAAGATACCTGGCACTTACAGCATGAGATCTGGATCTCCTGTCTGCCTGTGCACCAGGTATGCAGTGTCTTATTGCCCAGGGCTTTCACACTATCTCCTTCTAGAGATCTACTTGTAGTGCTCTCCAGAACTAGCCAGAAAATTATCAGTACAGAGTATCTTGTTGATGAGACAGTTCTACTCTAAGCTCCATCAGAGGCTGCTGCTGGGCTTCACATTTTCTTGCTTCAGAATTCATCTGGAGAGGAAGCATGAGTTGCTTGACCTAGCTCTAAGCATGCAGAGCTTGTCTTTACTGCTCTAGCTGGGGATACCTGTAAACTGCAACCCATCTGAAGCTGTGTCTCCCTCTCTTCTAGCTGGCAGCCAGGTCAGTGCTGAAAGGCTTGGACCAGAGAATTTCCTCCATTCCAGAAATGCTTAGCAGCAGGTATGTTGATCTGCCCCAGCTCACAAGTGACTGTGTCTTAGGGAAATGGGTCTGTGTTAATTTTTATTGGAAATACTGCTGTATTAAACTGTGATGAGTTATCCACCCTAGGAATATGGTTTGGAAATCTACCTGTGTGCAAGTAGTCCAGACTTCTCCCATCCTGCTTATCAAAGCTAAAGGGATTGGAGGTGACAAGACTGCTAAATGGTGTCTAGAATGGTTCAGCTACTGCTGGTGTGGATTAGGTCCCAAAAGCCTCTGCCAAATTGCTCTCAGAAGTGGAAACAGGCACAGCAAGGAAAATGAGACTGAAAGTATGATTTTTTTCGTTGTTTTTAGATTGTTTTAGCACGTCTACTGGAATTTTCACCAGTGCCTTATAATAAACTGTTTTCTTTGCATGGCTTCTTCCTCTAATTCAGAAAAACAATTAGGACACTAGGAGATAGGAAGGCTGTAATGCCTCACCTTTCTTCCTCACTGCTGAGTCTGAAGAAGCAGAAAGCAAGGTAGAGGGGCCTCTTGTCCCTGGGTGGGGTAGGCTGCAGCAAGCTGCCCTCAAGGCAGTATCTCAGGTGCTCAAGGGCAGGTTCCCCAGAAACTGGGCTCAAGGAACAGTGCTCGACTTCACCCTGTCCTTTGTGGCAATCTTGAAGTCAGGCCTTCTTCCACTCCCTTTGTCTTCAGGCAGGACAAAAATCCTGGTATGCTCTCAGTTTCACAGGTTCCCTTGTTTCTTTCTCTGGTGAGATCATGGAGAGGACCTTGTGTGCTTCTCCCAAGAATGAGAAGCCACCTGTGACCGTTGGCTTTCCAAAGCAGAAAGGTAGGATTGTGGTAACCTTCAGGAAGCAACAGATTGATTCTTGCTTCTTTCTGTTTCAGAGAGGCAGTGCACTTAGCCAGCTGTGCTGCTGCATCTGGGAATGGTGGAAATACGCCAGGATGTTGCATCCTGTTGCATGTCAGAGGGCTAGGAAACTGCACACTGCATACCTGGGGATGGGAATGGGAATGCAATACCTGGAAAACCTGTGAAAGCCTCATTGTGATGGGAGGCAAAACCCCTCTAGGAGGTCCAGCTCAGTGCCAGGCCATGGTGCCTCTGGGAGTGAGCTCATGGTTTGTGTGGTTCTGTGTCTCCGCAGGGACTCTGCTGGCCAGGGATCACAGCGTGAAGCTCAGCATCTCAGCTGCTCCAGGCTCCCCTGTTGTGATGGACATTTACATTACTGCCACCTACCTGCAGCATCTCTGGGGTTTGCTACCTGGAGCCAAGATCCTCTGCCAGAACTTGGAACGCAAAATCTCAAGGTGCTCCTGTCTTTAGAGCCCTGATCTAGTCTCTGACCTCTCTTACTGTCTTTGAAACTATCTCTTAAACTGTCCTCCCATGTGGACTTTCCTTATCCCTTGTCCACACCTTCATGTCTCCCAATCCCTTACCACAAATTATTTTCCTACCATGTTACAGATGAAGATCAGCCTAGTCATCCCAAGAAAACTGTGTTTGGTTTCTATAAGCTCTGTCTGACATCTGCTCTTTCATATTGCAGATTCCATAATGTGTATTGCACATACATTGCCTCCAGCTGTGTGAGCATCATATCCCTGTCAGCTTCTCACCTATCTTTTTCTTCTAGGTAAGTTTTGGGTCTGCTTATACCTTAGTGTGTCCCAAGAAAGGTTTCTATGTTCCAAGCTTCTCAAATTCCTATTTCTTCTAGTCCTGCAGAAGCCTCATCCCCTTCACTAGCGTTTCTATCCAGCTTGAGACCTCACCTGCAAAACCTGCCCCAGGCCCGGATTTTATGTCACTTGTCCTGTGTACTGACTATGTGCCTGCAGTGGGTTTGCTCACTTTGCAGCTGCATCTTCAAAGAGGTATTCAAGCTTCCACAAAGATAATTTGTGAGAGGTCTTGCAGATTTTTTACTGACACAAACTTTGTTACCATGTAGAAGAAATGAGAGTTCTTATCTCAATTGCAAACCCTTTTTTCCAGTGTCTGAGATGGACTTGCATATTAGAAAGGGACCAAAGTGATAACTGATTAGAATATGTATCTGATGCCAGGCAGGCTGGGAGGTAGCACTAGGGATTAAGTGAGGACATGGAAGAGGGGAATCCTACTCTGTTATTGCTCTGCTCTTCCCACAGTCACTGCTATTGGGGTTCAGCACCTTGCAGTAGGTGATTTCTCTCTCCCAAGACACTCACTGGAAATGCAGTGAAATTCTTTAAACCTTTGCATACTTAATTGGGGAAGGGTTAAAAACAGGCAGTGGCCCTTCCCCTTCTCTCTTCTACCACCCATACATAGCTGTAGCTTTATTCTTCCTTCAGGGAAGGTGCACCCGACACAATCCACCATGTCCATCACACACAGGAGTGAGGCAAGCCAGTGCACGGTAAGTGCTGTAGGGATTGGGTGTGGGAAGAGTGGGTAGGAGGGTACAATTTACACCAGAAACAGGAGAGGGAAATTCAGGTCAAGGATGGGATGTGGACAGAACAGCACAGATGGAGTTATCACACCTTCTGAGATGTAAACAAACTCTCTTTACTGAGATCTGTTTTCTGGGTTGTGACCCTTGTGAGGGAGCCAGGCATTGTCCTGCCCTCCCTCTGATCCCAGCCTGCCTGCTCTCCACAGGGTGCTGGTGGAGGATGGGACAGGTGAAGCTGTGGTGCTGTGCAGGAACCAACATGTGGCAGCAGTGCTGGGCCTGAGCCCTCCTGAGTGGGAAGCTGTGCTGAACTGTGTGCGGAGCAGGGGCAGTGTGTGCATTCACCACAGGGAAGCTCCTGGCACGGGGGTGAGTGGGTTATTCCAGCAGCAATTGCAGCGTGCTGGGCTCAAATCTCAGCTGGACAGGATTTCCCTTTGCTCTGAGTGTTCCAGAGCCTCCCTGCCTTCTTCTGAACACACCCTGGCAATATACTCTTTCCTTCTTCAGTGTGTAGAGAAACCTGAGGATCTTGTTGCTTGCTACCTAAGGAGTCTGTGCAGGAGTCCTCTCATCTGTCGCCCTGTCCTGTTGGATTTCAGCCTAGACAGGAAGCCCTCCAAGATCCTGCAGCCTGGTGAGCAAGTACTGCTGTCTTTTCTAATATTTAGTGTGGGAAGGAAGGGAGGAGGCATCTCACCAGGCTGGGGAAGGAGAGCTGCTTTCACTGCCCACAAAGCAAGATCTTTGAAGGATTTTCCTGGAATTATGAATTCTGTAGTGTAGAACTCAGATGTGTCTTATTAGATCCATGGTTACAAAAATACAGAAATAATATTATGAAAAGTCCCTGAAACAACAGATACGAATTTTTCTAGTTCACACAGAAACAGAGCTGGTTTAGAGAAAGGTTGCCAGTCCTTGGCTGGGATGGGAATCTGATCAGCCAGAGT
Organism: Climacteris rufus; assembly: GCA_013398175.1. Classification (NCBI taxonomy): domain Eukaryota; kingdom Metazoa; phylum Chordata; class Aves; order Passeriformes; family Climacteridae; genus Climacteris; species Climacteris rufus. The sequence goes on along the minus strand of VZRZ01004810.1, from coordinate 1,092,431 downwards.
TACTGTGCAGACCTGTCAAATCAAGTGGATTTTGACTTTAAGCAAGACAGCAGGTAAAGTCAAGACTAGGCCTGGGAATCCTCACCTGGAAATCAGCACTGAAGTGTTTTTAATTCATGGGTGCTGAGGTCCAAACTCATGTTGCCACAACTGTGCAGTTGCTGTGTTAAGGGGACATCCTTCACCGCAATTCTTCACACTGGCTGCACAAATACCAGTGCTAAACTGAGTCCAGGTGCTGCAGGGGCTAATTTGCTAAGCTCACCAGGGGATGCTCTGCTGTGGAGACATCTCTTTGGTTGTTGTGTATACTGTTTGTAAAGGCAGGTTGCTGATACTGGTAGAGGATACAAAGCCCAGTGCATCAGCTATGTGAGCAGCACATGGTTCACAGTATTTCACAGTGCAGAATCTGTTTCCTCCCAGTTGGAGGGATGCTGGCCTACATCCTGGAATCATTAATTGTGCTGTCCTTTGAGGTTTAGCAGATGCACGCAGCTGCAGCAAGGCCTTCCCTCCCCCAGCAACTTGTACAGCTGTGCTAGAGCAGAGCCAGAGCCCTGTACTGAGGTGTTAGCAGTTGTATCTTTGCCCTGCAGCTCCCCTGCAGCTGCGGAATTTTCGCTGTGGTGACGTGGAGTTCGTGTCACAAGTGGGGCCTCGTCTGAGTCTGCTGTGCCTGAACGTGGAGGAGGTGGGACAGGATGCCTTACGTGACCTGAACAGCCAGAGGATGAGGAGGACATCCAGTAACTGCTGAGTGGGAGCCACTGTTTAACATCCCTCCTAGTGGGAGAGGAATTACGGGAATGGCTACTGGGATTGGGAGCTTTTTCATCTCCTTTCCAGTGGGAGCACGAGCGTGTGAGCACAGGGTGAAGCGTTCAGTCAAGAAGCTGCTGGGGCTTGTGGAATTCCTGAATGGGCATTCTGGGCCATTGTTGACCAGTGGTACTGGGCTATATTCTTTGGAAGAGAGATGTTCAATGCTTCCTATATGCCAGCTATTGCCTTGGTCCTAGGGCACACAATGTGTGCATTTTATGTGGTAGTATCTACTGCATAAAGCTATTGAAATACTATTTAAAGAACTCTGTATCTATTTTTGTACCTATTTTAGTATCAAGGTTTACTTGCTATACTGGTACCATTAATAAATAATGCCATTATATATATATATATAATGCTATACCATTAATAAATAATGCTATACCATTAATAAAACTATACAGTTGCCACAGGGTATGGTCTTCTTAACCTAACTGGAATTACTAAAATACAATTTTAAAGCATTTCATTCAAGAAGAGAAACAAAGTAAGTTGCTCTCTGGAGACTAAATCATGATACTAAATCACAAGATTATTTTGGTCATTGTGTTGCAGTTTAAACAGCAGCTTGAACTTCACATGGGGCTGGTAAGAAGAAGCAGGCACTGAGCTGTGATACAGGCAGTGGGTTTATTGAGCATGAGTGAAGTATCTTCCCTCTCAAGGCCTCCGGTCCACTTCTGAGACCAAAGTGTGAGTGACACAAGACCTGACAGGTGCCACCATTCCATAAAATTCTGAGACTCCATCCTAAAAGAGGTTGCAAAACAGCTTAAAGCAGAGGTCTATGCAAGTTTTGCTGTGATACCCTTATTTTCTGTACGTGCTTTCTGCAAAACAGTTAAGATTTTCTAAAACTTACTCCCCATCTGCCAGAAAGAAAAGAAAACAAACAAACAAAAAAGCCAAAATAAACTGTCTCAGCCTGAGGAAAATGTTGACCGTAAGCGATAAGATAAAGACATGGAAATCTGACCAAAAAGTGCAACTGAAAGTAGTTCTGTACTATTAATAACAAAGTCACAGTCAGTCCTACAAAAATAGATAGGAAGTGCCAGATAAAAAACAAAAAAAGGGAAATTTGGCTCTATAGTTACATGTGTGTTTAATAACTTTGCTTCTGAATTTGAATGTTCCAGTAGTATCTTACTGGTCTCCTTTTCCTCCTCACTCTGTATGTTACTTTTCTGTCTGCTGCCACCCTGAGTACTCATCTGTTCCTCTTTAATTTTGCCTGACAGATGCAATCATCACTGTTCATACAGGACTTTAGACATGGTTTGCCTTTGCCAGGTGATTCCAAGCCTGCTACCAGTTTTCTAACCCATCGCTGTTCTGCCATGCACATCCTTTTCAGAAGGGGAGTTTCATTATAGCATTCCAAGAAGATGGAAGAGATTAACTGGCTCTCTTATCTACAGTTTTATTAGTACAGTCAAAGAATCACAAGCCAAGAGATGAATGAATCAAATCAGTTTGGGGGAGTTAAGATTTGCTTGCTTTTAGTACTCTGAAGGAGCAGTTCTCAGCTGTATTGCGGGAAACCCTTTTCCTGTTTGTGTCTGAGCTTCTGCCCAGATCTGAGTTCTGGTCACTGTGTTAGTTCAGAGAAGGAAACATATCTTGTCCTGCAATCAGAACTTTTCCTTTATGCAACTCTCCTTATCATATTCCTCTTTGTGAGGGATCAACATCAACTCTTTGTGAAGCCAAACAAAGTATCCTGTTGTTGGCTTGGGTAAGAAATAATAATACAAGAGAAATCAGCTAGTTTCATGTTTGTGCTACTGCATGCTCTGGAATGGGCAGGAGCTCTTAAAGTTCTCAACCTGAGAGGGAGGAAAGCCTGAAGTGTGTCTTGCCATCAGTGTAGCTGTAACAACTGTTCTGTGTGGAAAGACAGAGATGTTCCTTTTAGCTAATTTCCACCAGTTCACCTGCAGATCCTACCACCCAAAGCCAAAGCCGATGAATACTTAAAAGCAATTGTCCTGTGCTTTGGCTCGGTACAGCCCTCCTTATTCCAGGTCTGCATGGCATTGCTCACGCTGGCAGCTCCCTCCAGCCATGTTCAAGGTGTCTGTAGTATTTACTAAAGACACTGCATTGTACTGGGGGGTTGTCTGAGTAAAGTGGGAGCAAGCAAGGCTTGTACTGCAGCAGGTCACATGAGGAGGGAGGGGAAAACATCTGCCCTGCCCTGCAGCCATAAACTGAAGCCCAGGTTCAGAGGGTGCACAGGAAAGAGAATGAGGAGACAAGTAAGAGCTGACAGTGGATGGTGTGAGAAGAATCTCTAAGGCTGCAGAAAGTGATGGGAGAAGTCATCAGCCTTTGGGAGGGACAAGCCATGTGTCCCACCTAAAGCTGGGGATGAGGAAAGGATGGGCACAGGTAAAAGACACATCCTCCAATTGTGGCAGGCTTGAGGTAGGTCTGCTGCTGTAGCCAAACTCAGCAAGAAGATCTACATATATTGAGCATATATGCTTAGGAGTTTCCCTTTCCAAGCTTACCTCTAGGTCCAGCAGAATTTCCAGTTGCTTTATAGAGGCTTTATGTCAACAGCAAATACAGGGGAAGCAGAAGCAACCAGTGACAGGCTGGAAAGGAGGCTAACACTGACTCTGCATTCAGGTTCACCAGCTGCAAGTTGGTCACCTTTGTAATGCTGAAATCTGTAGCAGAAGAACAGTGAGAATAGGAACACAGCAGGGAAGGCCTCTTGTACTGAAAACCCACTGCAATGAAGCCCTCACTCTAGAAGAGTTATGACCCTTCTCATGTAGAACAGGAGAAAATACTCAGGTTCTTTGGAAAGTTTGATTTTCTGTGAGTAAAAAGGCCTTTTAAATAAAGGGACTGGGCTGGAGTCAGAGAGATTGTCTTTAATAACAGCTAAAGGGGCCTGCTGGTTTGGTACACAAATGGGATCTAAGCTGAATTGGTTAAAGTGTCAAAAGTTGTGGGGTTTGGCTGGTTGGTTTGATCTTGGTTAACATTCCAAGCAATACGCTCTTTTGAAGTGTGTCCCTCTTTCTGGTTCCCTGGCAGTTGTCCCATGCCAAGGGAGCAATCATTACCATGAGAAGCATATGAAATAGCAGGACCAAACACAGACCCTCTCCTTCGTCCCAGGGACAGAGAGAGAAGTGGTTGGATTGGCTTTCAGTCCCTTCCTTGACTGACACAGGTGCTGCAGGAACCCCCTGGTGCACCAGGCTCACTGTGTAAACTCTCCTGCCCCGCACCTCTGGCCTCTGGGTGGTGTTGAACCCTACCTGTCACTCTGATGTTGGCAGTAGCCTTGGCAATGCTGTTTTCAATCACGCAGGTGTAGGTGGTGTTGGCAGTGACGTTGTGCAGGAAGGAAAGCACTTTCACAGTGATGTTGTCAGGGTTCAGCTCGTAGCTGGTGTTGGCAGCGTGGGGCAGGTGCTCCCCGCTGTCGCCGCAGGCCGGCCAGCGCACGGCAGGGCGAGGGAACCAGCGCGGGGCTTCGCACTGCAGAGCGGCCCCCTGGCTGCTGTTCTCCACCTGCACCAGGGGGATGCTGAAGGCTTTGGGAGGAAAAACAGGGAGAGAGTCAAAACAAGGCAAGTGATAGGAACTGGGCATGAAATACCCAACTGCATCTGCCAGTCCCGGCTTAGCATCACAGCACCACGTGTAGCCAAATCAAAACAAGGCTCAGACAGAGCTCTGTACTGATGGGGCTATGGGATGACTGCAGGGGATCTAAAGACTCCAAGGACACAGCAGTCCAGTTTGACAGGATCTGCTGAGGCTGTGGCACAGCTTTAGTGTCTTTAAGTTATTTTTAATAAGGGGGGAAAGATGATTCACCCTCTCCACTCACTGAGAAGGGAGCTTGACTAACACCTACAGCTTCATAGAGTTGCAGAACTGTTAAGGTTGAAAGAGCCCTTTAAGATCATCAAATCCAACTGTGAACTCGGCACTAAGTCCACCACTAAACCATATCTATAAGTGTATGTCTTCTAAATACCTCCAGGGATGCCAGGTGACTTCACCACTTCCCACCAGGGCAGCCTGTTCCAGGGCTTGATAACCCTTTCCATGAACAATTTTTTGTTATAATAAATATATAAATAATATAAAAATAATATATAAAAATAGATATATAAATAATATAATATTAAATCTAAACCTCTGCTGGTGCAACTTGAAGCCATTTCCTCTCCTGTTACTGGTTGCCTGTGAGAAGAGACCCAATGCCCAACCAGCTACACCCTGCTTTCAGGGAGTTGTAGAAAGTGATAAAGTCCCCCCTGAACCTCTTTAGGCAAAACACCCCCAGCTCCCTCGGCTCCTCCTCATCAGACTTGTGCTCCAGACCCTTCCCCAGCTCCATTGCCCCTCTCTGGACACACTCCAGCCCCTCAATATCTTTTTTGCAATGAGGGGCCCAAAACAGAACACAGGACTCAAGATGTGACCTCACCAGTGCTGAGTACAGGGGGACAATCCCTGCCCTGGTCCTGCTGGCCACACTATTGCTGATCCAGGCCAGGTGCCATTGGCCACCTGGGCACAGCTGGCTCATGTTCAGCCACTGTCAACCAGCACCCCCATGCCCTTCTCTGCCAGGCAGCTTTCCAGCCACTCTTCCCCAGCCTGTAGCATTGCACAGGGCAGGACCTGGCACCTGGCCTTGTTGAACCTCATACTGTTGGTCTCAGCCCATGGATCCAGCCTGTCCAGATCCTTCTGTGATGTGACTCTCACACTACATGGGGTTCCAGCCAAGGAAAGCTCCACCTGCACCTACTGGGGCTGAGGACAGATAGGTGTGGCCTGAGCTGCAGGATTTACACCAACATCCCTGAATTAAGCAAAGAATTTAAAGCCCATAGCAAATTCAGGTGTATTTTAAAGCCAAGACAATCTCAAGTAAAACTTTGATAGCTTTAATCTCTGTATATTCATATTTCCTACATATGCATATGTGAAGAGAAACAAGAGCTTTCTAGGGAAGCAGAGTTTGCCGATTTCAAAGGAAATAAAACCAGTTACAGCATTTCACATGCTCTTTCTAATGCCTTTTCTGTGTGGATTACTTTAAACATCCAATGAAGCAGCACAAATCAGGAAGATTCACAAGGTTTCAAGGAGGGGTAGGGGACCAAGTCCCTGTGGGACATAAGCAAACCCCAGGCATGAGCCAAACCTCTCCTTCTCTTGGAGAGGTATGAGGGCTTTTCCTCTCCCAGAGCTGTGGGGCAGCAATGCTGGACACAGGGATGAGAGGGAAGGTGCAAAGGCTGCAGTCTGCAGTAGACCTCCAAGTGGTTAATTCATCAACCCTTTGGGAGGTGACCTTTGGGGATGTGACTTGTAACTGCAATCAAATTCATCTCACTGGAAGAATCTAAAACCTTCTGGTGGTTTCCAGATCTCTCCTGGAAGACTGACTCCTGTCAGATAACTATGATAAGGCAGTTTTGTTGCTTTGATAGTAATTTTTAAAAACTGAATGCTTCAGAAAAACACAGAAAAATATATTAAATATGGTACAATTTTTACTATGCAGCACTTATGGCTGGAGATATATCCTAATTCTAAGAAAAGGCTACCATGTTACTAAAATTATAACGTTTTCTGAAAAAAGGATGTCAAAAGAGTAAGTCCATAAATACCCCAGTAAAAGTCAGAAAAATACCCTACTCAGGGGGGCAACACCACCATAAGCATAGGTAGGTCCAACCAAGCCACAGTAGCACGTGTTTTGCAGCAGGGTTTTGTTCCCTGCAGCCCTCACCTCCTGTCCTGTACCGAAGCACCGCTGCCCCTCTCCCCCTGGCTGTGGTGACAGAGCACTGGTAGGTGCCGGCATCGGAGAGCTGCACATCCCTCAGCTCCAGGGAAGCATTCCCGCCGATCACCTGGTCTGCAAACATGGCTGTGCGGCCCTGAAATGACAGATCTTGCTCTTGCAGGTGGTCCTTTCCACCTCTGAACTCGTGAACCAGCCCAGCTACCCCCTCCTTGGCCCACTGGATCTCTATGCTGTCCATCCGGATGTCAGGCTCAAAAGTGCAGCCCAGGATGCTGCGCTGGCCGATGTTCCCTGGAGACGTCCATGCTGTCACGCTGATGGAGTGTTTTCCTGCAAGAAGAAAGCAAAGAGGCATGAGAAAGGTGAGGCAGTGAGTGTGGAGAAAGGCCAGACTGCCCTGTGGCTGTCAAGGAGCAAGTCCAAGGTCAAACAAGCACTGGCACATGGCAAGGACACCAGTGGCAACTACCAGGTGCTGCTAGCAGAGGTAAACTTCTATGGTTTGTATACCAAGATAAAGCACAGGAATGTTTCTTTAGCAGCAGAGTGCTTCAAAAAGTTGCTCTTCCAACTCGTTTGAGAAGAATTTGTGTGGTATTTTCTGTTTCACTTACATGTATCAGGGATTTTTCTCTCTGAAGCTGCCAGAAGAGTGTGATTTTTGTGCTTTTTCTTAGTCAGGACCTCCCTTTGTGCAATATAAAAGTGATTGCAAGGTGTAATGCTGGCAGAGAAATAGCAGCTCTTTCCCCCTTACTGCAATCCAAACCAGTTTCTTTCATTTAAGAGAAGTCAGCATTTCAAATCCTAAACATTTCAAATCCCAGCCTTGAGAATTCCCAGAGCCAGATTCTCTTTCCCATGCAGCCCTTCTCTACTCATCCTGACTCAGCACATTCCAAGGAGGCTGCATTTTGGCCAACACCAAAGCAACACATTTTTGTTATCTCTGAGGGAACTGGGGAATATGCCCCATCCTGGGCTCCCCGATTTTGCAATAAATACCATCCTGTCATCTCATCCTATCTGGGAGAAAGAGCACAGTATGTGCAGGACTTTCTGCATGTGTTCCAAGGGTTCCAAGCCCAAGGAAATTTCAGCTGACACACCACTACATCTCCAGCAGCACAGGCTGCACTACACCTACCTGCCTTTGTTAAAGGCTTAAAGGGTGGCACCTCCACACATGATCACACCTCAGTCCATGCACAGGATGGACACATGGAAGGAGAAGCGGGGCAGAAGTTCATCCCAACACCAACAGTAACAGTGAAAAATCTGAGCAGTCACATACCTGAGACACCAAAACCAATGATCAGGGCAATCACTGCAGCCAGGATGATAATGCCTGTAGTCATGCTACGTGGGGAAAAAGGAAAGGAAAAAGTTACTGCATAGCACAGCTCCTTCACACCCTGTGCCTGTGATGCCCATCGGCAGAGCTGCCAGCAGGAAGGAGGTGGAGGCAGGTGAGCCACTGACCCAGGATGAAGTGGATGGGTGAAGCACATGCCCACAACAGTGATGAACATTCATGTGAGTGGCACTCATCATCAAAGGGGAGGGACCATGTGGCAGGAGACCCAGGCTTTACCTTGGACAGCAGGCAGCTGGCCCCAGTGGAGAATGCTCCTCTCTGCATTCCCTGGTGCATAAGCAAGTCAGGCGGTCCCGGATGGCACTTGTGAGGGACCAGGGAAGTGAGCAGAGCACACAGGCCCACGACCCCAGGGGTCATCGGGTACGAGCCAGGGAATGGGCAGGAGGAGTCAGGAAACAGGGCTGGTTTTTTGAGCCCGTTGGATTTGGGATGCTCCATGTGCAGATGGATAATGGGCTGTTGAATGAGAGGCTGAGGAGGAGAGGACCACTTGCCAAGCTGCACAGGCAGAAGAACGGCAGCACATCATGGAGCAGCACAGCTCCAGCCTTGCCAAGCACAACCTCCGTCACAGCCCCAGCTTGGACGGACCCAGAAGCACGGCTGGGTACAGACTCCCACCGCAGCCTGTGGAGCTGGCAGGTGGTCACGGGCACATTTCCATGTGGACTGAGGGGCTGTGGAAGCAAACTCAGCTCCCAGCCAGAGCAAGCCCTGAAGCAGCTGCCCACAAAAGCCGCAGGTACATCCCGTGGCAAGCAGCCCGTGCTCACGGCCGGCAGTCTCACTGAGACTCCTCGCAGGCTGTGAGAGGTCACGAAACCCGCTGCTCTGTCCCGGCAGCCTTGGCTGCTTTGCCGCACCCTTTCCCAACACATCGGGCAGCCTCCCGCGGCAGAGTCCGTCGCCGTCCCTCCAGCCCCGGGCTCCTCCCACGGCCGATGTGTGCCTGCATCTGTGACTCGCACGATCGCAGTCCTCAATCGCCGCACATGCTGGGATCACAGGGCTGATATGGAGCCCCAGGGGATCGCACCGTGTTAACAAGCCTCTCCCGCAGGGAAGGGAGAAAGGGAAGATGGGTTGAAAGAGGGGATAGAGAGGAGGGGAGATGTTGCAGAAGACTTGCTTGCCCTCCCTCTGTCTCCCTTCCATCCTCATCCTTAAAGCCAGCGGGAAGCTGTCTGAGGAAGCCCTGTTGGCACATGCTCAGAAGGGATCAGAACTGTGTATTTCACCAAAATATGTGGTACGTCCACATAAAGGTTCATACAAATCCATATACACATTCACATCATACCAAGCTCTGCCTAGATGCCCTCAGAGCTGGGAAGTGTCACATTTGGCTTTCTCCTTGTTCTCACCAGCTTTCACTCATGGTCAGGATGGACAGCAGTTCTCCCCCTATTCCCTCAGCTGTGGTCACAGCTGACCCTACCAGGAGGAACGGCATGGATATTCTGCAGCCACAGGCTTTGAGCAGCTGCCACTGCCTCCCCTGGAGACTTGGATGGCTCCTGTAGATCGTCCCAGCAAAGACTTGCCATGTCCCACGGGGCTCAATCCCGAGTCACCTGAGGTCCCAGCCAGGCTCACCGTGGGACTCGCTCTACTTTCCTGTTCTAGGGAAAATGCCAAACATCTCATGTAGGTGGAATAACATCCATCTCCTTGTGGAGATCTATAAATTTCCACTCTGGGAGTTGATCTCAAAGCGAGATAGTTGCTATAAACACAGCCAAGGTTGCCATGACCAGCCTCAGCTCACACGCATGGGAAGCACAAAGCAAGAAGCAGCCACACTGTGTTGTCACACAGCAGTTGTGACTCACCTTTATCCCTATGTCTTAATATCCTTCTTCCCAAGGATAGGCAGGGAAGAGATTGCTCAGAGCCAATGGATGCTGCCAGTGGGTTACAGGGGATTTCATCAGTAAATGCTGGGCGTCTGGCAGGGGACAAGCAGCCAGGTTGTCCTCCTGTGCAGTGCCTGAATACTTAAAGTGCCACCACACAGTCCATGAAAAGATGCTCTGGCCTGAACACCACCTCTGCCTTTACACTCTTCTGGTCAAAACAATCCTCAGCTTGCTCACAGACAAACAGCACAAACAGGCCAGCACCGATACCTTTGTCCTGTGCTGGTGCCACCTGCCCCCGTGGATGCAAAGCCTTGCCAGCTTTGTACCCAGAGATGCTCCCCACCCCTGAACCAAGGCAGCAGCAGGGTGTTTTCTGTGCATCAGCACTCCTTGTACCTCCAGTGTTTCAAAGGCATGGATGCAGATGGATGGAGATGGCTGGGGCTGCACAAGTCAGAGCCCTGACACCACCCTCAGTTCCCAGCACCAATGTGGCAGCCTGGGGATGCTGCTCTGTGCATCCTACCCTCTTTTCCATGGCTCTGTTCCTCAGACTCAAATTGGAATCAAATTTGGCATCAAATTCATTCATTCACTGCCTGAATGCTGCTGAGCATAGCCCAGGAACAGGGAGAGGCTTGCAGCCTGGCTGTGACAGGCAGAAGTCTTAATCCTCCAGATCTCTAGGTCCACTCAGAGTAAGCTTTCCCTCAGAAATGGGCTTAGAGGGTCAAAAAAACTGGAAGAGGTTGAAGGTCTCCTGCCTTCCTCTTGTATCAAAGTTTACTGTAAAAAAGAAATAGCATGGCAGAGGTAACCAAAAGGATGGGTTTTCCATTCCGATATGCAGTTGATGATTGCAGAACCTGTCATTTTTCAGCACTTCAGGAGTCTTTGTTGTTGTTTTTGTTGGGCTTATTTCGGTTTCGGTTTTGTTTGCTTGGTTGGTTTTGCTTTTTTCCTGAAATCAGTAGAAATCTCCCGCTTTTTCTCTGAAACTTTCTGGAAAATTCACCCCTCTCTCTGGTTTATTTCTGCATTTCAGTATTAGCCTGAAGAGGCAAAAGTCCCTGAAGGAAGCCTACGCCTCCCAATAAGCTGCTGCTGCCTGGTGAGGCAGACAGAAGTGCTGGCAGAGCCAGAGGAAGGTTTTCAGAGCAGCAAGGAAGAGATGTGCATTTTTTCACACCCATCAGTTATTGTGTTTCCCTGACAAAGGCCCCTGGGCTGCCTCTTGAGAACAACAGAGCTAGTTATTGCCTGCATTCCAGATGCATGAGAAATACAGTGCCCAGGGAATATTTACACTGTGTGATATTGTGCTTACTGTGACCTCACTTCTGTCAGTAGAAAGGTGCAGATAATGCTGCTATTTAGTTCTTCCTTGATGCTTCATGTGAGAAAGCTCCTGTGTGAGAGTTCTCTTCTGTTCACATGTGGCCTGTCCTTCTCCCCACTGCTGAGGTGGGATGGGTACTCCTAACAGCTGAAACCTTTTTCACAGAATAAATGCAAGCAGGACTCCCACACACTTCACTGGAACCTCTGTCTTCATCCAGCCTGGAAAGTCCACACCTGGGGTGAAAAGGCACAGTTTGTTGGTGTCTCTGGTCAAGCAGTGAGGTTTAGATATAAGCTCAGTCCACATTTATTGGAGACTGAAAAAGTTTGCCATTTCATCTGTCTGCTGGGGGTTATTTTCAACTAATCAGGAGATAAGGATACAAGGTAGATATTTTTACAACATTCACCACAACAATTCTTTTTCCAACTGTAGTTCACCAGGACTTGGTCAATAGCTCCAAAGGAAACAGGCTTATTGAAACAAGAAGCATAAAACACTTTGAACATCTTCCCAGCTCTTACTCCTGATCCATGCTGCAAGGAAATTTGCAGAGGACAGTTTCTTTCTCTCCACAGCATGCTGAGGTGATGGAAACACAAGCAACTTTCTGAGGCACCAGAAGGAATGGAGTGCCTTCCTCGAACCATTGAACCCCAACCTGCAACAGCAGGAATACAGCCTTCCTCAAGTACTGCCACCTACCACAGCATTCAATCCTGGGGTAGCAAATTCTAGCAAACACACAGTTTCTAGGACATGCATCTCCATCCCAGCTAGAGCTGATGATCTGATAGATACATGCCCTTAGTAATTTCTAAAACAAGCTGTAATGGTATTTAAGTAGTTTGAGTGAGTGCAGTACAGTCAAGCTGCAAAGAACTGCTGTCTTGCAGGGTGATACATCCCAAGAGTCTGAAAAATGCAATTCCCTCCCTCCCTTCTCCCGAAGCAGGTGCAGATAACATCATACCTCCAGAAAAAGACATGGCCTTGGGATGCCATGGTCACGGCATCTGCAAAGGCAAGCCAGCCACCAGGTGCCAGAAGGTCCCACACTGTTCTGCACAGCCCCTGTCCTTCACATGACAAATCCTCCCAAGCTGTCCTGCTTAAATAACTGAACTCAGATAAGGAGTGGTGAGCCCAAGCACTGAACTCTCAGGAATGAGGAAGCAGTGAGCATCTCAACACCCCCCACTAGGGCAGTCAAAAGCAGAGAGGCCAGATTAGACACTGGGGCAACAGGAGACACCTCCTACACATCCATTTAAGAAACATGTCTTATTTAAGGCAAAAAATAGCATAGCTTGTGGTTTGATATCCAGCTGGGGTTAGAGTGCACAAGTCTCCCGAGATCCACAGCCTACCCATCACTGAGGGGTTGTGTCATGTCCAGCACTAGCTCAGGTCTCCTTACTAAAATCTCCAACCATTCTCTTGGCACCGGGCAGAGAGGTCCCACCTGTGGCTCCCCCCTCCTGACTCCCATTCAGAGTGTGTGTCTCCCCTGCCTCTCTGCACTGTGCTAAGAGGCTCCTCCAGGCTCAGCAGTGCCCTCAGAGCCACACAGGTTTGGCAGTGGCCCCTTTTCTGACTGCTCTTTAATCCTTCAAGCCAAACTACCTCTCCCCCCCGAGGCCAGCTCCTGGTGCTCTCAGGTCTGCCATTGTGGTGCACTTCAGAGCACGTAAAGGAAAGAAACTGGCAGCTGCAAGACCCCTCTGGGCTTTGTCTCACCTGAGGTTGGGGGGTAGCAGCTCTTGGGTATCAGATGTTGAGAAGGACAGGGAGATTGTGAAAGAGCAGAAAAGGGAAGGCAGCTTGCACCACCATGCTCAGTTTCCCGAAAGGGAACCTGCATATCCTGCCATCTACATCTGGACCATGTTCCAGGGAGGATGGGGAAAAGGGGATTTTTGACAGTCTCTAGTACCTCCATCAAGTATAGGTGGTTAATGGGAGTGAACAGCTTTCCCATGCAGAGCTGAGGATGCCCAGAGTAACTGGAAACAGTCCAACACCTAAAAAATCCCAAACTACTTTCTCCACAACAACCAGAGGCTAAAATCAAGACCAATCAATAGTGGTCAGTGATGATAATCCAGAAAAAAATTCCCAATTTATTTGTCAGCATTCTACTGATTACTAAATCTCTCATGATTTAGCAGAACAGTACTAGAAGCTAAGAACAGCTCTAGGGCATAGTGGCCTGGTGGGAAATGCACATTAAGAAATATCCTGTTGCCCTCGGTGACACCTGATTTACAGCTACATGTGCAGTATGCAGACAGGGTGTCCCCTTCCAGCTCCAGTTAACTTGAGGTCAGCCACAGCACACCCCACTGCACAGTCAGTGATCAGGTTACTTCCATGTTGGAAAAACTCATCTGCTTCTCAGGCACAGGCAGCCCTGTCAGGACAGGGGCAAGTCCCATTCCCCAGGGCAACAGCATATTAATTTCTTAGCAGCTCATGCTGGAGCCTACTCCTGTCCCTATGCTCATACTCCAAAAAAAAAAAACCCAAGAGGTGTTCAGGATACTTCCCAAAGAACCCAAGGATCTGTGACCACACAATCTGTCCAGCTCTTACCAATTTTGAATTTATTAGCAAATATAACCAAATGTGACTGCAGGATCTGGTCCCACATGGTCTGTGGAAACTGGAGAACACCTGGGACCCATCAGCTGCTTTCACTGAGAGAAGGCAACAGCAGGCACAAAGTACTACCAGCAGCTGGTACCCTAGAGAAGAGTTCCCCTGCTTATGGAAAGTTCACACCTTATTTCAGTGTCACTGGAATGTTGCAGGAGCTATCAGTGAAGGAGAAGACCCAGGAGAAGATGGAGTTGTGACAAGCTGACCAGCAGCCAAGTTTGACAGAGCATTCCACAGAGGTGTAGACAGCCAGCAAGCTGTAAAAGATAAAAGCTATTCTTGGGACTTGGCCAAAAATGTTGGATATCTTTCCAGCCTTGTGATCCCACATCTGTAACAATGATGTCAAGAGGTGCTTGAGAAGCACCAGAAATGGGAACACTAGTGATGTGGAATGAGGAGAACTGGACACTGCCTTATCAGCAATACGTGTCCTTGGCCTCACTGCCCTTGAAGGGAAGCTGGAGACAGCAGCACTCAGAACAAGCCCTCATCTCTCAAAACAGGGATGTGCTGAGCCACCCTGGGTGGGAAACACACAAAGTCCTCCACACTGCACGTGAGCCACTGCTGGGATCTACCCTGACATGGCACTCCAGACAGTCAGTGCACCCTTGTGAATCACCTCCTGCTATGGGAAAGTCAAGAAGCCCATCTGGGCCAGATTCTGGTCCTGAGATCATCTGGGACAAAACAGACACTCAGAGCCGCAAGCATAGTCACGTCACCAGTCTGGTTTGCCTCTCTGAGAAGGGACAGATACCCTAGCCTGACTCCTGACTCTGGAGCCACCCTACATGAAGTCTTTCAGGCTCCAGACATCTGTCCAGGTTTTCCACAGTCTGTTTTTCTTGCTGGTTTTCCTTCCAGCTACACTCTCTTTTCCATATTAAGGGAATAAATCCTCCTCTTGCCTCATAAAGCCCCTCCTCATGTTCATCCCCATTTTTTTCCCCCAAATTTTGGACACACACAATTTCATCAGCAAAAGCTTTTGTCCTGGAACAAAAATATCGGTATCTACCAGTGCAGTACTGCCACCACTGCATGTCTGTCTGTCTTGAAAATACCTTTTTGTCTCAAGGACAGCAGTTCAGAAATAACACCATGTAGCCCAGCAGACTAACTACACTTCCTTATCCACCACCTGCTCTGGGCTGTTTAGAAACAGAGCACTGGAAGCCCATCTTGGGAATGGCTGTTGGGGTCCAGTGTCAGACTTCAGCAGATTGGAATTGAGAAGTATTCTGAATTATGAAGACTGAGGGCAAAGGCTACTTGCAAATAACGGGAGGACACTCGGACCTACCCCCCCACAAAGCGACTAAGGTCATTAAATGTCTTTTCTGAACATGGATCTTCAAAATATCCTCGTGCACAGCCCCAAACACACAGTGGTAACTGGCCAATACTTCCTAAGCCCTGGGACCAACTGAGACTTTGAGTCTAACAGAAAGAAAAAAATCAATACCAGGACCTGACCATGGCAGGATTAGTACCCCAAGATGTCTGAAAAGTGCTCTCCCCATGTCAAATGTAGAGCTGCAGTTCCCTGAAGGGTTTATATGTCCACTGGTGTAATTCTGACAAACAGCTTCTTGGAAAATGTCAGCGACAGGGTGTGTAAGGGATACCTAATACATGGAGAAAACACATTCCTCTGTCTGAGATGACTAAAATGTTTTTAGAGAGAAATTACGTGCCTAGAAGGTAGTGCTATCTTTATGTGTCCCCTCTGCAACACAGCATGGAAACTCTAAGAAAAAACAACGTACACAGTGGGGTGAGGGGCAAGAAATAGAAAGACAAAAAATGAGCCATTTTGGTATACATCACAATCTGCACTGAGCACTGACTTTGCACATAGCAAGTCTGAGTGATTGTTTGATAAGAATCACTGTTTGTTCCATTAAAGGCTAACTCAAACTAAACTTTCACTTTGAAAATTCAGAGTCAGCAACTTGGAGATTTAAATTGCCTAACTTGGAGATTAAAACTGTCTAACCTTCCCCTGATTGTTTGACAGCCCTTTCTGGATGATTAATGGAAAACTATAAACAGCATTTGCATAAGGGTATCTATCTCCTTTGCTGGAAAGAAGTTCCAAAACTGGATTTGTAAGAGGAGCGAACAACAAATGAGAGACTTGTAAGATTGAGCAAGCAGAGCAGGTTTCTACAATTTACAAGCCAGCTATCATAATCCAGAAAGCAAGAACCAGTCCCTGCTGTTGACACTGGAGCAGCATTCCTCTCCCCAAGTGACCAACAGCCAGACCTTTGTGCCCAGCTCCTCAGGCAGTATTAGGAGCCCCAACAACACACACCTACTGGCAAGCTTACCCCCAAGGCAGTGATGTTCCCAGCCTCAGTGACACAAATGTGTTCTGTAAAGGAAGGTATCCAGGGTGTCTGCTTCACCCAGGCAAGCAGCAGGCAGCAACCAGCAGGTTGGCAAGTGCCCTTCCAGAGAAGTGCCTCTTCTTCCTTGTCACAGATGCCACTTCCCCAATTATGAGTTGATAGAGTGTGTACAAGCCCAGGAGATACACATATCTCCGTTCCCCTATGGAAAATGGGACAAGCTCTCCTTCTAAAAAGAGCCTTGCCAAGGCTGCACAAGCCAAATACAGGAGTTCTGCTGTGTTCCAACTCCTTGTGCTGCTTTTGTCTAGATGCCCCAGTTCTGGACAGACAACTGCTAACTTGTGTCTGTGACTCCTCCTTATGCTCAAACTGTTCACAAATCTTCCCTTGGTAAGCTGGGTACTCTTCTGGCTCCCTCATCACCCCCAGCAGCACTATGTCCCACATCATCTCCATGGAGAGCATACAGACCAGGTGAATAATACTCCAAATCCGGTTCCCATCAGTGCCATGAGTTTTTCTTGGAATTCCTTGAGATACATTTCTAACTTGCCTTGCTCCTATTTTTCAAGGAGGGTATAGTGAGACCGAAGTTTACCTGGGCAAAGTGCAAGAGTTGTAAACAAAGAGCAGCACCCAGAAGCATGGCTGTGCTATGTGCACACATCCAAGGCTGGAATCCAGATAGGATATAGGAGGCAGAAGCCATACTCAGGCTGCCAAGCCTTTCCAGGGCATGACCATAAACCCTTTGGAATGTGCCCCAATTTTTGCAGCTTTGACCTCATCAAGGACAGCAGAGGCTGTTGACCCTGCAGAATGGCACATCTTGATCCTCCTGTGAGGTAACTGCTCAGACTGACTTTCCCCTTAGAGCATGTCCCCATGGGCCACAAGTCCTCACAAGTGTAGGAAGCAGTACAATTCCCAGAATTTCCTCCTGTTCAAGCACAAAATAACTTTGCATACACACCCCTGGGTGGAACATAAGGCACGATTTTATTGTCCCTCATGCCCCTCTCTCAGCTCTCACCCATCACGGTGTTTGCTGGCAGCAAGGCTGTGCAGGGATCAAGTGCAGGGATCAATTGCAGGGATCCACAGGGATCATTTGTGCTCATGCAGCAGCCAGCAGCAGTGCCCTGGGCTCCCAGGAGCTCACCTGGCTGCTCAGAGGGCTACTGTCCTGAGCAAACTCCTCTGCGAGGTGTCACTGGGTGGCCCACACAAACACTCTGAGCTCTCCTTCACTTGTCCACAGCACGACCAGTGGCGGCAGCCAGGGTGACCTTTGTGTCCATGGCCACAGCCTTGGTACCCACCTGCAAGAGAAGAGGCACCAGCAGCTCAACCCAAAGTGGGCCAGAAAATCCCAGTGTGTTACAGGCTTTGGCCCCATGACTTCTCTAAAATGGGGAAGCATGTGCTGATGAGAACACAGCGTATTCAAGGCCAAAATTGCCAGAGCTCCATGAAGAAATAAGAACAACCTGTCCCAATAGCTGGGGAAAGCTGAAGGTTTCTGTTCCCTTGCCCACTGAATAATGCAATACATGGGCCTCCAGAACCCCATGCCTGCTGCTAGTGGCTATGGCCAAAGATCCAGACCAAGCACAGAAAAGGAAGAGGTCAGTTCTATCCTACTTGCAAAACACGATGACACGTGCAGGTTAAGGACAGAGAAGATGGCTGGGATTAAACAAGTCAGGGAGTTGAACTCTTGTCCTAAACATGGAGTGAGGCTTGTTCAGAGTACAGAACTGGTCACTGTGACACGGCCCACAAGCTCCTAAATGCCAGCACTGGAACAGGAACACTGTAGATGCAATGCTGCTCAGCCTCACAGAGAAGGGCTGAAAGCATGAGGTGCCCTGCCCCACTTCTTACACAGCTGGTTCAGGTCTCTGGGATGTGCTACAAAGACCCTTAGCATTTCCTGCTGCATTTCTCACTGCTGCACCCACCCCACCAGAACATGTGTACGCACAGTTTACCCCAGTCCTGCTGCACGTGCAAGGCCGGAGTTGGGCCAGAGTACCTCCTCACACCTATATCCACTAGGGAGGACCTAGAGCAACAAATCCTCCTGATCCCAGCAGTGTGGAGTGAGCTGAGCACCCACCTGGCATGGTCCCACCGCAGGCACAGCGAGCAGCCTTCTGGCCTCCGCTTGAGCAGAAGGTGCAGCAGTGAAACACCCCCTGGTGCTCACGGAACTTGTGCTTCACCAGCAGAGTGAAGGGAGAGCCCTGCAGAGGACAAGCCAACAGAGAGGCTGCTACAGTGGGTGCTGTCAGATGTATCTGCATTCTCAGACACCAGCTGGGTGATCCTGTCAGTCACAGATCACTAGGCCCAGCCTTAAACTGCTACGTGGTAGAGATAATCCTTAGAAAGATTTAAAGCAAATGCATAAGAAAGGAAAAGGAGATAAAGAAGATGCAGTGCAAGAGAAACAAGAAGTGCTACCTGCACATGTTGCCCTCTCACACAGACATTGACAGCATACAAGCCTGGCTCCTCAGGGCTGTAGGAAATACAGTAGGTCCCGTCACCATTATCACACACTGTTGGCTTGACTGCGCTGTGAACAGAGAGAAGTCCAAGAGGTCAGTGACTGACAGAAAATTGCTCTAAATGTAAACCACAGTCTGGACTAGATTTGCAGTCAACTCCTCGTTCAGGAGCTGTGGGTCTCAAGCAAGCTTGAAAGGCTGCACAAGCCATGCTCAAGCCCTGAGTAGCTTTCACACAGCCCTACTACTGGAAGCTGCAATTACCATACAAAGGAAGTCACACAAAGTCAGCTGCACTGCAAGGATTTGTAGCAACCTGCACACCCAAAAGGCAGAAGATGACACATAGCACACTTGCAAGTCAGATTATCCCATCAGATAAGAGCCCACAGAATCAGGGTAAATTCACAGCTTCAGCAAGCAGATACCTCCAGAAAACCCATTCAGAAGACAGCACATAATAGGGTAGGTTTGAATCACTGTCCCAATTGCATTGACCCCAACTCTTCCCTTCAATGCTGAGGAGTTCTAGGTCCCTGCTGGTAAACTCTCCCTTTTCATAGTGAAGCTCATTGTGTTTCACAAGGAACCCTGGTGAACAGAGTGCCAGGGAGAAAGCATCAGCTGCTTACTCGAGGACTGACTGCCTGCTCCACAGAAGGATTGAAGGAGCTTTCCACAGACAATTATCAGGCAGCTCTGCAAAGAGAAAGGTGTTCTTGCTAATTCCCACTAATTAGTCTCCTGAGCCCGATGACAGTTTATAATCTGTATTTCCCACCCCCAGCATTTCACATCAATACAGCTGCCTACATAATTTCCTGCCATGAACTGTGTGGTGATACTTCACAGTCTTCTGCAGCTGTTGTGCCTCAAAGCAAAGCCAGACAGCTTTCAGCAACTAATGTAGCAACTGCATAAGGGCGAGAGCAAGAAACTGGGCTAATGTGCCACAGCGACCTCTACCCCACCAAGCAAAATCCACAAAACCCTCAGGCACACACCTTCCTATGCCATATGTGCACTCAGGGAAGGTACATTGGAACAATATTCTTGGACAATGATGCTCTGTTGATAAGCATCTGTGCAGCCAGCACTGCTTCTGTGTGCCTTGTCAACATAGCAAAGCGTTTTAGCATCCTGTCCCTTTTTTTCATCAGGTCATCCCATCAAGAGTGTTCCTGGAACACATTAATGCTGGCATCTAGTTCCAGCTACTACAAAACAATAGATATTTTTCTTAAGAACTGACCCCTGGCTGATTCTGCCTTTGTGTCTGGCTGCTATATAGTGACAAGTTTGGCCTGGAAACAGTTATAATTTTTTCTGGTTGGTAATTTTCATTGTGGAAACACTGAGGAGTTCAAGTGCAGCCTTTCCTGATTTTGCTAGAAAACCTCCAAATATGTTAAAGTACTCAACGTTTGCAACTACAGGAAAAGGGCAAAATCACAACAGATTCTTTCTTCAGAACATGAAGCAGGCACTTCCATCAGCTGTGAGAGGCTCCTGGGCTTGGTAAACTCTGACTTGGGATAGTCACTCAGGGCTTGCAATGATTTACACTTATTAGGTGTTAACAAAAGCAGGAGCCCTGGGTGTCTGCTGGGAGGAGTGAGAAGGAGCAACACCTCCCTCTGACAGAGCCTAGCAATACCCATAAGGAGTTAAGGCCTCTAAGAAGCCCAAATCACTCAAAGACTCAATATAAATTTGAGCAATCACTGTCCAGCTCCACGCAGCCAAATACAACCAGCAGGAAGCACTGCTGTACCTCTGGGAACAAGTGTAGTGCCTTTTCCTCTACAGATTCTGACCCACTTGCTGAAGCACATCCTCCTACCTGCCTAAGCAAGGGGGGGACAAGAGTAAGGGAGGCAGAAAGGCAAAGCCAGTGACCAGGGATTTCTGGGGTGAAATACCCACCAGTCCCTCTTGTCCTTGTGGGTGATGGTGACCCGCACGGCCTCTCCTCCCCGCCCCAGGCGCTCCCCCGTGGTGTCATGGCAGAGCAGGGTAAAGCCACTCAGTTGGTTCTGACGGGCACTGTGGAGATCTGAAAAAGACAAAACAAAACAAAACAGGAATAAACAGGACCAGAAAGGATTCATACCAACCATGACTGCCCCCTCCCACCTATTCTGTAGTGTTGCAGCCCCACCAGAGCATGGCCAGAATTTTGCTTTCAGGGTGTACAGCTCCTTCGACTCACAGGAAAAAGTCAATATATGACTGGGTATCAGGAGAGCGTGGAAGCCATAGGTGCTGAGAGATGTTTAGCAGGTTTAGCCCAGAGGTCTGTATGGACCAGGAGGGTCTTTTTGCCTGTCACCCTAAGCCCAGCTGGCACCTTCCCAGAAGGCCTCAAGATGCAAAGGAGGAACAGCCCCACCGTGCAGTGTGGAGGCCCAGAGACCTCAACACCTACAGCTTGGCACGGGAAGGATTGAACAAGCACTGGGTCTCTCTCATCTGCCTTGCACAGGCCATTATTGACCAGAGCTGGCTGTGCTCTGTGGGCTGGTCTGAACATTATCTGTTTCCTGGCCCTGCTCCAAGTCCTTAGTGAGCACATATCCATGAAACCATCAAGGTATGGCCAGGTATTCCTACAGTGATCTCAGCAGAAGCTGTAATGGGAATGAACCTTCTTGTTCAGACACAAAGGGGATTTGCCTGGGTTCATGCTGCAGAACAGCTTGGGCCACTGGGAAAGCATCTTGTCCTGCTATTGCAGGCACCGTTCCCATCCCCTGAGTGAGCCCTCCTCACAATTCAGCCCCATGCTGAGGTCAGAGGTGTTGTGGAGGGAAGTGCCATATGCTGTGCACATCTGGATGAGGTGAGCTGCCTGGCTCCCTGCCCAGCACAGCTCCCATAGGCAGCAGTGCAACTTCTGCTGGGGCTCTACCTCTGGCCCTGGTCAATCTCTGGGTAGCAGGGAGCCAACAGTGCCTTAAGCTGCATCACATGGGGTTACAGAGAACAGAGAGGTGACTTCAGGGAGCAGTGCACTCCCATCCAGCTGCTGTACAACAGCCCTTTACCTTCCCCATGCAGAGTACATCTGGCTGGGTCAACCACTTTATTGAGAATGGCCCCAAAAACTTCATAGCCGCAACACTGCCCTGCCCTCTCGTGGGGAGAGAACTGGATCCCGTCGTCCACACTGGGGTGGGTGCTGTAAGCAGTGCTGTTTAGCTTTGTCAGACGGCTCAATACCACCCCTTTGGTGATGAGGATCTCCACATCTGAGCCACTCATCAGCAAGTGCTCCGTGAACTCCACGCCTGTCCTCATGTCCTGCAGCAGCTGCTGCAGCTGGGCCTTCTGCAAGTGCAGCAGGTTTTCCTTCTGCACCTTCAGGTCCTCCAGCTGCTTCAGCAGCCGCTCACGGTGCTCTTTGATGGCTTTTACATAGCCCCTGGCAAACAGGCAGATCTCTGCGGCCACCGCCTCTGTGCGACTGCGGACGGCACTGCCCATGTCATCAACCTGGCCCAGCACGTCCTCCAGGGTGTCCATGTGCTGCTGGGTGCTGTGCAGCAGCTCCCGCAGGGCGTGCCCGTGCTGCTGGATGACGTTGCCGGTGAAGTCACAGGGGTGCTGGCGGTGCCTGCCCAGAACGCACTCGTGGCACACGGGCTGCTCACACCGCTCACAGAACAGCCTGAGCTCCTCTGTGGGGTGGGAGGGGCACAGGAGAGGCTTCCCAGCCTGGCTGCAGTCCTTGGTGTTCTCCAGCTCAGTCACAGCATGAGAGGCCGTCTTCTTCTGTCTCCTAGGTGGGAGCAACCACCAATCACTTCATGCACATTGGATACAAAATGCAAATGCTGAGACGCTTCACAAACACCATTCTGGCTGCAAGCTGCCATTGCCAGGCTGCAAGTCATAGCGTGCACTGCTCCCTCCTGTCTCCACTGAGACTCCCTGAAAGGATGCGTGCTCTCCTGAGGACTAGGCTCCACACAAAGGAGGAGCTCATTAGGGGCTGCTCTCAGGCTCCCTGGGCCTCCCTGACAGCATGTTCAGCACTGATTTCAGACACAAGGCAAGTAAGCTCTAATGTCCCTTGGGGGAAAATGTAGTTCAGACCACTGCCAGAAGACAGACTAACAGTAAAATATTTGATGTTCCAAAAGTTTGGTTTCCTTCTGGCTGCCAGGTTCGGTCCTGCTCAGAAGAGACCAAGGATGGGACACAAATCACTTGTTATAACCCAGACATCTACCATGTCACTGGGCAGCACTAGAATATTTCCATTCTATGCAATTTTGGACACTCAGAGCTAGTTACTGAGAAGGATGCAAAACTCTTCTCTCCTTCCTTGTCTCCTGCACCAATGACTTATGGAAGTTGCAATGGAAGCCCCAAGCCATAGGCAAAGTATTCCAAGGACCAAGCTCTATAAAGTTGCTCTGGCAACATAAAGAAACCTCATCACAGGGCAGGACATGGCTCTTATGCTATTCTGTTTGCTTCCTCCTAATCTCCCTTGGGTCCACCACATTTTCTAAGCCTTCCAGTGTTACATCCTTCAAATTCACACTTCCCTGACTGCAACCTAAGATCAATCTCACTTATTCCAAGGAGCATAACCATGCCACTCAGAACTACAGAAACCTTCTCTACACACCAGGAAAACCTTTCAAAATGTTTTTTTCCTTGGTCCTTGTTCTGCTTTGACATCAACTAAATCAAATGCAAGTCAGTAGATGCCAGTGGAGTGCTAAAATGATAGCAGTAAATACTGTAGGAAGTGGGTCACAGGGAAAAATTTTCTGCTGCTTTATCCCTTCTGCAGTTACTCCTGTCTGTGCAGCAGGCTGCTATTCAAGGTCTCTTATCACTTTTCAGCAGCTCCATGGGGTACAAGGCATTAGTTAATCAGAATGGTATGCTGAAGGAAAGGTAACAGAGCCTAAGACATTTTTCCTGCAGGCACCAGTATGTGCAAGGGGGGCAGGGCAAAGAAGAATAGGTCTCAGTTTTTTTCTGGAGAAAGAATTTGCTAATAAAGCGGAAAGGAGCAGCAAATGTGGGGGGAATAGACTGAGCTGATCAACTCAGGCTGAGGCTTCCCTGGCTTGTGCTGCTGGGTATTTTTGCAACCTGCCCGTCACCTCCTTGTTTCAGAAGGCCATTCAGCCTTCCTATCACTTTTCTCCTATAGTGCTGACTGTCCCCTGCTTGGCTTACAGGCCACTGCACCCATCTTCTCTTCAACTCCTCACTCTGTTGCAGTCACCTCTTCTTCCTACAGTAGTTCTAAACATTTAACAAGCAAGAACATGGATTGCTCATCAGCAAGTAGCAACCACGGTAGGCAGGACTTCCATGTATCTCCTTTCTCTTTGCCTAAGGGTGCCTTTACACATACACACAGGAAATGGTTCTGGAGGTGGAGAGATGCAGACCAGCAGCTTAACGTCCCCATTTTCCTTTGGGAGATGTGTCTTCCCCAAAGTGGGCCAGGACAACACACGAGATTCTTCTCCTGCTAATACCTGCCCACAGGCATGCCTACTGGGACTCCTGTTAGTCTCTCCTGAGTACAGAGCATCCTCCAGGAAGGGGTGTTGGGTGGTGGGTAGAAACTGGGAGACGCCAGTTGTTGCTCTGGCTTGCCCTGCGCTGGTCCCTGCCCGCTGTGCCCGCCCGCCGCCCTCCAGCCGCGGTGTCCGGGTGTCCCCTCCGGGCCGTCCCCGCCGCCCCTCACCTGTGCGCCCGGCAGCAGAAGCGGCAGAGGCGGAGGCCGCAGGTCAGGCACCTCCCGGCCGCCGCCCCGTCGGCGCAGAGGTCGCACCCGGCCGCGG
>VZRZ01004810.1:1054133-1067667 GCA_013398175.1 Climacteris rufus | reverse complement strand
GGCGGCGCTCGCGGTCCCTCAGGGCCGCTCCGGGAGCGTTCCCGCCCGGAACGCCGCGCGCCGCCCCCGCGGTGTGAGGGGCGGGGGCTGCCAGGGGACCCCGCCGCCGCCGCCCCGCGGCTCCTCCTCCGGTAAAGGCGGGCGGAGCGCACCCGAGCGCCCGCTTTGTCCTCATACCCTCGCCCAGGCATGGAGGGAAGGGTCCGCTGCTCCCTCTGGCACCTGCGGCGTTCTCCGAGCCCCTTGCCACCCCACCGCCGGTAGATTGTGCGTTGGCACTACTTCAGCCCAAAACTTCCAGGTTTACCGCCTGACTGGCCTCTGCGGCCGCGTTGCCGGTCTGCTGGATGCCTTCAGGCCTGGGTGGTTTTTCCTTCGGGTCAGTGGAGAACTCGCCGCACAGCTGAGCGACAGCGGTGACACTTTAAAAGAGGTGGTGCACGGCGGCCGGGCTTCCCTGCGACTGCCCACCGGGACTGGCTCTGTCTGGCTTGGTTCACTGCGCCTGGGAATTGGGAATATTCCAAAAGGCAGGCTTTGAAATCCCAGCGTCACTGAAGTCCTGCAGGATGACCCTTGGACTTGGATGACATCTACACAATTACTTTTATCAGTTCTTCAAAGACTGAAATTTTTCTCTTTTTTAAAAAAAGCTTTTTCTATAAAACCACCTTACCTAGTGACACTCCTATACACATTCACCCCTTAATGGCTGAACTTTTTACCAGCCTCTCCATTAGTTTGCCCAGGACCATCAGTGTCTTACCTGTCCCATTCTGATTGCCCTTTTGAATACCAGTGTGATGGTGGACACCATTTGAGACTTCTGGATGTTAAGTTCCTTAAGCTAAAAATCAACAAGGAAGGTCTCCAATCAGGTTTTTTTGTTGTTCTTTTTTTTTTTTTTTAACTGCAGAGTGCATTTACAGAGCAGGAGATAAATACTTAATATCCGTATGACACACATACACACACGCACATATAAATAAATACTTCATCTGTAACAGATGTTAACACTCCTAGCCACAGGATTCATCATTGATACACTCAAACATTTCTGTGTCTTTTATAATACAAGATCTGTGTCTTTTGTAATATAAGATCAAGGTTTTA
This sequence comes from Climacteris rufus, assembly GCA_013398175.1. Taxonomy (NCBI): domain Eukaryota; kingdom Metazoa; phylum Chordata; class Aves; order Passeriformes; family Climacteridae; genus Climacteris; species Climacteris rufus. The sequence continues at coordinate 1,066,554 of VZRZ01004810.1, read as the reverse complement.
GGTAATGATCAAGTGTTTACAACCTCAAAGCCAACCAAAAGAAGAAAGATGTTCCAACAACCTTCTTCAGATTAACTATTACTGGGTGCAGTGCTTGCTGCAGAGGTTAGAGCAGATAAAAGCTAAAGCAATTGTGAGACAAGATGACTTGATAACAATAGTCAACGTTGTCTCAAAGAAGAAAGAGTGGTTCTTTTAGTCATGCTGGAGGAAGGAAAAGCAAATGACCCTGAAAGCATGGGTGTGGGAAGAAAACAGAAGAAGAATCATGTCACTTTTGTGCAGAAAAGGTGAGCTGCCTGGGGAATGGCAGCATCTTCCGTCGCTGCAGAGAGCTGGTGGAATAAGCCATGACTGGCAGTAGCAGAGGAAAGCTGAGGATCCAGCTCTGCCGATCTGATCACCTGCCCTGGCAATGATCTGGTGGGAGCACAGATCACTGCTGGGTAATGTATTCATGAGTTATCAGCACAAAGCAGTAGCACCTTCAGGATGACTAGAGAAAGTTGTAGTGAAATGGGCTGGAGAGAATCATCATGGGAGCCCCATGAGACTCAGAAAAACAGATGAGAAGCAGAAGTGTAGGGAAAAAAACCAACAAAACAAAGCCTAACCGAGTGACCCACAAAACAGGAGCTGCATTAGTACAAACTCATGATTCATTTTGGTTACTTTCCCCATAATATCGTTTTCTTGGCTATTGCCAGTCAGTGGAGGAAGCCCCTGTGCTACTATATCCTAAATTGTGGAAGGCAACTCAATGGACATGGAAACAGGAGCTCTGTGAATATCTTCAATTAAGCAGATTGGTCTGCAAAGCACTGCAAGAACTGGATTGAGACACCCTCTCCTGTCTTGGATTATTCAGTTTGCTTTGTAACTGGACAATACACTAGCATTAAAAACAGAATGTGTTAATTTATGTACACTGAAGAGCAATAAAGGAACATAAGTGAAACAATGAAAATATGTCATTAAAATTACGCTAATGTTTTCCTTCTGCAAGAGTTGATGAATGGCTAATTATTTTCATTTGACCCCAGATTTACTTGAAATTAATTCCTCTCTAAACTTGTTTTCCCGCTCCTATTGTTAAATTTATCTATCAGAGCCTCCCAGAGTAGTTGCTCTGGGTGATCTGTTCTTTCCCTACCTCACTTTCCCTGCCAGCTCCTTCCTCTTTTTCCTGTTTATCTGCTTCTCATTTCCTATCATTAAACACTAGATCATTACACAGAGATATGGAGGATTTGATGGTTTCCTTCTTCCTTCTCTTCAATGACTTCTGACTAATATTTCTATTGTATTTCCTAATTAGCCTGTTCTGGAGAAAGCTTTATGTTGCTTTCCCATTTATATTTTTCTGAAGGAATATTGGTAAAACTTTTTATAGCATTTATAAAAAAATCTTTAAAGCATCATTTCCTTCCTGGACTCCTTGTGGAGTAGTGTGAGCATAGCCCATTTATTATACTTGGAATTGGATGCCTCATGCTTCCCTGTCCCTATTTACTCTGCTAATTTCAAGGAGTTGTTTCTGGTTATCCTGCCGTAAGAAACAAATTGAAAAAGTGGTAAAACCAAAGCCATCAGTGAACAGGACTGCATAAAAATCCAACATGAGTCGTTGACACAAAACTGAGAACTTGCCAAAGTGCCATGGCCTAGATTAATGGCAGCCAAAGGAATGTGGAAAATGGCTTACTTGGGGAATTTACAAAGAAAAGAGAAGTACAACAGACAGTGGAATGCCTTCCTGTTGACCAACAAGTCCAATTTTGCTGTGGATTTGTCAGTCCTGGAAGCTCCTGTGTTTCAGAGACCTCTCTCAGCGTGGCAGAGCTGTCAGGCTTGGTCTGGGAGTTCTTGACACATGGTTACTTGTGTCCATGCAAACTGTTTCCAGCTACCCAGCTGATAGCTCTTCCCATTTATACCAACCTCATCCAGAAAACCCAACAAAGGATTTACAAACATCTCCTAATTTAGGCAGAATCTCTTCCTCATTCAGCTAAAGATGCATTTAAAATCACGTGGCATTTGACTGGTGGGAGGAGCATTTCTGTGGTTTTTTTTCAGCTTCTTGTCCAAGAGTCTATATTATTGGTTTATTTATTAAGGCACAGAGGCTAGTATCAGGCCCAGCCCTTACTTTCTGCATCCAGCCTGATGCACAAGGACTCACTACCCTCTGACTAAGGAATTTCTTCCTAACATCTAGTCTAAATTTGTCATCTTTTAGTCTGAAACTGGGGAGGTTTTAAAAGGAGATGCCATTTGACCTTTGCTTGTGCTGGGCCTGGAGCACACACAAGGAAATTGCCCCAAGCCTAAGCCCCCCATGACAACGTTTCTGCAAGCTGATGGCACATGGGGGAACATGACAGCTGCAGCAGCAGGACAACACTGATCCCCTGCCTGGGGACAGAGAGGGAGAGCTTCTGTCCTGGGATTTCTCACAGACATTCTACAAGGCATTTCTGGGAGTACTCTTCAGAAAGAACCTTCACCACCACCTCCTTTCACACATACACACTCTCTCTTTTAAATTTGCCAGTAGCTTTTCTCTTCAGGTTTGTGTTGAGCTTTGGAAATGAAACTAAGCCTCAAGATACCTCATTTAACAGAAGCTGATGTATTGTTATTTTCATGCTGGACTCCAAAGTACATTTCCATAAGCTGCTGCTGTCACACATCAAACCCATGCTCCAGTAGGGCTTCAGCCACTGCGGTGTGACCTGGGAGAGGTGAATGAGGAAGGCAACAAAACAGCACATGTGACAGCCTAAATCTGTGTCACTCACCAGCTAATGGAAGGGGCACAATCATCACACACAGAGGCTTAACCCTGAAATGGCAGACTGGAAGAGGACAGGGTGTGGAGATGCGGTAACATCTGAAACACAGAAAGCAACAAGAGATGGGTGGATCTCTCTTGTCCTCCAGATTTGCAATAGGAAACAGTTTGAAGTGGTCAGCATTATCCCTTTCAGCTGGCAGCAGCTCTTTGAAGACCAAAGCAGCTGCAGCCAAACCACCCAGCAACACAGGCTTTGTGCAGACTTGCCCTTGCTGTGGCTTCTGACCAGACATTCCTGCTTTCCTCTCCTCCCTGCTTTTCAGCACCTGCTACTTTCCAGCTTTCCAGCCACCTGCTGCCACTTTCAGCTTTCTGCTGCTATATATATATGTATATTTAATCTCACCTATATTTTCTGAAGGGAAGCTGAAACTGGATTTTTTCCAAGCCAGCTTTTCTAGGGAAGCAAGTTTTGTGATGTCAGGTTATTAAGTCTATTTTCCCTCCCCTTCAGCCATATTTGAGACAAGCAAGTGATCTCAAAGGCTGTAAGTTTCTACATGCAGAAATCACAGAATACCCTGACTTGGAAGGGACCCACGAGGACCACTGAATTCCAGTTCCTGGCCCTGTACAATTGTAGCAGCCATTAACAGAGGCAACAGCAATAACCTGTGGGTACAACTCTCGCATTCCTGTCTCTTCATGAGCTGAAGGATTTCTTCCAAGCAATATTAACTGTTATTTCACAAAATACAGAAATACAAACCTTCTTCACTTCCCAAAGTTAACACTGAAAAAATAAATCATGGAAGTGTCAATGAATATTTGAAAATATCCTCTTTTTAATCTCACATTTTTTAGATTTTCTAAATCGGTTTAGAAGAATCCTTCCTTTACAAAACCAAAAGAGAAAGAGGTAAGTGTATTTTCTTCATTCTCCTAAAACTGACCAAAAGGACAGGGGCTGACCCCTTTTAATGCTCCACCTTATCACTATCTTTAGGAGAAAATTTCACAGTTAAAAAAATGGTAAGACATCTTCAGTCAAAATCTGGTTTTAATACTTGCAGCTATTTTCTTTCCCAGACTTCCAGATTATTTTCATTTTCTAGATCTCCCTCATAAGTGTTTTTGGCCAGGTTTACTACAAGATAAGAAACAGAGAAAGAAGTATTTCCTCACAGTCTTAAATTTTATTGTTAATCCTTACTAACAAAATAATGACTACTTTAAAAAGTCAAATAAAACCCATGGTTATTAGAGTATTATATAAACACACAGCAAACCAGCAAATACAATTGTATCCATCAGTTTTCTGTTGTATCAAAGAGCACATACTTTAGTACACAGCAAATAAAGATTCTGATTTCAACTTCAAAGAGTCACTTTATATTTACTATAAAAACATTAAATGACGTTTTTGAAAAACAATCCTCAAGTCCAGATGTAAGCTCCACTATGGTAACTGCACAGAAAACACAACTTTTGGGAGCAACTGTAAACCACAGAAGGAACAAATTCTTTCTGATGCAAATTTTATCCATCAGAAACAGACTGGCTTCCTAATCTCCAGGCTCCTTTTGGACACAGATACCTTCTCAGTTCTTCTTGCCTTTGTCATTTTGTGCAAGCCAATGCTCCAGAAAGTTTCACATACAATTTTACTATTTTTAAAACCCTGTGCCTTCATTGAACCTAACAGAGGTATCAGGTGCTCACTTGTAATGCTCCAGCAGCCTGAGTTCACAACCTCGTGGAAGATTTATTTGGTGAAAAGCTGTAAAGTCACAGCAGTGTGTCCAGTTCAGAACCTTATTCCCGGGGCTTCCTTGAGTGCTCCGTAGGGCACAAATACAATAAGCATATGGACCTTTCCATACTAATGGCACTGACACAAAAGCACTTCAGAGTTAAACTGTACATCTGTAGAGGGGCATTACAGTTTATTTAATTGTGGTTCATTAAAAAAATACTTTAAAAATACAGCACTTGAGTGCAGATTCCTTTACATAACGTGCATTGACAATGCAAACCATCCTTCTTCTTTCTGCTTTTCTACCTGCAAAAGAAGAAACAATTTGAAATTCATATATAGTAAATTTCCGACAGACTGGTTAGTCCAGCACTGGCTTGTGTAGGATTGTTGTCTGCCATCAGTATCATGGAGGGAGTCACACCATCTACTTTAAGTCACATCTACCTTAATAATTCCAAATTTCCTTTCTGGGGATGGATACTTTGCTGTCAGGATAGGGACTCCTGGACCCTAATTTTGCTCTCTTTATCACTCTGAATTTAGGTGATTCTAGACACCAGGAAATAGGTTATTAATGTGTCCTCATAGTTGCTTTCAAGCCTATACACAGCTCTATCTACTCGTTTATCAGTCAGTACCACTGCTGAGTTCCCTGTGAAGCACCTCACTGCAGGCTATCCTTTTCCTTGCACATCAGGAGCCAGAAATCCAGGCTGGGGATTTTTCTTTACATTTGGATTTCTTTATCTTTCAGCAACTGACTTGTGCAACTGCTAAGTAAGAGCTCGCTTGCCTCTTCAATGTGGCTCCCCCAGTACATCATAATGATGGCTTGACATTCTCTGGAGCCACCAGGGAAACACTTCCAAAGGGTTCCACTTCTAACACATGAAGATGCCACAGCAGAAAAGGGTTATTCACTTGTAAATAACTCTGTGGCAGAAAATAATGAATGTCACTAGCTCTCAGGTCACTTCTTACCAATTATCTGTAATCCAAACTGCCATGAATTGATTATAATAGCCTCAGTATATTTAAAATAGGACAGAGCTGTCTTCCCTTCCTCCATCTTATGATGATCTTCTTCCTTGTATGACACCATAATCAAATTTTCTGGATGAAGATGTTTCAGTCTCACCTTTGGTCTTTGGCTGACAGAAGTTAATTTGGCACTTTCTGATGTGGAACTTAAGGGTGAACAAGGTTTGCTGGAGTCTCCTACAGACCTGGGGGTATTCAAAATGAGATTGAAAAAGTGAAAAATGGAAGTAGCTACTTGATCCTGAGTTAGGCCTTCTCATCAGCAATCTTCAACAACACGTCATCTGTCTTGTGTCAGACTGCAGACATTTTAAATACAAGCACTGGAAGTTGTGAAAAAGCTATTAGACCTTTGTCCCACTTCCACAGAGTTTAACGTGAGAAAGTCAGGGAAAATCCATTATGCCAAAAATATACATGGCAATTTTTCCATTGTGTTCAATTTCTGCTGCCTGGGTAATTAGGACACTACAAAAAGGAAATAGTAAAGGGTGAACTTTTACCTTCTTACACTGGTCATACTGGCAGGGGAAACACGGTCATCCTTGGAGCTGTCCACAGCAACTGCCACAGGAACAGACACTTCAACTGTCCTCCTTGCATTTTCTAGGCAATAAATAATTGTGTGATTCTGATGAGAACACAGCACCATTGCACAACATTAATTTTGTTTTACCATTTTTTTCAGGGGCACCACATACCTCTTCACAATTGCATAGAACATACAGACCAGAAATAAAACATCAGTTTAAACATCAGCCTCATACCCACTTTCTGAAAATGAAAGCACAGACTCAGAGCAACTACAGACAGTGCTCATATACACAGAATGATGGTTCCACAATTACATTTTCTGGGGTTTTTGGCAATCAGAGGCTTCTGATTTCTCTACTTTGTTCCTTTAAGTTATCATGCTGAATGAAGCATTAAAAGTGTTATGACCCAACCCATGAGACATTGCACATGCAGCTGCATGCATATGCACACACACTGACCTCTCCTCCCCCTCCTTCCTCTCTCCAAGTCCTTCCCCCTTCACACATCCTCTGTGGTTTCAGTAGGGGGAAAGGGCAGGTGTCCCACAAAGAGCAAGTGCACAGTCACAAGCAGTTCTGCTTGTAATGAGAACAACTCCATGAAAAGATAAAGCAGTCTCCTGCAAAGTAACTTTTTTTATAGTTACATATAGCAGCTAATCTATGAATCTTGAATCAGCAAGAGTATTTCCTTAGCTCTTTTACCTCCTTAAATGACTGGAAGCTCCAGTTATTCCCTTCTATTAGCACTGGCAGTAACTGAGCAAGGCAGCTTGATGAAGAGAGTACCCAAAAGACAAAAGCTAAAATGTGGTTGAGAATAGGATAACCACTCTGCCATGATTTTCAGAAGCTTGATGAAAATGCTTTAGTCTTTTTCACCCAAGATTCTGCACAATAGAGGACTCATCAAAAAGCCCAGTGTTGCCCACCAGTGACTATCACAGAACCACAGAATCAATTAGGTTGAAGAAGACACTGAGATCAGAATCCAACCTTTGATTGAACACCAATTTGTCAACCAGACCATGGCACTGAATGCTACATCCAGTCTTTCCTTAAACACCTTCAGGGATGGAAACTCCACCACCTCCCTGGGCAACCCATTCCGATTCTTGAACCCTTTTTGTGAAGAAACTCCTACTAATGTCCAAATGCAGCACCTGTTCTTCAGACAAAAACATAGCAAAGAACAGACGTAACACCAAGCAGGATACTTGCAGCAGACTAGTTACTAAGAAACTAACTTTAGGAGAAGTTTAGCTGATACATTTTCAGCTCTGTGAAGTAAGGACTCCTCGTACCACACAGTCATTAACAGCAAGTGGATTGCTGACCACAACCACTGACGTGATAAGAACAGAGAACTCTCAATAGGAAAAAAAATGTGTTACTAATTTTGTTTCTCCTGAAGCTGGGTACTTACCAGTATAATTCAGGGATGGGGTGAGAACAGGAGACAGCACTGGAGGGCCCTTGTCAGCAGCAGCTGATTTCTGCTGGTCTATCAACTGCAAGAGTTTATCACGTGCTTCTGTACTCTGGCGATTCAGCTCTGCTATTCTTTCCTCCAAGCTCTTGGACACCATGAGATGACTCTACTTGGATAATGGGATAATTACTTCCAGTGAAAAATGTACAGTTTGCACCCTCAAGGAGAGCATACAATGTATTTCAAGTACTTCTGTGCACTTGGTTTTCAAACTGAAAGTGAATATAATTACACAGCATATCCTGCAAGTCCCTTTCACTGTCCTGTATCCAAGTCCTTAATTGACTAAATGCTATAATATTTTAAACTTGTCTTCCTTCAAGTAGGACAAACACAACTATTGTCTGTATAATCTGAGAAAGAAAAAAACCCCAAAAAACTAAAACACACCAGCAATTAACCATATTTAAGAATATACTCCACTAGAGAGACATATATTCAGGAGGGCGTGGGGAAGCAAATGCAGGTTTCTAACAGAAGTGTTCTGGAACTCATCTTTAAGCCAGGTTTTGATCTTCTCTGACCTCTTCCCCTCCCTCTCAGTAATTGCTTCCACAAAAACAACTAAAAATTTGCATCATCTTGTACACCTAAATTACTAAGTATTACACAACATAACACAATGTGGAAAGTGACAACACTCTCAGCCTATATTTAAATGAGGATATTTAAAATCTTTAGGATCCTTAAAAGTGTCAATCAGGCACTGTGACAGAACAAAAGTAAAAACACTAGCAAGGGCAAGGATGTTTTTGTGATGTTAACTTCACTCACTGGGGTGACACTAAATTAGTGGGTGCTTAGTTACAGGTTAGTTTTTTCCATGTAAACTGGAGCCATCAAGGTCTCTCCAAAATGCTTGTACTTCTATGGAACAGGACTGACAAGACAGACCCAACAGGCACACACACTATAATCAAGCATTTGCAAAAGATGTACCTGCACAGACTTTAATCCCATGTGCTTCTGGGTCACAGCAGCAGAAGACATGTACGACATGGCTTTAAATATGCAGTTTACAAGCCTGACAACAACCTGAGGGTTGCTGCACTGCTTCCATTGTTAGTATTATCCAAGTACAAGAGCTACACCTGATCATATTGCACCAACACTTCTTTTTGCAGCATAACCTTATCCTGAAGTTATAAATGTGCTGCACACTTTTTAGCACCCATATACAACACGGGCCCAATATGAGAAACTCCTGTTGATCTGCTTATGGAATAATTAAAAAAAAAAAAAACAAAAAAACACAGGTCTCCAGGCAAACAAATGAAAATAATAACTGACAACAGAAAAGACACAAAAGCACCAGTAAGCTATGGGAAAGCAGATCAGAAGTGAGACCCTTCCTTTTCTGTTAAATTCTCACCTGTCCTTGTGAAGAGTCTGGACCAGGATCTGCATTTTGTGTTGGGTCTGGCTGATGTATGCAGTCCCTTTTGTCTCCAGAGACACCTCTGAATTTGCTCAGTTGAGCTTTAATGAGAGCATTCTGCCTTGTGAGCTCAGCTATCTGTCCCAGGAGATCACCATTTTGAAGTAACTCTTCAGCTGTGCTGTTTTTTCTAGTGTCACCTGGGCAGGACAGGTTGATTTTCTCGTGGGAACTCTCCAAGTCTTTGGCTGCAGGACGAATGGGTTGCCTTTGAGAGATGGGACAGTTCTCCTCAGTTGTGCTCTGCGTCCTCAGGGACGAAGGTGAGCTCCTCTCCTTGCATGGCTCTCTTTCAGTAGTCTGAGAAATGGCTGTAAACACTACAAAACAAGAAATAAAGGAACAGTAAGGATAGAGACGTGATCCTCACTGAGGAAACTAATAGTGAGTTTATTGCATCAGGTTCCTAATAACCAAGCAGAAATTTGAATAATAACATCTGGTGTGAATGGTGTTATGTTACTGATCAAAACTACTCCATGCAATATCCTGCTGCAAGAAGTCACCAAGTTAGTACTTCCTATTGCAAACTGTCTTACATTTAATTAATTTAATTAGAGATTGAGAGAGAAGTCACTCAGAAGGAGATAAATTGTTGTGAATTTATTAGGTGACAGATCAAATACTGCTTCTTAGTTAGTCCTCCATTTTCCAAAATTCACTTACCTTACCTAGTAAACTCCAAGTTTTCATCTCAGTTCTGATATTTATATTGGGTTATTAACAAAACTTTTAGGATAATAAAACAAAATAATATAAGACTTTTGGCATAATAACAAACTAACTATCTACTCAGCCCCTAAAAAGAGGAAGCACTGCGGCCAACAAAAGAAGTTAGGTGTTTTTTTGTGGTCATCAGCAGCAAAGAGATAACATCCCACAGAGACATGACCAGAGTAACAGCACTGTCAGCTGCTACATGCTAAGTCCAACCTGAATTTTGTGACCAAACCCAGATTTTCTATGTTTCATACACCAAACAGCCCATTCCTTCACAAGCTTTAGTTTTTGCCTCTTGAGCAGAGAAGAACACTTAAAAATTTACACTCAAGTGTGTTTTATGAATCACTGAGCATAAAGAAACATTCAATTAGTTTAACATTTGTTGAGCCATTTAGCATCAGTCTTAAGAAAGTAACATATTTCAGAGAAGTCTCAGAACTCAGTTTTGTATTGTTGTTTCAAATGACAAACCACATCTGACAGTTCTCAATGGGACTGAAACCAGACATTGCTCTTTGTAAAACAAGACCTTTAGTTCATTTCCTCCAGACTTTTTATGTACCTCTTCACAGTACAGCAGTCCACCAAGTGGCTGAATTAGATATAAACTTCCAATTGCCCTGCCAACTCCTTAAAAATAAAAAAAGGATTTTTGGTTATTTTTTCTGACTTGGAAAAGGCTTACAAAACAACACAGCTGAAAGGGTGCAAAAGGAGAAAAACCACAAAACCAGCTCCTGTACACCCTCCTTCCTGCCAGCCACCACCAAGCAAGCCATAGATGTCATTATCTGCCTCTCAACAATGGTGTGATCCAGGGCCCTGGCACATTCAGTAAGAAGCATGTGGTTACAGTGAGAGTTGCACAGAAGGCAACAGCTAATTTTGAGAATCACAAAGGGTGTTCCATTCTGCTCACTTCAGTAAGGATAAATGAGAAATATCTTCCCTAATCAGCCCTGATGAGTATTCTTTCTCCCAACAACCAGCAGTGAGCTACCATCCTATAAAACTCCTAAAGCCTATGGATACTGTCACAAGACTGAGTTACCTAGTTAACTGGCACCACAGTTTCATCCAAAATTTCCTCAACCATTTCATGGGTATTAAATGAAACCAAATGGGAACCTGGCTCTCAGAGCTTCTAAAAAACCTTTGCTGGGAAGATTGGCTCAAAGCAGGAGCACACAGCCTACAGACATCCTGGTTTGTCTGCAACATGGATTGCAGACACACAGAAGTTCCAGACCTCAGTGGTCCCACCACTAAAGGTGGTCGAGGCTGGATTACACCATCAGCAGATGGAAATTTGAAATGATGTGCTTAAATCATCAACAAAGAGCTACAGCAATTACAGACATATGATAATTGAGTACAAAATAAAAATGTCAGTCTGGATTGCCACTGACAGGACCACTGTCAAGAGATGGAAAACAGGAAGTGTAAAGGTTATCTAGCAACAGGCATAGGAACAAAATAAAATCACACCTTGGTGCAGCACTAGGATATTCCAGCTATAGGGCCAATCTATCTAAGCATACAGATCAAAACTTTTCCATGGAAAATAACATTTTCAGAGCTAGTGTGAAATTGAAACAGTAAAACACTACACACACTCAAATTTACTGCAGTCAGAGAGATCTCACCATTCTGGAGAGAAGACAATTCCTGACTGCTCTTCTGCTGAGGTGGGGACAACAGCACAGCTGGCTGGAAGATGTGAGGGGGCAAGCTTCTACCAGGTCTCATATCACCTGAGGCACCTGGCTCTGGGGGAAACGTGAAAGGAAGTTCCTCCTGTGGAAATTTCAGCATTTTTTCCCTGTTGCCTGCATCAGTCCTGGACACAGAATAGGTCACATCAGGTTTTTCTGCAGAAAAAGACAAAGCAGGGATAAAAGTTAAACAAATGAACAGAAAAAAAAAAAAAAGGGAAAAAAATTATAGTGAAATAGCAATGTAGGAAAAACCTCAGATACCTGAACTCTTATGTTCAGGTATCTGAAAAGACAGACTAGAGTATGTTCCACACACTCTCAACTTGCTTCTGATGCCCAGGTACAGAATTCTTTCACTCAAGCATATTATAGATCTTTACTAGTCATAAGAGCAAGAAGAACTCTTACACATAGACTCACAATTTCAGGACAGTGGTGTGAGATCTGTTTGTAGCTCATGCACAAGACTTACAGACATGTGACTTGAACAGGTATTTGAGCTGCTTTTGGTGACATTCTCTTGACAAAACCAGACTCATGCACTTGTTCTAATGCCCCATATTATAAATTTAATGGCAACAATGGTACACTAGAAAACAATTCAAGGCTGTTTTGAGCTCTTTGATGATGATCTTATGATTTAATTCAAATGAGGCATCTCTTCAGTAAAAAAAGAAGTTATTCTTCTGAATTTAAGTAAGGAAAGAAGATTTGAAAATTCTAGTCCTGCAAAATTGTTGAATGTGAAGGTTCGGGGGTTTGGTTGGGTTTCTTTTGGGGGGGTGCATTTCTGACTCTTTGAATTTTATATTTTGGGTGTGATTTCTTTTTGTTTGCTTTTACAAAGCCTAGCTCAAGCACAAAAAAAAAAAAAAAAAAAAAAAAAATTTATGGTGGGTTTTTTTCCTCAGAAA
>VZRZ01004810.1:959155-1054121 GCA_013398175.1 Climacteris rufus | reverse complement strand
TTGTTTTTTAAAAACCCAGCAAAAAAAAAAAAAAAAAAAAAAAAAAAAAAGAATCTAGTGTGTGTCTTCTTCCTCAGAAGAAAATTCTTCCAGGAAGAAAGTTTTTATCTACAAAAAGATTCACAAAACCAATATTTAAGTATGAAATACAAATAGCTCTGAGGAACCTTGGGATTCACAAGAAGTTACTGACCTTGAGAGCAAAAGCAATGCATTCAAACAACTGAGCAGGAAAGACAGCTGGGAGAAAACTTAGTGGTGAAAGAAGGTGAAAAGTACAAGGTGAACCATGTTTGGTTAGTCTGGCCATCAATGCCACTGGCTTAGCTTAGCCTGTCTCCATGTCACACACCACTCACCTCTCACATGAAGTCAGGAATCCCAAGTAACAGACTTCTCTGCCTGGTTGGTTTCCAGGCCCCAGCAGCTGCTGTTCTGGCCAGCAGTGACCTCCAGTGTCTCATGGAGGAACCAATCCCAGACTGTCAGGCTGTCTCAGCAGCAGGACAGTGAGATCCTGATTCTGTTGGGTTTGATTTCTTTGGGTTTCAGGGGGGTCTTTTAAGATGACTTTAAGATGTAAGCCATCTTAATGGAGGAACACTACTCTCCTCCTTTTGTGCTTGTGCCTACAGCATGAGAATTTACAGAAGTGAGAGTCACACTCGTGCAAGAGGTACTTATGCACGCAGACATCTATTAAATATCAGATTTTCCACAACAGGGACAAACTAGCCACAACTCCTCTTTCATCCTTCACACAGAAAAATACATACCTTGGCTGTTTGCTGGACCTATGCTTGCAATTCCAAAATGTTTTGGATTTTGTTCTCTTCCAGGTTCCACCAAAGGGAGGCCTTTAAATGCTTGTGTGAGAAACATCAGTTGTTCATCTGTTACTGTCATGTATTGCTGAAGCTTCTTCTAAAGGAGCAAGAAAAAGAAAAGATACAGAAATTTATATTCTAGCAACACGAATTAGAAAATTATATACCACAAGCAGCCCTGAGAATAAATTTGGGCTTTTAATACTACCACAGGATTCCAGTGAGGTATTAAATATTATTGTCTTCATGTTTCTCATTTATAATTATTTTTCCTTTTCTAACTCATGACACCACTTCCTAAGGTTGCTTAATTGCTCCATTTCCAAATGTAGCTGTTGATCAAATCTACCTCCACTGCAAATTAAAAATAAAAAAAAGTGGTATTACATCTAGTCTGTTGCTCCAGTAGTGGTAACAGTATAGAAGTGTGAAGGAAGATGCTTAAACTTTCAGATGGATAAAGTAAAGCTCAGTTCACAGAACCAGCACTTTCTCAAGTTAAATAAAGATAAACAAATGACCTTCCAAACATTCCATACCCATAGCTGCTATTACAATTCTCAGGCTCCTCATTCAACATGTAATTTTCTTTCTGTTTATTGTTAAAATCTCAAGAACATGAGACAGTGCATCTCAGCCCTTATGTGCAACAGAACTCAGAATTCTATCATTTCACCCTGATGGGCAAGGAGCAAGGGGGCTCGGTACCTGCACAGCAATGTTTTCTTCCCTTACTAGAAGTACTTCTGCAGTCAGAGCATCAATCAGTTCTCTGTGTTCATTCAACATCTCCTCATGCTGCTGCCTCATCATCTCCTTCTCATGCAGCCGCATTTCAGTCTAAAGAGGGAGGAAAAGTGAAATACCTACTATAAACCAATACAGACTCCTATTTGAAAACAGGAATGAGTCATTATGACATCACAGTGTAACAGCTCTTCCCACTATTGCTAAATCGACTTCATCACTTTCATGACAAAACCAAATTGTCAGGGCTTGAGAACTGTCAGAGAGCTTACTGTTTTATCTTTGTTACTCCAGAACACTGTAGAGAATCCTATACATCCTTGTTCTTCTGCCTTTACAATTTCTACAGGATATAACTATAAGCATTGTCTCTCTGCACAGATACAGTTTCTTAAGTCACTGAATCTTCATGGAAGAATCAATTCATTCCACGTGTGCTGATGCTTGTCAGTATCCCATGCTATTTGTGCCTATTCTTTAGTTTCCTTAGTTCATTAATGAAGACAAAATGACTCAATAAACGAGAAAGTACTTGCTTTCTAATGTTTTCCATCAGAGATAAGAAGTTCTAGAGGGTTTCAAAAGTATTATGAAAAAACAGCTCTGCATCCACACAAAATGAATAAATAAGTATTTTTGAGACTAAATCATAGATACTGTCACTAGACACAAAGACAGGCAGATACATCTCCCTTAAGTATACAAGAGACAAGACATCCATTTTCTGTTTCTCTTCCAGCTAGAGAAAACAGGGCTTTTGTATTGATCCAAATGAAGCAGGCTGACTCAGAAAATGGAAAAAAACCCTGTATATGGTCCTCTCTTTTCAGAAACCAAAGACAACACAAAATAAGTACTTCTACCCTGGTAGCAGTGATGAAGCCTTTAATGCCTTAGATCATCTGGATGAGCTACTGTATCTACTAATCCTACAGAGCACTAACCCAGTCTTGGAGGAAAAGCTTCCAAGCAGCTCTGTCTGACATTTATGCATGGGAAAAACATCAGTTATCCATTCCTACCACCAGGTAGGATTTGGGTCTGGCATACCCTGACAGAAGTAGCTTCATCCCAGCCCACTGCCCGGTGTGGCTCTCATCACATGAGCTTTAACACTGCACCAGCACATGCAGCAGAGAGGGAGAGAGCAGAGCAGCACAGATTCAGGGAATATGCCCGTATTTTCTTTTGCCCTGTGAGTCTGGCAAAGAAACAGCATTCTTAGCAGAATGGGAGTGGGGAGGGAATGATTAATTCTAACATTTGGAAGTTGATATAAAAATTAGTTTAGAAACCAAGTCCAATTTATTCATTTCCCCAAGAATTTCATATGGTTTTACAAACATTTCAAAGTTTCTTTTCCTCCTTTTCTCTAACTTTCTGTATTCACTATTTCCTCCTTCTAGGCATTGATTTTTCAATCACTTAATAAAAACACTTTCATCAAAGATTCCTGAATTCCAGTTTCTCTTCCTACTTTTTAGATATAACTTTGAGATTAAGCAACATCCTTTATCACAATCCTTCTGTTTTTCTGCAACAAAACTGGGAGAAAGGGAATCTCTCCAAAAACTCTGAAAGCTCATGAAAACTGACTGAAATCGGGGGCTTTTAAAATACCGCTGCAAAGTCATTTCCTTGGAAGGCACTGCCAGCTACAATTCAGGCACTGGAATCCTCCTAACTCTCCTGGCTAGGCAAGACAGATGGTGCACACAAGTGCTTGATTTATGTCTGGCATCACAGGGACCAGGTTTTAGGGAATACTCAAGATAAGCTGTGCTTCTTCCCAGCAAATTCTCAAATTCTAATTGCAATTAAACTATCATGAAAAGGAGAAAGGTCACTTCAGATTATGAATGCAGTGTGTCTATCTTGAGCAAGTCTGAATACAATAAACCACATTTTGTAGCCTGAGTGCCTTCTTTGTTTTGCTACTTGAGTTTAGGTAGTAAATGAATGAGTGTTGCAGACAATCCTGCAAGCAATAATCAACTTCTGGAAGGATGGAATAGTAATACAAGAAAAAATGGGAGTAGCTTTAAAAATCTGAGGCTCAGGAATAACTCATTTCTGTAGAAAACAAATTAAAAACAATTAAATGGGATTATAAATGCAAGTATATTTATCATGTGAATTTGATGCTATTACATTGATGTGTTCTTGATAAACAGAAAACATTCTACTGAAATTCCAAGATCCTTTCTTGTAACTGCAAAATAACCAAATTTAATTCCCTGCTTTGGTGTTACAATGTTAACAAAGAACAAGCATTATTAACTTCTTTTAAAACTTCAGACTTTCTCAGCCAAAGTCCATCTTTTGATGGTAGTTGCTTTTCACTCATGGATTGATTATTTACTGTTTGTTTCCAAGACAGGATTTAATCAAAGTAAATTCTCTCATACAGATTAAATACAGAGTAATACAAGGAATAAGTTGTGATACAGCCAGTAAGAAAAAAAATAGAATTTTAAAATAATGTGGGTTCCCCTTTTCAATTATTGCACACTCTGAAAAGGAACCAAAATAAGACAGTTCCTCATTCATTACATATCTATTACCTTTGCTATGAAACAGAGCATTAGGGTTTAGGTCACATACTCTGCTGCACCTATTCATAGTGCAGGAACTGTCATAATCTGGTTTAAAATTTAACACAGGCTAAATGAATCTGTGAGACACTGCTGCATCTTTATAGCTCTGGGATACAGATGAAATGGAACACACTTTTTTCCTTTTCTTTTTTAGAAAAACATTCTACATGGCATACAGGTGGTCTTTATGGAATTCCATTAACTCCCAGCTGTGCACTGTTACAGTGAGCACTTCAGGTCATTTTTGCTTAAGGTGAAGTTGCTGTTATGGATAGAAAAATAAAGCTAAGGAATCCCTGAAAGAAAACAGGGGATTTGGGTCCACTGCTCCAGTGACATAGCATCACCTTTGGGGGACAAAGAAAGAAACTGTAAACAATGCTGCAGTTAATACCCTGCTACAAGTCTGAACACACTTAAATAAAGTATTTCAAATTATTTCAATTGGTATTTTCTGCTATTAAACACTAAGAGACTTTCACTGCAGTCAACTCCTCCATTTTCACTAGGGATACCAATTCCTAAGAAATTAAGCTTTAATTCCTCATTGCATGCAAACCAGCAATAAGCAACTATAATAGAGTTCAACCTAAAATGATTGGAAGCCAGAAAACACCAAAGTTCACATCTGTAAAGTAACTTTATATCCTTCTTCATTGACTCCACAGGAGCAATTGCAAGTCTCTCACCTCTTTGAGGTAGCGCATCAAACGACACAGGGCGTTCACCAGTGACAGAGTAAACCCAGAGAGGCCTTCCCTTCTCTCTTTTTTTTGAACCTCACGACCTGTACACCGCTCATATTCCTCCAGTTCACACTCCACTTCATGGATCATGTGGTTGAGAACGTCTAGGCTGGGTTTGTTGTCCCTCTGAACGTCAATCTGGATTAAATTATCTGGAGAATCATCTCTCTTGTGTCTTGCAGAGTTCTGCGCAGCTTGCTTTCTTTTCACTGAGGGGGAATTTAAAAAAAAGTGTCATTGGAATTCCAACTTGTATAGAACTCTTTGCAGTACCAATAAAATTACATTGCTTATTGAAATAAATCAAAGGCCCTCTCTTGCCACAAATTGAAATGGACCATCAAAGAACACCCCCCCAGTCATCCCAGCTATTTTCAGATCCTCAAAACACACACTTTCTGCTGCCACAGTAGTATCTCTCAAGTGTGACTGTTTGGTGCTTTTATCTTGGATACACCTGTTTGTACTTTTCTCCTTTCCAGTTAAAAGCATGGAAAAGAGTTTGCCAATGAAAAATATCAGCTGCTTTCTCATAGTCAGTAAACAACTCTCTTACAACAATCCTTTCATGTTTCAGCTTGTATCTGATGGCAGTCCCCACCTACAAATGTGTGTGGAATGTGGAGACCGAAATGCATCCTAAGTCTGTGCAGCACAGAACACAAAGCTGTATCAGAACTCTCTGTATCTGTATCTCCCCCTGCACAGGAGAGAACTCCATGACCAGCAAGGCAGTGGGCAGCATCAAAGGGCCATATTTATGGTTCCCAGATACCTATGGACTTGGCTTTGCCAATGAACAGGCACAACACAGGAAAAGCGCACTAGACAAGGAGCATCCATCCTTAGATATGCTCAAGACTCAAGGCCCCCCTCATTAAACTGGCATTAGCCCTGCCATGACTTCCAAAGATTCCTTCCAATCTCCATTTTCTTATGACATTAAGGACCTTGGTCAAAGGGTATATTGTTTTTAAAAGTACTAAACTCTTTGCTCCGATGTGTTTTTGTTTTCTTGAGTTTGGGTTCAGCACTTGTCTCACAGAGTCAGTGGAGTCTATAGACTCTTCTTCATCTTCGTTCTGAAGTCCTGAATGGGTTCTCTTGATGACATTGGTAGCATTGAGGGCTGATTTAAACACAAAACAAAAAATGCACATTGAAGTATTTCAGGCATGTTCTTAAAAGTAGTATGTTACAGAGTAATTTTATGAGAAGAGCTGGCTTTTTAATCTAGAAAATCATCTGAGACAAATTAGCACACATCTGTGTCTCACCCCCATCCAGGAAAGGAATTCCAGACAGGATCCTGTGAACAGCCCAACAACCTTGCTGTGATTTAGCAAATCCCACCTGACTGATCCAGTGATGGAGAAACAGTTGTTGGAGTCAAAGGCACATTTGATTCCTGTGGTAAGGTGGTTTTTCTCACATCCTTTTCAACCCACAACTGAGAATTCACCAAGGAATTTTCTTCTCTCAACAGCCGAAGGAGCCTACACTCAAAACAAGCGTAACAGTGAACAGGAGCAGGACAATAGCACAATTCTAGATTATCTGTCTAGACAGAGCTTCTAAAATTATCTGCAACTGCACAGGTGAGCTCCCTGCTAACTTTCCTTCCCAGTCTGAATGTTACAACAAGGCCTTTCCCTGGAATTCTGAGATCAAAAAATGAGGACAAAGGGAAACAGAAAAAATAACTTAATTATACCTATGCAACACCCTTTTAACTCCACCTATTTCCAGTGTTAAGCAAGTAGAAACCTGAATGGATGTATTTGTACTGACCTGTCAGAATTGAGGTTGGATTTGAAACCCAAAAAGTTATGGTGTCCATCTTCTGATAATGCTTCCTCTTCATTAAGAGCCTTTTCAAGAGAAGAAAACAGAAGGGATTTCAGAAGAACTTAAAGACCAATTTTATGGAATTGTTTCAAGAAAAAAAACAAAACCAATTAATTTAGTCTGCCTCTCTAAAACCAACTTAAAAATAACACACAGAATTAAAAATAAACCCACACACCTTTGTGGGAACTTTTGGGGGGACTTTAGTACCCAAGAAATACTGATACTGCCAGTTGTCTCTGAAAATAACACAGCAAGTGACTAATTCAATATCCAATATCTTCTTTGGATGACTTATATTAAATAAGAAAAACTACACAAACTAGGGCATAAAATGAAAGCTGCAAAGGCTGTACCAAAACAAATACAGAGCAGGCAGAATATGGAAAAGCAAACTAAATTTATTAACCTAAATTTCATTCATTTGACATTACAATGTAAACAACCTCATACTGAGACCTGCAAAATTAAATTTATATTCTGTGTCTTTGTGGGAACTTTTGTAAAATACAATCCTATGTACCACATTTATAGCAAAACCTAAGCAACCACATTTGGAATTAGTGTTCCTCAAACTAACAGGTTTCTGGACTTCTAGGTAGGTTTCACCAGATGGCCTTTAACTATGATTTTCATAGGCACATAAGAAAAACACAGAAGCCCAGCAGATAACTATCAGTACATGTTTCTTTTAAAAATTTCAGCCTATCCTGCACCAAGCATCCAGTGACACAGCTCACAAAGATGCTGCAGTTAACTCCTCATACTAAAAAACCTGAAAAACAAATACCACACCAAAATACTTAATATAGAAGTATAGAACAAATCTCTGTGATTTGAGTAATATACAACTCAAATCACAGAGATTTGTTCAAGATAGTAAGAAACAGGAGTAGAGAACCATGAAAATATAACACCACCACTTTTGCTCCCAAGAGCCTGTTTGGTCTTCACCAGTGAGAAGTTTTCTGGGAGCATCCCATGCCTGCTTTCAAACCCCAGTGAGCATTCCTGGTATCACACGTTATTAAAAGAAAACAGAATACAAAGGCAATCTAAATCAAATTTTCAACACATTTACATAATTTAATCTTTAAAAAAAATCAGATCTGAATGGTTGTAAAATAATGCAAAATATTACAAGTTAAAGTTGTAGGACTAATCAAGGCTGTGGAGTGAACTGGGGTACAAACGGCTATGCCACCCTATATACAGGTGTAACTGTTAAATCAGAGTCATATTTTGAAATGTAGCATTTAGTTCAGAGATACAAGAGTTCTTCTCTTAGACTGAAACTACTTTGTTCTCTTTCTGGTAATTCCAGAATTCAAAAGGGAGAGCATGCTAATATGAGAGAGCTTCTCCAAGACACACTTTGTTTCTCATATCCAAAGGTTAAGAAATCAAAAAAATCACAATTCCCAGAGTCTCACAAAAAAAATCTCTCCTCTGTTTAACACTGTCTTCTATGAATGTTATCAATATGGTACACAACACACAAAAAACAGGTTTAGGTCTGCTTGGAAACTCTACCTTTGAATATTCTTACTCTGTGCAAACAAAAAAGCCACAGGACACGCGTGGAACAAAACATACATTACCTGGGAATCCATGACAGATTCACTAAGGATGGAGGGAGGATCACATTTTTGTACAATGGGTCCTTGAGATGATTCTAGGTCACAGTTAGGAGCCATTGTTACATTAGGGAAACCTAGAGGAATTAGATAACACAGGGAAGAACACAGAGGGCTTGGTCTGTATTTATGTTGCAGGACTTGGACTGGAAAGCAAGTTCATGTACCTTACACAAAAAGGGTCACAGGGATGCCACTTTAAACAACAACCAAAGACCAACCAGGGTTATTTTAATACACTCAGCCACATGCCCAGCTTTTGTCCTTCCCACCTGCATAAACACACTTGTGTAGAAGCAGCATGCAGGATCAAACAGTTACTAAAAACCAGAGAGAATGGCAGCCTACACAGAAAAACCCCGAGGTTTAAGATTTCATACGGAGACAGCCAGTCCTGCCTTCCAGCAGCACAAGGATACACAAGCCAAGATAAAAGGAAAAGTTTCGTTCAGCAGCTGCTGATAGCAAAAATCAGCCCATGCAGCAATGAGAATCAGAACCATTACAGCACAGTCTCTGCACAGACCAGTAGCTTGGCTGTGAAATGGTGAGCACAAGGAGTTTCAGAGTACAGGATGAGAAATCCCACAGTGGACCAATACAGTGGAATAACCAACCATTGGTCACTCTCCCCTGCCATGGCAGGTGATATCCTCATCTGTGTTGCATCCAACATGAACAGGATCAATCATACTATGTTAGATGATGAGAAGAAAACAGTTAGAAAGAACACTTTGCAAAGCAAGACTATTTATGAAAAGCAAGGAGATAGCCTTACATGTACTGCCACATATAAATGAGATGTTCTACCTGTTCGTGTGCGAGGAGCATCCCCAAACAAGTCTTTTGCCACAGCCATAACCTGACCAGATCGTTCCAATACATCTTGCAAATGGTACTGATCAGACAGAATCTGAAAGTATAGTGTATAAGGAAACTTTACTCTGAGCACACTGATTCTTCCTTCTTTTTGGTATTGCTCTTCTGAACAGTTACTGACAGAACAGCCAACAAGACAATGTTTTCAAAGTTGGTACTGTGCAATTAGATCCTAAATAAGATGGATCAGAAAACCATACTTCATTCTGAGTAACTAGAATTCATATTGTTTTCCTGGAAAATTAAGCACTTATTACTCCTAGGGCCCCCATAAGCATTGACTCTCTTTGGAGCAAATCCTCTCACTCCCTTCTTCTCCTCCCAGCCTGACACAGGAAGCTGGTATTTATGACACACTCACCAAAACAGACATATCTGGCATTTTAAAAAAATCAGTATGCATCCTCAAATCATTTGATCTCAATGTTGTTAAGTCATTGAACACTCACCTACACCTGATACCCAAAACCTGTACTATTTGATTAGATTCCAACCAGTTCAGGCAAACTTGTTTCATTCAATCTTGGCTCCTGAAAATCCTACCTAAAACTTGAGCCACATACCACCAAAAGTTCCAACAGAGGTAAACACAGCTGACTACATCTGGCATCAGAAGACATTTGGGGAATCTCCAGAAGACACAGCTTCTGTATTCAAATTCTCTCTCCCAAAGTCTTTCTCTAGTATGTGAAGTCCATCACAACAGGTGCCTTCTAAGGAAGGAAGTCTTGGAGTGCAAAGCAAGAGGCATTCAGCTACTGTGAGCCAAACAGAGGTGACTGGAGATGTGGCTTTGTGAGCAGAACAATTCAAAACTCCTCACTGACTCCTGGCTTCATTCACAAAGCTGGAAATGGAAAACTGCTAAAATGATATCCCACAACCTGGGGAGAAGGCAGTTATTCTTAAACACCTGAGAGGAGGTATGTAGGCGGCCTCCACTTTATGGTTCATCAAATTGATCCAGAGACTGCAAGTACTTTAGAAGACTCCCCTGAAAAGTCAGGCTCATGTATGCCCCCCTACTCAAAATTTGAGACCTGAGTGACAACTTTTGCTCCTACAAGAATCCTAAGAAAAACTGTTTTGTAATTGTTTCAGAGCACTCTATGCTGTTATCTCCACAGAGTTCCTTTCAGTGCCCTTGATAATTTTGCTGGTTTACACTCAGCCTCACACAAAAAATTCTTGCCAGTGGCATTTCACTTGTTTCTCCTCAACTCCCTGTTTTACTATGGGCTTTGTTATGTCACAAAGTTTCCCTACGTATCTGGTTTCCATGTCTCTCTAGTCTTCTGAGCTTGAATTACACTGCAGTAAATTACACTTCTCCTCATTATCAATTTAGCCAATTAGTCAATATTCATCTTTCAGTCATCTTGCATATCTGCTTTTCCAGATTCAGTTTTCACACCTGATAATAACTAAATCTAGTCTTTCCATTTAGCCATCTGACATCAAAACAATGCAAGTTTTTAGACAAAGTTATGGCAGATCTGCAGAAGAAAAAAAAAAAGAAAGAAAAAAAGGAAGAAACAGCTTATATGACTCCTTTCCCTAAAGCAATTCAAACATAAGTGATGTGCATAATCAGACAAAAATTGCCCTGATTAGTTTGTTTTTACCCTCCCCACTAGATCTTGTCTGGCATCAGCAGGTTCCTAAGCTCTGCCCTCCTGCTGAACATGTTATGAACATTTTTTAGAGCATTGCTCCCAAGGTAGATTAGCTCACATTTCTTCGTGATGGGAAGAAAAGGTGGTATCAGCTTGTAAGCCCTCTAGGCCCATTTACATGCCCTTCACAAATACACTGGGTGGTGTACTTTGTCTCAGTTCAGTATCACCTATGAATTTCATTAAAAATCATCCTCCCTCCTCTTTCAGATTGTTACCAAAGAAAAATAAACTGGACTCGTCCTGAAATATTCTTCCCACTACAAGAATCCACTCACCACTACACTTGGATGCAATACACTCACATTACTTAAAAAATAAATTTTTACACAACCAACAAATGTGGTACCTACACATTCACAGTACCCAGTCAGAGAGGTGAACTCGTATTTTTTTCAGATTTCTAGGCAGAAAAATCCCCCAAATATTAAAAATTCTGCTTATCCATTTTGTAACTGTTTTGTAATCTCTCTTCAACACACAACTACAAGAGAGAGCACACCAGTAGCAGCACCTTCTTAGCTTTTGTCTCTGAGTCTTCTGCAGTTGAACAGGATTCAAGAGGCTGAGAGGCTTACACTCACAGCAGTAAAGAAAAAAGATCACCAAGGTAACAGAGACAAGGAAACAATTCACAGTGGTTGTGCTGTCCTGGCAGACACAGAGTCCCCCACAGCTACTCTGAACAGGACCTGGCAATTAACAAGGTTTAAGCTAGGGAGAGGAAAAAATGGTAGCTCTCCTGTATCTATTTTGTTTTTCTCTACACATAAGAAGATGCCAGTGTTTCAAACAGCAACAGCCAGATGTGTTTCACCTTGCATGGCATAATTTCCTTTTGTTTTCCTTTTCTCTGACTGAGAAGTAGACACAGAGTTTAATGAATGAAGTAATCTCTTAAATGTGAATTAGAAAAATTCTTATTTGAGATTTGTGCATTGTCATTAGAAACAGCAACAAACATAGAAGACCATTCCCTAAGCATAAGTTTCACATCTGCAAAATAAAATTAAGTTGCATAATAGGTAGCCCAGCCAAATCTTAGATGGGATGGTCTAATCTACCTTTGTGACACAATTTATTTCTGCATGGAAGTCTTATTGAAACCAGTTTGCTATTACAATAGGGAAACTCACAGGGAAGTCCACAGGACTTTTTTTTTTTTTTTTTTGCATACTCTGATGAAATGCACTTGGCAGAAAGTACAAAAGTAACAAAAGCCAAAATTAAAGTTTGGGGCTTGATTAGCCCAACATCCTTAGCACAAAAATTGTACTGTGATTGCAGAGAAATTGGGCAAATAGAAAACTAGGTTGTGATCTTCAATTCTAAGTACTTTCGTTTATTTCTGTCTATGCTTGAATGTTCCCAGATATCAAAAACAGACTCCTGAAAAATTACAAAACACAAAGCAGAGATCTGTGATGATTAATCCACTGCACACTGACAGGACTACCAGATCATGTTTATTTTAACTGTTAGGTGAACATTGTTCACCATCATTCTTTACCAACAAGAACAATTTTCAGTCTGTTCAAGTACAGAGGTCTGAGAGCTAACTTCCAGATTAGTTTTCATAACTTATGGCAAGGAGTGACCTGCCGTATGAAACAGAAGGAGGTCTGTCACTACTTTGCAGTGACAGCTACTCTCTCTGTAGGTTTACTGCTACAGTTCAATATTCAAAAGCAAATTAAATAGCATATTTGCATTCAGTGTTTTAGAATGCTGGGAGAACAAGCTTTTCAGATGACAAGCTTGCCACCCTTACTCTCTCAACTTTTGTTGTGTCAATTTTCCTTCTAGACAAGTTCTCGCTTACCAACTTTTTGCCTCACCCTTTCAGTCCCTTTGACTCCGCATTTTTTTGTTTAAATAAGCAACGTTACTCCCAGAAAGAGACATGTTCACCTTTGCATCAAAGGAAAATGCCAGACATAAGGAAGAAAAGGCAAGCTAGCAATGAGAACCCAAAGAATACACACACTTTTTAAGACAGTTTAACTCTGCAAACAGTTCCTGTTCACTGAAGAGAGGCCTGCAGAACTACAAAGGGCATAGCCAGGCAACATGGGTTAGAAGTGCAACTGTATGTCTCAAGTGGTCTGTCAGACGGTCTACTCCAATCACTGCATGCATGCAGCACACAGAGTATGCATACATGAAACCAAGTTATCCAACAAGAGGAGCAAATGTTGCTCTACGTGCAAGAGCAGTTTGCCAGTACTGCTGCAAATCACCTGCAGCAGGGTGGAAGTGCAGATTTAGCTCTCACCTCACGCATCAGAGCCAATTTCCTTTTCTCCAAGGAGTCCACATCCAGTTGCTTTTGCTTCTTCCATTTTCTGTTTAGTGCTTTCTCTTGCAGTTCCAGATGAGCCAGAGCTTTGTTTTTTGACTTGTGTATTTCACGGCGACGCAGCTACGGAAACATGAAAGAAACCATTTCAATATCAATCTTAAACAAAATTTTCAGAGCAATCCCAAAAATCTCTTCTTGATTTTATCATTCACACACTGATTACTATCTATGTTCACTTCATGGCAGAACCAATGACAACCTCACAAACACCCACAAGTGTAAAATGCTACCAGTACCAACCAAATTTAAAGCAGTTCCAAAGGTGAATGAGGAAAACCTCAACTTTCATTTGCCCTACACCACTGTCTCAGCAAGAGTTTTCTCAGCTGCAAAGGGAGGAAAAACCAAACACCACCACCTATAAGGTGCATAAAAAGATGTAATGCCTATTCCTTATTTAACACTGTTGGTCACAAGACATAGTATCTCTCTTCTTTCAACAATGAAATATATATAAAATATACAGTTTAAATACAAATTAAAGGAATTAAATGTGTGAGGTGCTTGTTAAAGTCTCTGGAAGCTGTCAAGACAAACATTTACAGTCAAGTCTCTCTCTGCTATTGTCACCATCTGTTCTGACAAACCTGTCAAAATTTATAGGCAACAAGAGCTCATAGTGCCTCTTCCATCCTGGTAATTAGTGCTACCAAGAAAATATAAATGAATTCACGTATTTTGCAATGAACAGACCACTCAGTATAAAGAAATTGTGTTAAATTGTTTAAATGAAAATAGAGGTTGAGAAGAGAGGTTCCTCAGATAAAGCACATCTTTCAGTCCTTCCAGCAGAGATGAGACCTTCAACTAATCCACGGAGCTCGCATGTAGTTACATTTTTATGCTTTTATGGTAGCAAACAGTTTATTGAAATAAAAACTACAGCAACTGCTTCCCAGTGGGAACAGAAAACTGAAGAACATGAACTGCCAAACCTAGGGGTGCCTGATATCATAAACAAAAAACTAACACTAAAAAGCCAACATGTTCAGAAGCTTAAAAGGGAGACTGAACATTCGCAGAAATGTATCCCTGTAAGCACGGGAAACACTTTATATGTCAGACAGCCAGCTAAATGTCCTTGCCATAGGGACGGGGCAGTGATTGCTATGAAACTTACAATATCCTCAGGAGTTGCTCGGTGCACTGTCAGATCATGAACGGTATTCTGCAAACAGGAACCAAGGAACAAGTCAGAAGTCATAACTGAGGACAAACTGGTTGGGGGTTTTTTTGAAAGCTTCATTTTAAAAAACTCAACAACTTTAAAATTACAATATAGTTACCCTAGCACTATACAGCGATGCATTTTTATGGCGCTGCAGAGCGTTCCACCCTCGGCGAGGCAGCCACCAAAAAGGCCCCCTCCACCAAGCCTGGCTGTGCTCTTCCCCCTGGGGAGGGAGAAGGCTCCACCAGAGCCAAGGAAGCCAGAGGGCCCGTGTCCCCTCGCACACGGCGCGTCTGCCCGCCCGAGCCCACACGCAACCCGGGCATCTCCAAGGGGAGCCCCTACGGAGGGCGGGGGCTGCCCCAGCCGTGGGTACGGAGGCTCCCGGGCCCTTTCCCCAGGGGAGGCCTCCCGGCAGCCCGGAGCGCGGAGCACTTACATCCCAGTCCCGCCTGGCCACAGCCGCCGCCGCCTTCCTGGGGCCCTTCCTGCCGGCGGCGCGGGCCCTGGGCCCGCGGAGCAGCGACATCGCAGCCGCGGGAAGGGGCGGGAGCGGCCGTGGCCGGAGCCGAGTTTGCTCGGCCCGCCCTGAGGGGCGGAGCGCGGTCTCCCCACCGCCCGCCCTCACTGGCCACCGCCTTCTCCTCCTCCTCTTCCTCCTTCTCCTCCCGCCCTCGGGCCGTGCTCCCGCCGCGCGGGCCGGGAGTGCCGGTGCCCGCAGGTGCAGCCCCGCTCGGGTTCGCGCCTCGCCCGCCCTCAGAGCTCCACAGCACACCGCCCTTCAAGGAGGGTAGTGCCTTGGCCGCTCAGCCAACTCCACGCGAGCTGCTCCCGGCATTGCCACTCGTCTTCCAACTCTCTTCGCTTTAATTTTTCCCCTCGTTCATTTCATCAATATCCCTCTTTGCTGCAAATACACTTCCAGCCATCTCTCGATGTCCCACTGAGGAAGTCCTGGACATTTCCCCGTGCTAAAGTGTATTTCAGAGGCTATTATGGGTGGTTCAGAGCAGAATGCCACACAAACCACGAAATCAAGGTGATCATCAAATGAAAGATCTTGTTTACATTTAACAAACAGCTCTCGTTAACTGTGCCACCGAGGAAGGGTGTACCTCCCTACCCACACGGAATTTCTGGTTTCTATAAAGCAACTGGTGGTTCTGGAACTAGTCATTTAGCTTACACAAGGGTGCAATATATTTCCTATAGACTTACCCCACAAATATGCTACAGATCCTCCACTTCTGTGTCACATAGGTGAAGACATGATGTAATTACTCTGAAGGTTACAGTTAACGTGTTGTCTTAGAGTGTGAGCAAAATATTTTGTCTGTGGGAGCTGGAAAGTCAAAGCATAGGGTATCAGCTTTTCATTCAGAACTTTCTCCTTTCTTAAAAAGAAAATTTCCCTTTCACCAAGATTTCCTGGTGCTTGAGGCCCCCATCAATGTAATTCTGGCTTTACCAGCATTCATTGCAAAAAGATTCATGTGAAGGTGCAAGTGGTAATGGGTAATGTATTGAGGGAAGGAATAGTGTTGTGATACAAAGAGAAGAATGAAATCATGAGGGGAGAAAATTGACAGAGAAATACTATCACCAGTTGCCTCTGATGAAGTGCTGCAAATGTGGAGGTAGCACCTGGACTTCAGCTTTCATCTAGACATTCAATGTAGGTACCATATGCAAACAGAAAGTGAACATCAGAGTTTAACCCATGGGAAGAGAAATCCATGCAAGGCAATGCACTGGATTCATTAATCTCTGTCTAAAAATGTGGAAGCCAAAAGTATAAATCAAGGGCACATCTGGAATTCTCTCCTAAGATGGCTTTAAACTGTCTTGAAGAACAAGGTCTACTGAAGAATAAAGCAATAAAGGCATAATTGCATCAATACATCATCTATTTTGAAACCTCTTAAACCTTTCTGGTATTATTAATTGCAATCTAATATAAAGGTTAAATTCCTAATGCAAGCAAATATAATACAAGCCAGAGATACTTCTTATTCAAGCAGCCTGTTCTCAAACACTTTGGCCACTTTGGCCATAAGAAAATTGAGAGCAGGTTCTATCATACATCTTTACAGCCTGTCTACCTTTCACTTGTTATTCTTCACACTGCATTTTCAGCAGTCTGAAAATGTGGCATTATTTCTGCAGAAGCCAGCTGAGCATCTACAGCATCTATTAACTCGCAGCAGAGCTTACATAAGACGGAGACTACATATGCAAACAGCAGTAGTTTAAAATCATGAGGTTTCCAAACAATTTTGTTTGTTACACATTCATACTCTTTCCCATTCTAAGTTAGTATGATTTAGGGAATTCCTTTGTAGTTAAGATCTTTCCTCTATCCTGGATGTTTTTGCAGCCATGGTTACCAGGAGAAATGTAATTTCTTTACTGATTTGGGTTTTTTTGTTATTTTATTCCCAATAGCAATGAGATCTTCTGTTTTTATGCTATAGAGGAAAAAAAACCAACAAAAAAATCAAAACCACACTCTTGTGAACCTCTCATTCAGCACAGTTCCTCCGTCCCTTGAGACACTCACAACCCTGGGTTTTGTTTATACTGGAAAAATGGGTCCTGTTACAAAATATGTGCTCTCCATACAGCCAGAGACAAGGGCCTCGGGAGCATCATCCCCCTTTCTGGAGGTCTGGCATGCTGAGCTCATAGCCAGCCTAGAGACAGGACAGCTGAGGGCTGCCCTCCTGCCCTCTAGTGACCTTGCAATCAGGGCTGTGGGGAGGCTTCTGCCAGGGCTCACTTCCCCCACCCAGGGGAGCTGCATTTCAGGTCAGGCTCCAGTCCTTGGCTCTGCTTGAGCTGGAGCTACAGCTGTGTGACGGCCCTGTCTGTATCTCTCTGGCCCAGAACTGCTGCCCAGCTTCCTGGCCAGACCTCAGGTCTGCCTCACTGTTGGGGAGTTGCCCGCTGATGATGGGACTGTATCCATCCCTGACTGCCATCAGCAGACCCGCTTCAGATGGTCAAGAGCCATTTTGACCTCAGACCTATTCTGTTGCCATTGACTTGTCCACCAATCTGGATGTCTGTTGATTGTAGCTGCCATCTCCAGGCCTGTCCTGCTTGCCTTGCTCAGATCCTGTGGGATGGAGCTCCGGCCAGTGAGGTCCCTGCCCTGCTGGCCCTGTTATGGCACTTGGCTCCCTGTCCCTTGGGGAGCATCTGGCCCTTGCTGGCTCCTGGCACATATAAAAACACCAGATCACTTCCACTGACTCAGACCCACGGTCTGTCTGGGGGAGCATATTGTCTCTTGCAGAGAATAGTTCTTTGTTCTAAAATGCATGCTGCCCTTCAAGAACAAGACCCAGGTGTAATGAAAAGGGAAAAGGGGCTACCCATCTTTATCAAAAGGTCTGAGTGAAGTGTTATAAGTCAGTCAACCTCCATTTGTTATCTGGAAAGATAATGAAACAAGCTGTTCGGCAATCACTGCGCAAGCAACTAAATAACAATGAAGTGATGAGCAGCAGGCACTGTGCATTTGTCCAGAACAAATCATGTCAAACTAACCTAATTTATTTCTTTGCCGAGATAACTGACTTAGTAGGTGCTGAAAGGAATAGGTGAAACATATTTTGATTTCAGTAGGGCTTTTGATATTGTCTTGAACACCACTCTCATAAAGGCAGATTGGTCTCAGATGGTATTAACATGAAAGGATCGCGTGATTTTAAAGTAATTCCCAAACTGGCACAGTGGATATTTTCCCGTCAATAGGAAGTGATATCAAATGAAGCGATCTGATCTGTCTGCTAGGATTGATTAATTAGTGACTTGAGTGGTGGAGTTGACCTTTGACTTCAAAATTCTGTAAATAACACCAAGTTGGGCAATGCCACACTGTAGAGACAAAGATTTGAACAAAAGTTTAACATTGCTAAATCACAGAAAGAGCCTCAAAACAGAGAAAGGAAATTAAGATAAGAACAAAATATTACACTTAGAAAAGAAAACTTGAATTCTCAAATTAAAAATTAGGGGAAAGGTGTAGTCTTTGGTAAGATACCATAATGTACATCCAGTCAGAGCAAGTACTTTAAGAATACCATAAATCTGCATTGGAAAACATGGACTCTATGAAGAGCCACTTTTTTACCACAAAAACAACACTGCTAGGGAGGGACAATGCACTGATATCCCAATCTGAAATATGCATGACACCAAATGACACAAAAATTATTTGCAGCTGTCACAGCTACCTTGGTTTGCAGAATATCACCTTTGTGCCACTGGTCATGTTGCTCTGAGTAACCAGGCATGGCCCTTACATGCTTTTGCTGTGCTGTGTCTCCTCCTCTTGCCTGAAGTCTCTCCTCTCTGGGAGAAGAGAAGACGTTTTTCCTATTCTCCTCCCTCCAGCACCTGCTAGAGGGCTGCTGGCCCTGACAGAGGGACCTGTGGGTCTGCAGAGCAGTGGGTGAAAAAGGAGCTGTAGGGTTCAGGAGTCCTGGGCTCTATGGGGTAGGGAGGGGACACCACGAGTCTCCCAGTGCCACCTGTGCTCGAAGTCCCCAGGACAGGTCACACCATGTCCTGTTAAGTTAGATTCATAAAGTTTCCTGGTCTGCAAAGTGTGATACTTCAGGCTGAAAGGCAAACTCTTCATGTCAGTGTGTCCCTCTTCCTGCAGATCTCAAATGGGTTTCTTTTACCCCAAATGACAAGAGGCAGGTTGACTTGGACAGCACCCTGCTTCAAGACAAACACATCACTGACAATCATTTTATTTTTTTCTCTTGGCAGAAATTATATAAAGCTCAAAGATCAAAATGGCAGCATAACACATGTTGGCTCATTTTGCTGAGCTTTGCAGCTTTTCCTCCAAAGACAACAAATGACCCCCCAGGAAATCTCTCAGCCTTGAAAACAAAACTCACAACTTGTGGAAAGCTCCTGTGACCAGAGCCAATGCAGTTGGAGACTGCAGGCTGACTTTATAAAACTGTAGCTCCTAAAATTTTATCCTCAGCCTGAAATACCCCTCTGGTTGCTTTATAGTAATGGTCTATTTTCTCTGACTTGAAAGTGCATCCCTACACCATGGGATCTGACACTTTTTCCCAGGCGTGTTTTCAACAGAAGACCATAGGAGGGTTAAGCCATGGGAGAGAGATCCCTTGTCTTTTCACAGCCCACCAGTATGCTCTCATCTTGCTGAAAAGGTTGAAAGCATCACAGTATTGTTTGTAGACAGTTCCACGAATGAAAAAAAGAATAGATGCACCAAGCCACGCTCAAATTAATGAAATTACATTTGCTGCTGCCTTTTGCACCGCTAGGCTGAATTAAAAGACGAGGGCATTTATCCCAAAGTTATGAGAAGCCAAAAATAAAGGTTGGGGAGGGCCCTATGCAAGACTGCAGGTGCAAGCTGCAGCTCCAGCAAGCCGGCAAAGCGAGGGGCGAGGACGCCCCTGACTCGGTGGGCTGAGAGTGTTGAAGCGCTGCAGATGCCAATTCCCGCGTGCCTGGCGATGCCGGCGTGTCCCTGAACTCACGGCACACCTCCCCAGGGGGAAAAGCTCCCTAACAAGCATCTTCCAAGCCTGGCGTAGAATTTGGGGCCGGTCACAGAGAGGAGACCCTCCTCCCCTGGGCTGGCCAGCCTGCCGGCCGTCCTCCCTTCTCCTCCCCTCCCCGCCCCGCCGGCAGCCGGAGGGTCCTTCCACGGGGAAAGTTGCTCGGCGTCCCCCGGGCGAGGGGCGGGGGTGTGCGGGGCTGCCCCCCGCCGCCTCCCGTCCGTGTCGCCGAGCTGTTTATTTAAACCGCAAATAAAGCGCCCCGCCGTCCGCCCTGCCGGGGAGACACGGTCCGGGCGCCCCGCGGGGCCGGCAGGAAGGCGCCCATGGCCGGGAGGGCGGCCCCGCTCCCCGGGGCTCTGCTCTGCGCCCTGCTCTGGGCGGCAGCGGCGGCAGTGGGGGGCGGCCCCGGGGACAACCCCGCTCCCGGCGCCTTCGGCCGCGTCTACCGGGGCGCCGTGAACATCAGCGCCGAGCGGGTCTACGCCTTCGCCTACCGCAGCGAGCCCGGGCAGGTAGGAGCGACCCCGGCAGCGCCGGGTTCCCCGCGGCGGGGCAGGCACCGTGCCCCCCTCGCCCACCCGGGTCGGGGTGTGTGTGCCGGGGAGCTGCCGGCGCCGCTGCGCGGGAGCGGGCCGGGCTCTCCCTCTGTCCTGCCCGCATCCTGCCGCCGCCGCGGTGCTCGGGAGCCGCAGTGCACCTGCGGGCTGCCTTCCACCTTCTCCGGCGCGGCCGGGGCTCCCCGGGGCTGCGGGTCGGGAGCGTGCCGGCCTCCCAGGACAGGCGGGGTGGGCAGGTGGTTTAGTGGCCCCCCCGAAGGGGGGTTCGGTATCCAGCGCTTCTAGCAGCAAAATGGGTCTAAAGTCTAGAAGGGAATTGTGAGGATAGCAGTACTACATTAAAAAATAAGAAAAAAACCCCAACATAAACCCACAAAAAACCTAAACTACCAAAAAAAAAGTGTTTGTGTGTGCACTTAATAAGCCTTCTTAAATGCCGTTTTCCCCACTGTGCTTCTGTAAGCAGGGCTGTGCAGGTGAGGTATCGTGAGGAGGCTGCAGGGCAGCGTGGCCAGGGCCATGGCTGTTGTTGGATGGTGGAAATAAACCTGTCATTTATTTATACCCAGTTATTGTGGGTTTTCCCCCTCCCCGCTTTTTAACGTCATGTTTATCTCAAGCGGCTAAGTGGTACCTTGGAAACTCTGCCCTCGTTGTTTGGATTGGGCGTTAATTGCTGAGTGAGATGATCTGATGTACCAAAAGATGGTGAACTGGGTAGATGAACCTTCCTTCCTGTCCTCAGTTGCACAGGACAATAGAAAATGGAAAACATGGCTTTTTTCTACACTATGTAATAAAATGCACCTGGTATTTATGGGGCAGTAGTTCGGTGTCTGGGCTATGATGCAACTGAGCCCAGCCTTACTTAACTGTTGGGTGTCACCAGTGATCTCAGGAGGTCAAAAGCACACGTTAGGTTTGAGCCTCCTTTTGGAAGCTGGATGTGGTACACATTAGGCTTCTTCAGGTGTTAGGAGTATTAGGTATTGTCATGATGTTGGTGGTCCAGATGCTGTCTGTGGCTTGTTAGCGGAGACAGCATGAATACCAACTTCAGTTAGAATCAGTCTGGTTCCTTCAATTTAATGTGCTCTATGAAGCTGTGTGTTTTTGCTGGACACCTTCTACAAAACAAGCTTTCTGTCCTGGAGAGCTACAGGGAAAGCACAGTGGGAGGAGGCAGGGGAGGAAGCACGTGGCTGCTCAGTGGTGTTTGCAGGTACCAAAGTGCAGTTTCTGGGCTTCTTTTAGACACTAGGCTGTTCCTGTGGCTGTGAAGTACAGACTACTCAGTACAGCTTAGTACAGACTATACCTCACCTAAGCAGAAACTTTAATGGATTCATCTCCATGTTCCTATATGCTAGAACATGAAATCTCTGCAGAGAGATGGTGAAGAGTATATCTAAGAAGGGAAAATTCAGGTTTGAGGTTTAATATTTTTTCAATGCAGAACTCACCAAGCACTGCCATGGATATGCTTAGAGAGCCATACAGCCAGCTCCTGCTATGAAAAATGTTTGGAAGACAAAAACCATTTAAATAAAGATGGACTGTCATAGGAAGTTTTCTGATGAGGATTGCCCAGAAGAGGTTTTGAGGATAGAGAAGGCTCCAGAGTGACGTTATTGTGGCCTTTCAGTGTATAAAAGGAGCTTATAATAATGATCAAGCGAAGCTTTCTACAGTGTTCTGTAATGACAAGACAAGGGGCAACAGTTTTAAACTGAAAGAGTGTAGATTTGAGTTGGACATAAGGAAGAAATTTTTTCTGGTGAGACACTGGAACAGGTTGCCCAGAGAAGCTGTGGATACACATCATTGGCAGTATTCACAGTCAGGTTGGATGAGGCTTTGAGCAACCTGATCTAGTTGAAGATGTCTCCCTTGGGGGCAGGATGTTTGGACTAGATGATCTTTAAAGATGATCTTCAAACCCTGTGATTCCTTTCTGAGCTCCGACAGGTGCCATTCCTGAGATGAACCAGTGGAAGCTGGCAAGGTGTCTGACCTAGTTGGGGTAATTGGTTGTGAGTTTGTGCAGCCCTTTCCCCAGCTGCAGCCCTGAACTGATGAGAGGCAGGGAGGTTGAATTCTCTTGGTGGTCCTGCATTTCCCTGTTGAGAATTGCTCAAGATTTAGAAGCTTTGTAGTGGAAATCTTGGCTTTAATCTGGGACTGAGCTCTTGTGGGCAGGGTTTTCTTATGCAAGAGTTGGGAAGATATTTAGAGACATGCTGTCCTCTGGGTGTTGGGTCCTCTGAAGGAATGCAAGTCCTGCAAAAACTCAGTGTATTAGTCCTTGCTTTCACTGAAGTCTTTAGCCTTAAACTCCTAGTTGAGGGGAACATCAGCCAGTGTTTGCCAGTTGCCTGCCAGCTGTGAGCTCTCTGCTCTTCCTGGTGTTGCTGGTCTCTTCCTGTTTCTGTGCTGATGGCAGCTCAGCCAGAAGCCTCTGATAACTCAAGGCAGATACCCCATGGGTGATTAACCTTAGTTACAGGAAAGGTAATCGAATAAAAAGTGCATTTTCCATATGGAAGGGCTGAGTTTAATGGATGAGTTTAATTGCTTTCCCCTCTGAAGCCAAGTCAGGTCTGGAGTGGTCTGGCTCTGAAAACAGGAATTTGTTTTCACAATGCTGTGAATTCTGCCGTTCCCCCCTCTGCTGCTCTCTCTCACAAGGCCAGGCTTACAAAGCAAGGGAAAACTTGGGGCCAAAGGCAAGGTGTGAGGGCTGGTTTGTGATCCATCAGTCCTCTGTAAATGTTCTGTTACTCAAGTGCTATGGCTGCCCAGGCACATCTGAAAATGCAGCTGAATAGAGCAGTGCTTGAATGTTGGATGAGAGAATGGAGGGAACATGATCTTTACTCTTGTTTGGTTCTTTAGAGACTTGCTGCTTTCTGAAAAGTGTTGTGCTTGCCTGATCTCAGAGGGTGTTCTTCATCCACATCATCATCCTTACTCCTTGGGATACAGGGCTGCATGCATGATGGGAGGGAAAAACCAAGTCCTATGAGAGTACTCACAAGAAGATCCATTCAAGGTGAATAAAGCACAGCTCAGGCCTCTGGAGCAGAGCTGCTTTGAGACACGTGGCTTCCTTTCTGCACAATTTATGGGTAAAATGAAAATAAGGATACTTATGTGCTGGCCAAATCACCTAGTTGAAACTTTTATGTGTATATACATTGCCAGGTCTCTTCTTTCTGTCTGTGGAGGGGGAAAAACACTCCCATGTGCTGTGCAGAAACACTTCACCTTGTTGTCTTGAGGCAGGAGAGCTGTCAGGCTTTTATGTACTAGGATTTAGGCCTTAGTTGCTGAGGTGAAACTGTGTAAGTAAGCCTCTGCTGAGGAGAAGCACAGCCACCTCTGCTGCAAGGGTCTTCTAGAGTTGGCCTGTGAACAGAGGGACATGACAAACTCCTTCCTTGTGGTGGAAACTCTTAAGTTGTGGTGGGGTAGTGATGGTTGAGAGAAAATGAACACACTCCTTCCACACATTCAACATGTACCTCCTTGGGAGGGAGAAAGAAAGGAGACCTGGTTTGCTGGAGATGCCTGTGCAGTGTGTTCCTGTCCAGAAGACTAAACAAGAGTTGTAAAACATTTCTGCTGGATTTACCATTGACTGGAGGAGGCTTTATGTGACAAATGAGAGAACCTGTTTAGTTACATGATTGCAATAATACAAGGGCTTTTAAAAAGCAAAGTATGTGTGTGAGTACTGAAGGAATTCAAAGTGAATGACGCTTTCCACCACTGTAAGCTCTGGCAGTTGCTAATGGTTAATTTGCTGAAAACACAAATTACACTAATATTGTGCATGTGAGTGTGTTCTGTACCAGGTTTTAAGTGGTCCAGGAGAATATAATGAGAAAGGCGACAACAGAAGTTCTTTTTGCTAATTGGAGCTCAGGTCAGCTTGAATGCATGATTTGGGAAATAGTTGGACTATATTTAGAAAACCAAGAATCTCTGAAGAGAACAAGTTTCCAACTTTCCATTTGTAGGCAAAGATGCAATCCAGACACAGCTCTTGGACGTTGATGCAGTACATGTTGGTTGCGATGAGCTCCGAAGCTGAGCAGTGGGCTGCACCTATTTTAGGAGAAAGAGTGGGTGCTATTTTCCTCCTCCTCCCTTGCCAGGACTAGGAACAGAGCCCCAGTCTCTTTTCCCATATGTCCCAGCTTACCATAAATTGATTGACAGTGGATTAAGCTGTGGCTTCTCTGCTGAGCAGTTGTGCAGTGTGAGGACATGTTGCTGTGGAGTGAGTGTTTTGTATGTGACATCTACCTGAAGGGTGATGAGTAAAAATTACCCTCAGTCAGTGATGTGCTACCATGGAGGGTTGCTACCATCATTACCCTTCCTTTCTTCATAATTGCAGATAGGAAAAAGCTGACTGTCCTAACAGAAGAGTGGTATCAACACTGGCAAGAAGATCAGAAGTCTTCCAATTAGATGCCTTAAACTTTGTGACCAAGTGCCTTTTGCAGCCCAAGAGCATGATGGTTTTTGTTCCTGTGACCTCTAGTGAATGGGTCTCTTGTTTCCTAGATGTGGATGGTAGTTGTACTTGCTTTCCTCTAGGCAAGGAGCCAGCATGGGGATTCACCCGTATGTTCCTCTTGAATTGTGTGATGAGTCACTTGCTCAGACCAAAGCCATCTGTCCTAGCTGCAGGAAACTCCTTGATCTGCTACACAGAGCAACCTGGTTTAATAAGTGTCAGTGATCAAATCTGTGTTTGCTATTCTCTGCTGTTTGACACGCGAGTGTAGGTCCCACTCCAGCAGCACCCATGTCTTTTATAGCAACTCCAGGAGCAATTTTTTCACTTCTTGCTTCTGAGCTGGCTTTGGGTTTCATGTGTAGGACCCTTCAGGCTGGAACTAAACTACCTCAAAGTATTCCCATGGTGTCCTGCACATGTTTTCAGTAATGTTAGTCTTGGCTCCAGCCCACCTTTCACGCCACAGCTACACCATGCATGCAATAAAACTTCTACTGTTTGGAGAAGGCTGAACCTGAGCTATAGTGAGGGCAACAGGTTAGGTTCTGTCTTTCCTTAATGCTGAGTGAAAGCCCACCAGCTTAGCCCCAGAGATGCAGGTAAAAATCAAAGAAATGGGGAAGACTACAAATGTTTGATCGAGACAATCTCCTGATGTCAGTAAAGCTGCTGTTACTGCAGGATCTCCAGGGCCTGAACACTGTTGCTTTTTGGTTGCTGGCTCTACTCTGTTCACCACAGGACACTGGAAGAGCCTCAGCACACCATTTCTGGAACCTAATAGTAAATGCCTTATGAGACAGGAATGTAGGCACAATGTCAAATCCAAAAAAAATCAAAGCAAATTATAGTATATGATTTCTGAAGCCAAGCAAGGTTCAACAGAATCCCTTTGGAGTAACTTGTGTATATAATTTATATTTGTTAAAGAAAACAGCCAACCCTAGGAGGTGACAGCGTAGGCAGCATAGAGCGCACAGCAGTTGGAATGTGCTTGCTGCTTCTCAGTGGGTTCTCTTGACCACTCCTCACCCTGCCCAGAGTCACACAAAAAGCTTTGGCTTACAGGGGAAAGCAAAAGTAAACTTTGAGAGAAATGCTATGGGGATCTGCTGAAAACACAGGCTTGTTTTTTGCATCAGAAAATATGGTCTTGAAAACTCTGACAAAAGTGGGATATCCTAAGTGAAAGAATGGTGTGGGAGGTGGCTTTGCTTTGAGCTGGGGATAGGAACAACTGAGATCCCTACAAACATAAATTATTCTTTATCTTTGAGGGAATTTGCACTTTGTGGGTTTCCCTGCCTAGGTGGTCAAAAAGAGAGTACATCTTGACAGAGCCTATCAGTTTGCAGGCTTTGGGGAAAAAACCTGAAAGCTGCTCTGGTTTCTTGCAGGGTAGCCCACTTCAGATGGTGACTGCAGTGCTGGCAAGAATTTTATTTTTATTTCTAATGTGTAAACTAATGCTGTCAAGCTCGATAACTTGTCCTTGAATTAAAGCATCTCTTTTGAATTTGAATGTTGTTCTAAATCTTAAAATCACTCTCTCCTTGTTGGGCTGTCATATTTAAAATCAAAGCTGATCAGGTTTTGTTATTCCTCCTGCTGTCCCCTCCCCACCCCCAAGATGTTTAGATTTAAAAAGAAAACAAATTCTGAATAAGAGTAACTTCATTAAAATGCCTTTCCTCAGTTTGAACTCTTTCCAAGAACAGTGCAGTGATTTATTATAAATTTGCATTGTAAGTAGAGGCTGGAATAACCTTAAATAACTCGTGCAGAAGTTATTGGTAGGGAGGTATGGTTTTCCTGTATGGACCTCATCTGCTATTTCAGGGAATTTTTAAGGAATCAAAAGTGCAGACTGTAAAAGGTATATTGCAAGGGTGTGCCATCTGCTCAGTTTGAAAATATAGTTTAGTACATTTGCATAAGCAAACATAATTTCCTGCTGTGTATACTTGGAGAACCACAGAGGATTTCAGAAACAGCCTTCCTTGCTTTTTTACACTGATGTTTTTCTTTGAGCATAGAAATAGCTGCTTCAGTGTAGTTTAAAATAAATGAAAAATGGTTTAATAAAAAGACAGAATGAATTACAACCTGTAATTCAATCCACATCCAAAGTTTTACTGAGGTGAAGAACGTGGGAGCCGAGAAAGAACCAGGTATCTGTGTTCTGAGAGCAATCCCTGGAGTTACTGCCATGAGCTTGGAGTTAGAGCAAATTTGGAAAGATTATAAACCTTTTTGTGTCAAGGGTTGGCCTGCCCCAGACTTCCAGCTTCTGTGGTTTTGGAAGATGCAATTATTGCAGAGTAGTTTGTTCCTTAACTGGCTGTTCAAAAAAGGATTGGTTTATTTTTAACATCTTGAAGTCTGAGGGTGTTGAGAAACAGGTATCTACTTCATCCAGCATGGGAAGTCACAGTTTCTGGCTGTCCTGGAGACTCCCTAGTGACATTGGTTAGACGACAAAATTTCAAAAATGGAAAAAGATAAATATTATCATGCTTTATATTTGTCTTGCTTCCATTTATGCTTCACAGATACTGTTGCAAACAAGTGAACTCATGGGAAAGTCTGTGGCAGACCATAAGTCCATGCAGCGTATTTGCACAATGTGAAACATTTAAATGAAAAATACTAATCCTGGAGCAATTACTTTAACATGTCTGAGGCTGTGCTTGACATACCCAGAGTCTGTGTCTTCAATTATGCTGCTTTGGGTATTTAATACTCCTGGCAGAAATGCTGGAAGAAAACTGAGGGCCAAGGTTATTTGACAGATTGCTTTTGGCAATTAAGACTTATTGACATTGGAACACACAGACAGAGAAAGGCTGAATGATCCTCTGAGCTGCACTTGTTTTGTTGTCAGACAGGAGTGGTGCTCATATCTTGTAAGAGGGCAGAAAAGAGGTTCTCTAAACTTGTCACTGTCTCATAACTTTTTTCCTTTATGGTCTCAGCTTCCCCCTATTGCTTTGTCAGTGGGAAGAGCAGCAGAGTTTGGCACTGATGAATATGTGCTTCATTCAATGCCTCAATTGCCATAGTCCATCAGGTTCAATCCTACTTCACTTAATTTCAGAGTTTATATAAAAATGAAGCACCTCTTTCTTGTGCAACAGCAGGCAGCAGCATTTCAGTGCCTTTTGTACATGTATCCTGCACTGAGACTTTTCATTGTAGGCAGCAGCCTGTGTGTGTTTGCTTGCTGGATGTGTTCCTGCCCACGGGCTTGGCCTGGTGCCTCGTCAGGCCCACGACCAAGCGCTGTCGCAACGTGGACTGATAATCCCAACGGGCTCGCAAGGAGCGGCTGGCGTGTGGGTGCGGCACAGAGCGCGCTGGTGGAGCCCTGGTGTGACTCAAAGGCTTTGCTTAGCAAGAACTTTTGGAAAGGAATCCACAGCAATGCCCTTGAAAACCTTTGCTTGCAGCACAAACTGTTGTTGCAACCTCCCGCCTTCCCCTTAAATTCACATCCCCACAGTCTTAAGATGATGTGTAATCTCTGTGGGAAATGCAGATTTAATAATCAGTCCAAGGATTCTTTCATGTCAACAAGAGCCTGGTTTATTTTGCTTAATGTTTGCAGCCATGTTGGTTCTGTTCAGTGTGTGAATTTGGAACTGGCTCCTTCTGCCTGTTCCCATCTAGAGAATGGAATTCAGTTGTGCTTTTTCTCCTTTCTTTTATTCCCTCCCCCTATCTCCATGGTGGTAGTGGAACTGAAGTACAAATATTTGTCTTCCTGGTCTAACACGTTTTTATACCGTGCTGAGAGCTCTCTCTTTATTCAGCTGTCTTACTGCTCTGTCCACCTTGAAATAAAGATGAAGAAAACTCCAAGATCAGTCATCTGAGAAACAAAACTGTCATGAGTATGGCTGGTGAATAGCCTCTGCACATGGCAGAGACTTGGCACTGGGAAAGAATGTGAGGAGCAGAAGTCTCTGAAGCAGTCCTGACTCCGCCTCAGCCCCGCAGTGCAAAAGGCAGCAGTATGGTTATTGCTGACAAATATTTGTGCAGGGCCTGGCTTGTAAAAGGGGGCATTTGGTACACAAAGGTTGTTTCCCAAGACGAGGATTTCAGCTTGGGAAGTGCAGATGAAATCTAGCACCATATTATAGTACCAATATATCCAGCCTCCTTCTGTGAGTGTACAAGGAAGGGGAAGCTGGGGAACAGTCTGCTTCACAGTGAAGTCCCTCAGCAGTGGTGGCAGTGCAGGAGTGACAGTGTGGTTGACCCTCTTACTGCCCAGGCAAAACTTCCTCCTCATCTCACCAATGCTAAGTGAGTGGGGATGGATGCAGAGGAGGCTCATAGTCTTTATGGTTATTATAGTTTTAAATTAAAACTGTGCTTTTTTTGCAGGAGTTCCTATTGTCTCTGCATACAACATGGGATCTTATTTCTGTGTTGGAAGGGAGAGGTTTGTATGAGGGGAGCAGTGGTTCTGTAGCAGGGAGGGGTTCTTGGGTTAGAACTGCTTGTTTTTAAAATGAAATAACCTTTGGAAAGGTGTGGAGGGGGGAGCATGTTTGAGGTAAATAAATCACCTTTTTTTTCTTCACCTCCTGCTTTTTTTGCACTCTTCTAAAAATATGTTGCTGGAGGCAGATGCCAAATGCTGAGTTTCAAAGGGAAAGATGGGACTACTAGCACTGGCTCAGTAGTGAATTCATTAAATCTGTTGCATGAAAATGTATATGTTGTCTATAACAAGGCAAGAGAATCTAGAA
Source organism: Climacteris rufus (assembly GCA_013398175.1). Lineage (NCBI taxonomy): Eukaryota > Metazoa > Chordata > Aves > Passeriformes > Climacteridae > Climacteris > Climacteris rufus. Next base: position 1,024,219 of record VZRZ01004810.1, on the reverse strand, counting down.
ACAAAACATGGTTTAAAAAGTTTAAGGTAGGTCAATCACAAGAAGGCTTGAAAAAGCACAAATATCAGTTCACAGATGTTACATTTTTATCCCTGTCCCTTGTGATGCTCCTGCTAGGCAGTTCACCCTGTCAGGGAAAATGTCTTTCTCCAAGACACTAATTAGGGTTCATTCTAATCTGTAGCCCTAAATGGGAGAGCGAGTGACAACAGATGAGAGAAGCCCTGTTTGCAGTTAAATGGTAATCCTTTCTCCACTTTCCCAAGCTTCCTCATAATTGCACATACATTCTGCTGAACTTCATTCCTCTGATATCCCCAAGCTCATTTCCAAGTTTCCAACCATTAGTTGGGAACTTCTTGTGCAGTTTGGCCAACAGGCAAATCTCACCTATTTTATTGCTGTATTTGGAAGGAATAACTTATGTCAGGAAGAGGCCTATTAACCAAAGCTGTTGGACACTGCTGCTGTATCCCTGAGATCCTGGGAGGAGGAGAGCAGAGCTGCATCCTGGGACTGGGATCTGGCCCCTCCACTGGAACTGTAGGATCTGCCCACAAGAAGCCCTGTGTTGCTGTGGTGATGGCAGCAGGGTAAATAACTAGATGGACTGGAACCTCAATCACCATTGGTCCAGCTTCTTAATCACCCTGTTTGTTTCCTGAACTTCATAATGAAGATGTTGATGGGGTTAGGGAGTGTGATGCTCCTGACTGATCTGGATATGTGCAAGTGTAGGAGAAGCAGAGGTATTCACTGCAATTGAATTGTTGATATATTGAGGTGACGTTTAAAGTACTCTGGGATTTTCTTAATGAGCTGCTCTGTAAATGTTGCTTCTGACTTTCTGATCCTCCTCTCTATTTGAGGCACCCTATTTCAATGTGTCCTGGGAAGCAGTTTTGCCTGTGTACAGTGCAGAGAGAAAGGTGAGAGGGAGTAAAGAAGTGTAATGGGATCCCACCTGTGAGCCCATACTTAGGCCATAGGTGGTCCTGCCTTGATGCAGCTGGATGCTGCCCCAGATGTTATCAGACCAAAAAGAGCTCAAGGCACCAGAATATGTGCTTTCATGGGAGCAGGGCAAATGAGTTATAAGCAGCTGTTACAGGGAGCAAACACAGAGTGCTGAACGCAGTAAGGATGTGGTGAAGTCATGTATGGTAGCAATACAGTATATACCAGTTTTCATGTGGGTAAGGGCTTAGATTTAAAAGCATATTGAGTCTTGAGAATCTTGCCTCCCTCCTCCTGGTATTCCTATTTCTTACTAGCATTAAAAGATAATGGAATTGGCAGCAAAGATGAATAAATATTGTAGATGGTGTGCAATCAGTAGTTTTGTGGAGAGAGGAAAACTAAATGAGAAATCTGGTTGCTGGATCACAGCAGAGGGAAGGGACCTTCTCTCCCCTCTCAGGTTTTTTCTCTATCAAAACATTAATCACCAATGGTCTTGTTTCCTTTCCCTTGCCCTTCTCTGGGATAGATGGGAAACATTTTTTTCTTACTGAGCATGGTCAATCACTGTAACAGGTCTCTCAGAGAGATTGTGGAGTCTCCATCCATGGTCAGCTGGCTCTAGGTGATCCTGCTTGTGTCCAGTTCTGGTCTCCCCAGTACAAGAAAGATATGGACTTACTGGAGTGAGTCCAGTGCAGAGCCACAAAACCGATGGAGACACTGGAGTTCCTCTCCTGTAAGGAGAGGCTGAGAGAGCTGAGAATGAATTTAACTCTTTTAATGTAGATACACTCATCTACAATTAAGTAAACCTGACTATCTGCGTTATGTGCACGTCCTGGCTTATGTTCTGTATTTGTGAAGCCAATGGAGAAGAGAATTTCCCAATGTCTAGATTGTATTTATGGACAGTTAGGGATGCATAACCCAGTAGTGCTGTTTGCTGTGAGTCTGATGTGAGCTCCCCATTGCATTGAGCTGATGTGCTGGGCCCTGGAGGGTTCACAGAGCCGTGTCCAACCAGAGGCAAGTGAGAATCTCTTCAGCTGTGGAGGAGGGCTTGCTTGAACTGCTTCATGGGCAAAAAGCTGCGGGACAGGTAGCTGAAATGTGTCCTTTCTGCAATGACAGTTGGTTTCCCCATGGGTGGAGAATGGCTCCATGTCCTTGCAGGAAACTGGCTTGACCATCATGTCTTCATGCTCCTGAGATTTGTTTTCTTGTTCAGTTCCAGTCACTTAGTTTGTGTCCCTGTTCCTTGTGACAGCAAACACTGACAAACAAGCAGCAGCTTGTTCAGCCCAGCCCCTGTGTTTCCAAGTTAAACTGACGTGTGCTGGCTGGGCTCCCTCAGGGCAGCTACAGAGACTAAGGAAGACACTGAGTTGCCTTCCAGTGCTGCCTGAGGGTGGTGGCCTACTGTGGTGACATCCTTCAGGTGTTCCTTGTGTGTTTTGCTTTGTGCTGGTGTTTTTCTTAACTTGGTTTTAACACAGTGTGGTGAAATTTACTTGGAAACAAAATTGCATGTGTAGTTCTTGTGACTGGAAGGAAACACTGGAAGGCGTGCCAGAAGAGCTTTGCAAAGGTTTAGGAGCCAGAAGACAATGGAAAAAGGTTTTAACCTCTGCCCTTCTATTTCAAGGGTGTTTTAATTAAATTATGATTTTTTTGTTGTTGTTGCTGTTGAAGACTTTTTATTTTTTAGGAGCTGTCATCTCTGTATTATGATGATGTGAGGAAAACTGATAATGATTATGGCTTTCAAGAAGGTGTTTTTGTGCCACTAGACTAAACTCCCCTGTGAGCCTAGAATCACTAAACAAGAGTATATAGGAAATTTTCTTTTAGACTTGTGCTTACAGATGTAAGTCCTTTCTCTGAAACTGGTTTCCTCAGTGTAAGAATAAGCTGCTGTAGCTTGTAGCTGTGCTTCTGCTACCTTGCTAATTCTGTATCTGTTTTTCAGAACATTCTTCTACATTTACTCTTCTTGGAGGGCATAAAGTCAAAATATCTGTGAAAAGTCTTATACTGATTTAGTGAGAGTCCATTCTCATCTTTCAGGATGTGGTGGGTTTAAAGTGTGTATGTCTTATCTACTTAATATGCTTTCATTATTTCAAGGCATCTAATCAAGAAGTACTGTTTCTTATGAGTTATGCATTCTCATATTTTGTTTTCTTGATCAATGTCTACAGTTCTGGAGAGGGAGCTGAAGGGATGCTGTTTTTAAATGGAAGTGGTGACACTTCCATGTGGTGCAGACAAACTGCTTGCTTCTCAAACAGTGAACTGAGGGTGTTCAATGCCACAGCTGTCCTACCTCTGCAACTGTGTGGTGGCCAGATAATGTAAATAGAAATTTGAGTTGCTGGTGCAGTGAGCTGCATTAAAAACCTTTCTCACAAGCAGCATTCCTTGTCCACTTTAGGGCAGTCAGCAGTGCATTCCTGTTTTGCTAGGTGGGATTATGGTCATCTTGGTATTGTTTACACGACAGCCAGCTCCTAACCTGCTTTTTCATCCTTGGCTATTGATGTCATGTTTGTGACTTTCCCAGTAATGCTGATTGAGTTGGGTACATAAGGGTCCCAGCAAGAAAATTCTTAGTTGTAGTGTTAGGTCTGTGTTTTGTGTGTGTGTTTACTTGATATGATAAGATGAGTTATTCAGGTTGCTCCCAGCAGAAGCTGCTGAACTGTCTTTCTCCTGTGTCTTCTGCATTTGTGCACTGTATCCTGTATGACAGGACACAGGGCTGTGATTCTGTCTTACAGCATCAGCAGAGAGGCACTTCTGTAAATGACCTCTGGATCCGAATAACCAGTCTAGTGACAGAATACTGTTGCTCCCCTTGTGGATATTGTCAGCACCTAGGTCAGACAGAGGAAGGGGGAGAGGCTTCTCCTGCCTAGATTTGGAACTGTCTTGTTCTTTACCTTCAGCTTACACTTCCCTGTACTCTCCTTTCTCTTCCCACAGGTAGATGCCGTGCGGGTGTACGTGAACAGCAGCTCCGAGAACCTCCGGTACCCCGTGCTGTTTGTGGTTCGCCAGCAGAAGGGAGTGCTGTCATGGCAGGTCCCACTCATTTTTCGAGGCCTGTAAGTACTGGAGTCTCTTCTTTGTAACATGCTCATCTACCAGCTGTATTCATCACCAGCCTTCCTACAGTGCTACATCCTGTAAGATGCTACATCCTGTGTAGACTGCAGGGCTTGGTTGCAGAGTGTGCTTGCTCAGTGTCAGCTGAACGTGGGAAGACCAGGATATGATAAGTAAGCTCTTACTTGGCAGCCTGCTCTTGGTTCCTCAAATATGTACACAGAGTACCAGCAGGCTTGTCTGCTGGGGATCTGCCTGTGTCACCAGTCAGTGAATCTACCATACATCACTGTTGTCATTCCACAGTTGCTTGCCATGTGTGCAGGTAGTTCCTTGGCTCTAGTTTGGAGTAGGGTTTAAACAGGCTCTTGAAAGAGCACCCTAATTACTGTGTTGCAGTGCATTTTGGGGAAAAGAGCTTTCCTGTGTTTCTTACTCAGGAACACCTAAATTAAATGTATCCTAGGGTGTGATTGTTTTGGAGGTGTTTCTTTATGGAAGGGGTGCTGCTTTGTATCTTCATCAACCTCAGAGGTAATTTGGCTTCAAATACAGAGAATTTGCAGGCACTTTAGACCAAGACAGGAAGCTTCATCCTGTGACTGAATCCTGGTGCCAGCAGCAGATATCCTGCAGTATTTTGCGTGATGCAGGGGAGGGTTACAGCAGTGGCTGTCATTGCTCTCTTTGCCTCCAGTAAATGGCAGATGTTAGAGATCCACAGATGGCATGAACTTCCCCAAGGGAAGTGAAATGTTGGGGATGACCAGTCCCTTGTGCAGACTGCAAGAGGCAACAGAGGTGGAGTTTGAACACTGGATAAAAGACTGAATGCTCCTGGCCTTTCAGAGTAGAATTTCAGTTATGCAAGAAGGGGAAAAATGATGCCATTCTTAGTACTGCTGAACAACTTTGTAACTGCTCTATCTCTCCCCCTTTTGCATCCAACTTTCCCTGCTTCCCCTGGCTGATGTAGCTATCAGAGGACCTACAACTACCAAGAAGTGAGTCGGACCCTCTGTCCCTCTGAGCCAACACCTGAAACAAGACCCTCTGACCAGATTATATTTGTGGACGTTGCTTCCATGGCACCATTTAATATTGCGTATGAGCTGCTGGTCACCAGGCTGGAGAACTTCCAACTTGAGTAAGCTGGGATGTGAGAACACAAATGTAATTTCTTCATGTATCGCTTTTACAGGGATTTGGTCCATCTGCATACTCTTCCCTCATTTTTCCTTCCCAGAAAAAAAAAAGATTATTTTTTCTTTTATTTAGCCTGTGGGTACTTTGTGTATATTCCAGCTCTGAAAGTTTTAGACTTCAACATCCTGGCATTTGTTTTCTAGGACCAACAAAGACTTTAACTTCACTGCCAGCCCTTCCCAGCCCCAGGTAAGGAGGGTGTGTGTGGGTTGCTTGTTTGCACATCAATCCAAGTGATTGATGTGATCTTTTGTTAGAGATAGCAAGTCTTACATGACTAGGTAGTTTCCCTCTTAGGATGCAGGGAAATTTCCTTACTGTTGAATTTTCTGTGGGTATAGTGAAGAGGTCACAGTGCTACAGTCACTCTAGGACATGTTTGGTTTCTCCCAAAACCCATGAGCAAAGGAAATACTTGGTATTGGCACTTCAGGAAATGCCAGAAATGTATGGAAGTCCAGAGGCCACTGGACTGTTGCACTTCATGGGAAGTGAGATGGTGCACACCATTGTCTTGTCCCTATGAGTGCTGGCTCACCTGCCTGAGCATGACTTGTCAAGATGCAGTCTTCACTGGAAAAAAATAAATACAGAAATAAAGAAGCTGTAAAGACGCAGCAGAACTCAGACTGCTATTCCTTGCTCAGGGCAGCAAGTAAGGTTGCAAGGTGATAAATGAAATGCCTGATAGGTCTGTTAGTTCAGAAGGAAGCACACACGTGCAGCACCTCCAGCTGAACAGCTTTGCTTAGAGCCCTGCAGATACAAATCCTCTCTTGACTGAAAATGCAGCTGGCAGTGACTATAGAGATACAGGAACTTGTAGATCTGGGAAGGAATGTAATTCACTCGGGCTGTCTGGTAGTCTGTTTTTGTTGTTGCTTTCACTCTTAGTAACACCACTTAATTTTGGGTTTCCTATTACCAGGCATCCCAGCTAATCTTTTTTGCTGTCAAATATCTTAATCTGGTTTGCAGATTCATGCCGTATTTTATGCTACAGAAGCATAAGGAATGGTGATGACTCTTTATAAACACTCACTACTTAGGATTTTGTAATTTGAACACAGAGTGTTTAGGATATGGAATTAACTTTGTGACTGTGGTCTGATTTTTTTTGTCACAATTAATAATATAAGATTTATGACTTTAATTCAAAACCAGATGTACAGAGTAGAAGAGTGCTTCTTAATTGGTATAATGCTGAAGTTTCTGTAAATCAAAGTATTAAGGAGTCTGCAGGGGGAAGAAAAAAAAAGATGATTCAAAATCTAGGTGGGTGTTTGAAAAAGACATTACAATTGAAAGAGATGTTGTCTGGAACCCAGCTTGCGCCTGAGGGCAGAAGCAGAAATTGGATATGCTTGTATAGGTCAGAAGTGCTGGCTGGATGTGTTTATAACACTCTCAGTCTGTGCAGCAGAGAACTGTCAGCCTCAGTGCTCCTTGTGTTAACTCTGTGCTCTGGCACAAGTGTGGCTTAAAGAACATTATAGAAGAGTCCTCATGAACTGAAAGGTGGTCCTTGTGCACCTTAAACTTTCCAAGGGGAAAAGCTGCCCTGGGAAACCAAGGAGCTCAATCTGCCAGTGTCCTTGTCTGGTGCAGAAAAAACTAAGGAAACCGGCTCGGTGAGTTTGCAGTTTGTAGGGATTTGTGGTTGGAGCCAGCACTCCTTCAGCAGGGAAGGGACCCTGCTTGGAGAGGGGTCATGGGAATAAATGCTTTAGTAGAAATGGTCAAGCTTGGAAAAGGCTTGGGTGATTTCCTGCTTATCCCTACCCTTCTACGTCAGGGCCCTAATTCCTGGGAATGGCATGGGTGGAGGGAATAGGAAACAGAAATAGGAGACAGTTGGCCCTTGCTCAGCCCTAAGGTTTATGTGACGCGAAGGGAACTCTGCAGTTGGGGGGGACATCTCTGGTGACGGTTTTGGAGCAGGAGCAGTGGTAGCTTCCAGTGTGGCAGCAGTGGATGCCTGGTGACCCTGTGGAAGGGAGGAAGGTGGCTGGTGGCAGTCCTCAGCCTTGTATCCCTCTGAGGAGGCATGAGGGGCCCATCAGCCCCTCATGCTGGCTGTGACTGAGAGCCTGAGCTCTCAGGGTCTGGCTCCAAGTGGGATGATGGGAGGCCTTGCAACAAGCCTGCCTTGCTGGTTGGGGTAGTACATCACACTTATTAGTGGAAAAATACACAAATAATGATATTTTCTGGGACATCTTTTGCACAAGTCTGAAAAGGCCCTAGATTTTTCTGACCCCACAAACTGTCCTGTGGGCATGCTCAAAGCATGGAAGCACAGGAGGCACCATTCCTTGCCCCCAAGGAAAGGTTGGCAGATATTAGTGTCTCCTAAATCTTTTCAGAGCTATAGCTGAATTATTTGCAAAGCTGAAATGTGAAGAGAAACCCATATTATGCTTTGCCTTCAAAACCAACCCTCTCCCCCAAATCCTACAACTGATATCAGTCATTTATTTATTAAACTCTTGACAGAGTGTTACGCTTTTGATCTAATACTTCTCACGGTCTGTCCTTGAGGCAACCCATTGAAGATAAACTCCATGATGTGTTCCATTTATAAAAGTACAACCAACAGTGTGGAAACATCTGGAAATTGCTTGTATCAACATAAAATGCAATGGGGTGTAAAACAAAGTCACTTCAGCTTCATCAGGTGGAAAAAAGCTGAAGGAAGCAGAAGCTATGCTGCATCTTGCATGTTGAAGATGTTTGTGTCTAATAGTATGCTGTGCAAGGGAGACAGTTACCTGTGTGTATTTAATCTGCTCTTCTGTAGTGTAAGGTCCTAATATCTGATTTTTTGTGAAAGCCATCCACATCCAACCCCAAAGGCTATGTGGAGTTGTGCAGCTAGCTTAGGAAGGTGCTGAAGCTACTGCCAGGGGTGATTTCTGGATCATAACTCTTGCATTCTGCTTTCTCCTCAGTATTTTCTGTACAAATTTCCTCAGGATGTTGACTCAGTCATTATCAATGTGGTGTCTGATGCAGCCTACCCATGCTCAGTTGTCTCCGTCCAAGATATCGTGGTAAGTCTGAGCAGAGAAGGAGCTGCCCACTGGGGCTTTGTGTCTGGCTGTGAGGGGTCTGTGCCCTACAGAGGGAAAAGCCCAAGGCACAGTGTTACTGTGGTGATGGTGGTGAAGGGACCCTCTGAAAGAGGAATGAAAATTCAGTGGGAAGGAGGCAAAGACACTGAGTTCAAGCAGCTCATAGAGAAATTTTTGTTGCAAATAGGTGAACAAGCTGTTCCTTTCCAGCTTGTCCATAGTTAAAACAGTCTACATAGGGAATTTATGTACCCCTTGTGAGGTTCCTTGCTGCCCTGTGATGTAGGTCTGTCTCTCCAGGGAGTGGTGGCTGAGGGAGGGAATGGTGCTATTCCCTTGACTTTCCCCTGGCTCAAAGCAGCTTGGGGAACTTCTGATTTTCAGACATGTTGCCTTTCCTCCTTTCCAGTTTGATTTCCTTTCAATGTATTTCATCCCATTTTCCCTGCCATGGAAGTTGGTTGTTGCTTGCAGCTGGGAAATAGCCCCATATTTTTTCTCCTTTCTCACCTCCCTGAATAATGGACCTGTGCTGTGGGAGCAGAGATGCAAGATGTTTTGTTCCCTTGCATATCCCAACTGGGGCCTTTGCTTGCTGTTCTGCACTGTGTTTTCCAGCTGGCTTCCTTTGAAATTAGTTTGGATGTTGTCCCTGGTTTAACCCTTAGTTGTCTGTTTTAGTGCCCAGTGTATGACCTGGACCATAACGTGGAGTTCAACGGCGTTTACCAGTCTATGACAAAGCAGGCAGCCATAACAGTGCAGGTGAGATGCTGATTTGTGTCCCAGTGTTTTCTGGTGCCTGTGTAGGAACTAAAACATGATCTCTGGCCTATTGGAGGAAGAGTCTTTGTGTCTCATGGATTCTGTCTTCTTCCATTCTTCTGTGCAGAGAAAGGACTTCCCAGGTGAGCAGTTCTTCGTTGTGTTTGTCATCAAGCCAGAGGATTATGCCTGTGGGGGTTCTGTGCCTTCTTCCATTCATGGTAAGTTGTTTTGGTAGGTGGATTTAGTTGCAGCATCTGGGTGTCCTTTGGGACCTTCCTGTGGGAATGCCACAGGGTGGTTATGTAGGTCTGTCTTACCCAGGTAGTTGAGAGGAAGAGTGAAGTATAAATTTCATACTGTTGGGTAGGTTAAAAGTCTTGAGAAATGCAGGAGGTGGCAGGCTATCTTGGGATCTGTGACAGCCCTGGATTTGGGGAAACAGGAAAAACTGGTAATTTTGGGAGAATCATTTTACAAAGACTTGTTCTAGTTTTTTTTTCAGCCATAAAACACTTTCAGGGCAGTGGTAAAGCACTCTCCACCAGTCACGTGGTGGCTGTAACTGGAGTGGGGACATACCTATCCTCAAGGCCTCAAGGTTTCCTCCCTGTAGGAGAAGCAGAACTGCAACCAACAGATACATTGAGCTCACTCAACAGTTCTGTACTACTCCCCTGCCACCTTTTTGCCCCAGTTTTCTCAAAAAAAAAAAGAACTCTGCCCTTCAGGGTGTCATTCTCTTATCCTAATGCTGACAGCAGAGTTGTACTGGCCAGGTGTGCTAAGCACAGCTGAAAAAGAGCAAGTTTCTAGAGTGGCATCCTGCACAGAAGTGTTTTACCCACAGAGATTTGGCCAAGGGCAACAATGGAGTTCCACTATCTGTAGTGAGAGGATGTGTCCTTTGGAGACTAGATGAATAGGAGACAAGATGCCTCTGGGATTCAGACATGCAGACTCAAGCAATATATGGAAGCAGGGATTTCTAGTCTGAAAAACAGGTTGTGAATAGGGAGGATGGGGGAAACATTTGGGAAAGGCTGTATATTGACAAATCAAAGAGCAGTTTAAAGCAAAACCACACCCACACATTTTAGTGAAAAGCTAGACCCTGTTGTTTTTGCAAGTTCAGAGAACTAAGATCAGGGCCAGAAATCATTAGTGTTTGATGGTTTTTATATTTGCTGTACACTTTGCATCTCACAGGGAATGTCAACCGTACTTGGAACCTGCAGCGGACAAAGAACCTTCGAGTGACGATTGTGCCCTCTATTAAAAGTCAGTGTCTTTGGGCAGGGCAATCCAACTTTACAGCAGAACCTGGAACTTCTGAATAGAAGGGTCTGGCTGGGCCAGCAGCCTCTGAAGGAATGGTGCAGAAAGCACCAGCAAAGGATACAAAACCACCTGGAGCCCTGGTCCTTTCCAGGAGGTGCTGTGTGGCACAGGGCTATCTCATGGGCACACCAGCTATCACTGGGGGTAAAGAAAGGGAGGGAGATCTTGCAACAGGTTCTGTCAATTCTTTTTGAAGAAAGCAAATTAATTTAGAAGGGCTTTTTGGGGCTGGGCATTGTTACCAGGTGGTGTTGGGAAGAGCAGGACAGAAGTGCTGACTCTGAGAGGTGCTGTTCCTGCTGTGTGAGCTGACTGATGCCTTCTCTTTCTCAGAGTCTGTTTATGTCCAGGCCATGTTCTTCAGCTTCCTGAGTTTCCTCTCTTTTTACCTGGGCTCAGTGGTTGTGGCGTTCGTGCACTACATTAGGTGAGTTGAGGGACTATACAAGAACAGCCTTTCTGTTTCTCATCATCTTGAGGGACACCACACCCTGCAGAAAGTTTGGGGTGAGTGGGGTGGCAAGCATCTAAACAGAGCACCTGAGGAAGTCCATGACTATTCAGTGGGCTCCTATTGACCATTGGCCAGAAAATATTTCTTCCTCTGCTGTGGGGACTCTGGGAAGGATGAAAACTTAAGGGTCTGCCCTCTGCAGTGTAGTGCCCTACCCCTGGCTTTCCTTATATGAGGACACTGGTGGGAATTGTGAAGGGGCCAGTCTGGGATATGGAGTGCCAGAGCACTGAGGAACCAAGGTACTTGCTTGTAGGACTGAGTACTGCAACTATCCCAGGTGACTCAAATAGGACCTTGGAACACCAAGAGTCCTGGTCTTCTTCCTTACCTGCCTCCCTACCCAAGACTTTGGTGTCTGGGCTTGTGTTGAGAAGGATGCCTGCATGGACATGGCTTAACTTCAAGACACATCAATGAAACATGTCATTGGAACAATTCAATGAAATTACTTAAATGTGTGCTCTTACTTCTTGTTTTCTTTCTTTGTTGTGGGGATATGTTGGGTTTTTGTTTTGTTTTGTTTTGTTTTGTTTTGTTTTACCATCTTCTGCTTGACATCTGCATTGTTGAAGGTGATATGGGCTTCTTAAGCATTGTGCTGATGAGTGCCTCCAGCCCCTGCTGCCCTTTCAGTAGATTCATATGTGCTTGGTCCCCTGAGCAGGGAGGTTGGGTTTGGAAAGGTGGTGTGAGGGTCTCTCTCAACATGCTGAGCAGTGTAGGATGGGATAGTCATGGAACTGGTTGTTCTGCCTCTGGTGGATAGTTGAGGGGGTAAAAAAGCCCTCTGTTGCTTTGGAAGTTGGAGAGGTGGACAGCAAGCAGTCATGGCTTAATTGTGTCCAGTCCAAATAGTATTTTTCTTTTTTGTTGCTGTTTATTTCTTTTGTGCTTATTTTTGTTGGTTTTATTTGTTTTTTTAGAGCTTGCACCATATTTACATGTTGGTGTCCTAGATGATCCTGCCATGGATGGCAGGTGGCAAGATTTATTTGCTGTCTCATGAGTGCTGTCTGTTGCTTTTCAGGGTTCAGAGGAAGGCTTTGGCTGGGAGGTTGAGTCCCGAGCATGGTAAGGTCTCTTCTGTGTTGTGTGACAGCTTGAAGTGAACAGCACAAGTCCCAGGCCTGGCAAAGGACAGGCTGTCAGGAGTACCTTCTGTCCTTTGGAGCTGTCTTCCCTGTACATGCACCACATAGTCTCTGGTGCTGAGGAAAGGCCTTCTCTCTGCCCTCACAGGAGAGGGCCTTTGAAGCCAGCTCCCCTGAACATGATCCTGACCCCTACCCCTAGGAGGTATCTTTTAAAAGGGATGGAGGAAAGCCAAGCCTTGCCTAGACCTGGCTACAGGCTAATGTTCCTGATACCAGGTCTTTGATTTTTAAACAAGGCACTTCTGAGTATGTCAGCTCTTATGCTTTAAGAATTCATCTGCCTGGTTTAAGCATGGAGTCTTTTAATGTCTTAATTTAATTTAAATGTTAATCTGTTTTTAACTGGAAGTTGCAGACAACCAGGTGAATGAATGATTAATGGAGTTAGTTATGGTATTTGCACTGGTATTGGATTCAGTTTACTTTGTGCTGCACCCACATTTCAACTGCAGCTGTCTGCCTTATAAAAACAGAGCTGCATCTAAGAAGCTACCAGTGAAAGATGGAAATTTTTGTCATGTGGACAGGGGCACTGGGAGTTCTTGCTTTCTGGTGAAGTATGGGAGTCCTTTCTTTTTTGATTAAATATTTAATGCCTGCAAAGTAGTTCAAAATGTTGGTGATGAGGTCATTTGTACCTCTCTCCTGGAGGAAGGCAGGATGTTGTTTTGGCAGCATTGAAAGGTTTGTGATGTTACTCCTTTTTTGATGCTGAGCTTTTTCAGTCTCTCTGGTCTGCTACATACCATCAGATAAGCATGCTAGTATAACTGAGCTGTGTTTAAGGATCAGCAGTGGAACTTCATGGGATTAATTGGGTTAATATTTCTGCTGAGGACCTGGGGGCGTTTGAATTCTTAGGTTTGCTTTGTCAGCCACTAAGATCCATGTGTATCCCTGTATATGGAATATGTGTGAAAGGTTTTCTTCACAACATGAACAGGGGACTGTAAAAATGTCTTTAAATATATTCTAATTTTAAATCATTTGGTATGGACCTGCTGTAAAACAAGACCAGGTCTTAGGGCACTGGAGAAGTTGGAAGGGGCTGTATGTTGGGGAGTTTGGGGAAGATGAAGGGACCTGTCCAAGGCTGTGGAAGAGCTCCAGGGTGGTGACAAGGGATCACTGTCTAAGACAAGGAGGCACAGTCTCAGCTAGGTGAGCCCAGAAGTCCCAGGGAGTGCTGCTGATGCTGCAGCTGAGGTTTGATGTTTAATTTCTAAGCTGCCCTGGTGAGAGGTGGAAGTTAAATTCTGATGCTTGGAAAGTTCCCAAAGAAGCTGCAGGGCACAGATGCTGTATTTAGTATGGACCTGGAGGGCAGAGAACTGGGTTGCTGGGAAGGGAGGATTGCTGAACGGCATCCCTGTGAAGGGAGAGAGGAGCACAGATCCTTCACAGTTTACAGCTTTCCTCCCAGAGGCACCTGCTGCTTCTGTGACCTGTCCTCTCCCTTGTAATCTATTGCCTTCTTCATACACTTGGCACTGCATGTTACAGCCACATCCTTTCCTCTGGGGAGCATTCTTACCCACACACTGTTTCTTTATCTATTGTGCCTCTTCAAGGGTGTGTGTCTGACTGATGCTTATAAAATGGTAATTAGCATCTTCCCTGTCTTCCAGATCACCCAGAACACTGGCTTAGTCTGCTTTTTTTTTTCTGCTCTTCCCACCCGTTTGAATTTCTCTTCCTTCCAAGTGTCCCTGGGTCTTGCCTTCATTACTCCCCACCCTTTTTTGCCACCAAGAAACTGTGGATGGAAGTGTTCAGCAATCTGTCTCTGCTCCTTTGTCTTTTAATATCCTGCCACTCCATGTACCTCTTTGCTCCTGTTATCCATCTTATGTCAGGCTTCTGTGGTTCACTTTTATTTTAAGTCCTGTGTCACACGTTCCCTTCCATGTTCTCCCTATCTGGTGGAGGCAATAGCTGGGGAGAACCACGCCTGGTGTGGTACATTTACTTTGTTGACTCACTCACACCCTGGGAAGTGGGACTGAAATTACTGAGTCCAAAGTGGCTGTTAGAGACAGGGCAGAGTGCCTTTTCTCTTTGGCTTCCTTGCTTTGTCCAGATTTAAATCTTTGTTTGGTTGCTTGGGAGAGAAGGTTGGCAGGTCACTTGAGAGAATAAAGCTTGGTCTAAAATTAGGAGGGAGTATCCCTGTGGGACAGGACTGACAGGACTAGGAATCGTGCATGTGCCTTGGTGCCATGAACATGGGGAAATGCTTCTTTTGCCCTCTTCCCAATGATCTAGATTTCCAAATTACTTTTAAGGCAACATGAAAAACTTCCACGAGGGAGGGAGGTTGGATTGGAGGTGATAAGTAGAAGCTGGATCTTGCTGCTGCAGCAACCTACAACAACATCTGCCAATCTCAGCTCAGGGCTCACCTGGGGGCTGCAGTGTGCCAGAGCCTTCCCTCTGCTGCTCAGTCCATGTCATGTTCACTTCTGATGCTCCTTTGAGCTGTTTGCTCTGTTAAAGGCATGGGGCAGGAGTGTGAAGGAGCTGAAATTCAGACCAAGTCTTAGCCCACAGCCCACCAAGCACAGTGAATATGTCAAAGAAAAGCACTTGAAACATCAAATGTCCTTGCTGTATGGTGCTTGGCTGACTTGAGCTCAGTCAGGGACAAGTTTTTAGATCTCTTTATATGTGTGGCTAATGGAAATGGTATAAAAACCTATGCAAGGTGTTACAGAAGTGCCCAGAATTTCAGCTGGAAAGAGGAATCTGCCTGTGCCTGTCAGTTTGAGGCCAGTCATGTACTGGGAAACCAGAGATGCAGCTTGGGAAGCCAGGCCACTGCCAGGTTGCAGTAGGGTTGCTTGGCTTTAAATACTATGCCACATTCTGCATTGCTTTGCTGCTGGCTGACCACATGCTGTTGTTGCAAGGGTGAAGTTCTAAAGCAACTGAACCTGTCTCACTGTTTACCACCAGTGGAAAACATGGTCCTGCTCCTGCTGCCCTTGCTTCCCTCCCTTTTGTGGAGACGGGTGTCTGACCTCTCAGTGAAGGGATTCAGCTGGCTTTGTTTCCTGCCCTGTTTGTCTGCTGCCAGTTCATCTGCTGAGCTCCACCATGGGAGGCAAAAAGAGGGAGTGTGGAGGCAGGAGAGCACTCCTCCTTGCTTCAGATATGTGGGCAGGAGGCGGGGAGTTTACAGACCTCAAAAGCTTGCCCTTCTTATCATCAGCACAAGATCGTGGCTACTTTTTGCGTGGAGCATTTTTTT
The DNA here is from genome assembly GCA_013398175.1 of Climacteris rufus. Taxonomy (NCBI): domain Eukaryota; kingdom Metazoa; phylum Chordata; class Aves; order Passeriformes; family Climacteridae; genus Climacteris; species Climacteris rufus. Next base: position 1,008,841 of record VZRZ01004810.1, on the reverse strand, counting down.
CTTCTTCCTTGCTTGGTTACAACTATGTAGCAGCTGTCTTGCCAACGACTCTCCCAGGGATAGCTGGAGCTAGCAATATTTGAAGAGATATGAAAAGTTGCATGAGGAGGGGAAGAAGAATTAGAAATTCAGAAAGCTATTAAGACCATCATGAGAGTTGCTCTAAAATTTACCAAGCCTTGCAGCCCCATCGTGTGATCCCTACAGGATGCTGGAGGGGGGCTCATGCTGCCAGTGTCAGTGGCAGCCTGTGTGGGGAGGCTGAAGGGAATGGGTTTGCTTCACACTGCAAAACAAGAGCTTCCCTTTTGCACAGTATACTCTAGAGGGAGACTGCCATCTGTTTAGAGAAATGTTGCTTTTCCCAAGCCCCTCCAGCTCTTCAAGCTGTTTGTATTCACCTCAGAGAGTGTTTTGAAACACTGGCATGCAACTAACTGTCCCTTTTGGGTCTATTTCCATTGCAGGATCTGGGTTTATGACTTCACACCCCATCTCAGCCAGCACTCCCGAGGGAAGCAGCTACGGTGCTATTGGTATACTATAATCCAGAACTGGGGCACAGGGAGGGTTTTGCCTGGGGCAGGGGAAGGCACATTACAGTGATTTAATGCCAGAGGAGGATAAAGCTGCAAGCTACTTTAGGAGCATCTTGCAACTACTTTAAAAAAAAAAAAAGAAAGAACAAATTGCAGTTTGGGAGGTTCAGGTTACACTTTAGGTAAAAGCATCTACATAACAAAGGTGACAAATCTGTGAAAGAGGTGCCCAGAGAGACTGTCATTAGAAATGTTTGTCTTAGGCAAAGCCACAGCCACCTGAGAACTGTGGGTGACAATGCTGCTTCATACAGGACATTTACTATGGATTGGCAAAGGTCCCTTCCTAGCAAGCCTGTTATTAGCTCACAGCCTGCCTTGAAACCAAAGCATGCCTTTCCCTGGAAGGCTGTAGGGTTGTGTGCCATACAACAAGACAGAATCAGAGCTTCTTGCACTACAGAGACTTAGGGAAGAAATAATGTCATGCTGTCAGCAGGTGAACCATACCCTGGCAGTAGAGGAGGAAAAAACCTCCTGAGGGCTTCAGGACCATTCTAGCCCTCCTTTCCCTATTTCCAGAGAAATCCTTTAAAAGCATTTAGGAAATGAGGAAGAAACCTGTGCTCTGCCCAGGCTGGTATGGGCGATGAGCTGGGAGTTGACCAGCCTGTAGGAAGTGCAGGCAGGTCTTGGTGACCTGTATGTGACCGATACTGGGGATGCAATGGGAGCAAAGTTGGTGCTCTGCCTGCTTTGAAAAATCGACTTTCTTCCTCTTTGTCTTCTGTTATACAGTATTGTTAGAAAAACTTAGTGATATATATATATAAAGCTTACATAAAATCTGAAGGCTAGCTTGGTGGGCATGCTTTTGACTTCCAACAGTCTGCGGCTTTGACTAGAGCTTTTTGTCTTGTCTCAGAATTCCACATTTCAGAGCCTGGGCTAGTAGAGAGTAGAAATGTTAGAGATGAAAAGTAAAAGAATAAAAGTTAAAGTGCTGCAGACAGGGGGAGATGATGGTCCTTGCAAGTGCTCTTAACTGATAACCTGATACTTACAGGAAGGTTTGGGATCATGATATAACTTTTTCCCTGAACTGGCCATATCAGCTTGTTAAAGCTGATCAGATCAGATCATGTGGTACAGCTTTGTTCTTGCTGTGCACAGAGGGATTTAGCCTTTACCCTGCCTGTTTCCTTCTCCCTGCTCTGGCCCAGACGAGTCCAGCTCCAGTGGTGGCCGCCAGCTGTCCTCCCCCGAGCGCAGGCCGGCGGCTGGGTCTGACACAGACAGCTCCGTGGAGGAGGAGAGCGACTTTGACACCATGCCAGAGATTGAGAGTGACAAGAACATCATCCGCACTAAGGTATGGCTGGTGTTGCAGCTGTGGCCCTCATGCTGGGCCATGGGCACGCCTGGGCCAGGACCAGCACTGGTCGTTTACATGGAAACCTAAAAATCCTGTTCCCTTTCAGGTAGAAAGCCAAATGTGCTGCTTAGCCTTTTTTCAGTCACTGAAAGTCTTCCTGCTGTGCTGAATGTGCTGCTGAAATGAGTGATTTAAAATGGAAAATCAAAATATATTGGGGATTATTGAGAAGAAAGGAAAAGCCCCAGAGAGTGTCCCAGAAAGTCCAAGGACGTGCGACAGATAGGGAGAAGATAATCTGCAATAGTAGGTGGCTGTCTAATACAAGTAGTATGGCTGCAGTGGATGTACAGAGGGGCTTGAAGCCAGCAGCTCTCAAACTGCCTCCTTTTGTCATCCTGCACTGCTCTGTGTGGTTGGAGCCATTCCTGGAGGTCAGAGGATTTTGCAGAACTCATTCCCACAGAATCAAGGGACTCAATGAGTTCACTGTGTAAAACTAGTCCAGATAGCACCAAGCTGCAAATACGTCAAAGTCTTCTACTGGCATCTGTAATCTTCATTGGTTCTTTTGTGTTTTCTTCCCTCTTTCTCCACCCACTAATGTTTTAGGTGTTCCTCTATCTATCAGACTTGTCCAGGAAGGACCGAAGGATTGTCAGCAAAAAATACAAAATCTATTTCTGGTAAGCAGAAGACAAACTGGTAAGGCCCTACCTCTGGACCCAGTGTCTGATTGTGGAGTCTCTCCACATACCCTTCTTCTGAACCACCTGTTATCCATTCTGACCCTGTTTCAATCAGTAACTGCAGATCCTACACAGCTCAAGTAAGAATGTGCACATATGATCCTGGCAATAGGTTGTTTTGTATCATTGCTTTTAAGTGTGGTAACAACCAGTGTGCTGGAGTGTAGTGGGGAAAGGGAGAAACTGGCACACAAACATGTGAGCTTGTGGTCAGCATTCTGGCTTTTCCTGTGCCCTTAGCATTTGCCTCCTGTTTGCTTCAGGAGGTCATAACCAGATCATAACCTCAGAGCCCTGAGGTGTGCACATTCCTCCACACACAGTGTGGGGCTCTCTTCTGGGTGTGCACATATGGTTTTGGTGTGTGTAACTGCTGCTGCTGTCTCCTCCCTGCAGGAACATCATCACCATCGCAGTGTTTTATGCCCTGCCAGTCATCCAGCTCGTCATCACTTACCAGACGGTGCGTTTGGCTCCACGGCTCTCCCCTCTTGCCTTTAAACTTGCTCTGTAGTTGCCTTGTGTAAGGATGACAGTCACAGTGAAAGTGGGATCACCCAGGAATTCTGCTCTGTCTGAGGGGCAGCTTACCTTAGCTGCTCTCTCTGCACTGTGCTGTTACTGTGAGCTTAGCTCACTGAGCTTGCAATTCATCTATTTTTGCTTAGGAAGTGGGAGTGCTGCTGTTTTCCTGCTCAACTGATGTCTCATTTGGGTCCTGTTTCATTTTAGAGATAGGAGGAATCTGATGCTATCTCTAAGAGAGAACTAAAAGCAAGTAGGGTTGGCTGTGATACATATGAGTGATTTCTCCTCCCTTCTCCCAATCCTTGCTATCCTGCTGTTATGGAGATATCTGGGGGGGTTGAGAGCACACAGTGTTTTCTCTGGAGGCTGTTACCAGGTTTGTGGCCTGTGACAACATCTTGTCCCACCCTGAAAACTTCACTTGCAGATGTCAGTACTCCCCTGTGCCAGGGCTAGAGTTGGGCTGCGTCCTGGTACACCTTGTGTTGGTGCAGTGTTTGCACAGAGCAATCCCCACAGAGCAGGGAGGATTTGCTAATACCAGGTCTCTCACCTCTTCTCTGTCCAGGTAGTGAATGTGACAGGCAATCAGGACATCTGCTACTACAACTTCCTGTGTGCTCATCCCCTTGGGGTGCTGAGGTGAGTGAGCCCTTTGGTCACTGCGTTACTGTCTCATGCCTCCTGAGTGTTTGTGCTGTGCGCAGGTCAGGATTTTGTCCTTGCCAGGCTCACAGTACCTGTGTTGATAAGACCACTGGCAGTTTAGGACTCTGATCTTTGTTCTGCTCAGCAGTGGTGCTCTGTTGTAGTGAGACACGTGTACCCTGAAATTCATGGCACCTCTGTGCCCCTTACAAATCACTGGCACAGCAATGAGGTGTTCCCGTGCTCTGTTGGACTCTTTCACTTGTATCCAAGGAACAGCAGCTCTGCAAAGATGTTCAGATCAGTCCTTTCAGTGTAGCTTTCCTCTAAATTAATGTAGGAGTGCAAAGAAAGCCCAGAGCTGGGAATCTCACACAAGTGTTAAATTCACTGGGATGGGTGAACGACTCAATGTAAAATTGTCATCCAGAGCATAAACCTGGCAGGTTGGCTGCTGCTGAGGTGGAGGATGGTGGAGGGGAAGCAAAATGGATTCAGCTTATCACAGCCCAGGGTTCAGCTTCCTGCTGCTGTGCTGCCTTTGCCTTAAACCACCTTCATTCCCCAGTGCCTTCAACAACATCCTCAGCAACGTGGGCCACATGATGCTGGGTTTTCTGTTCCTCCTCATCGTGTTGCGCAGGGATATTCTCCACCGCCGGGCCATGGAGATGAAAGACATCTATACCCTGGTAGGAAGCATGATTTCGTGGGGCTGAGTGGAGGGAGGGAAGACAGAGTGAACTCAAAAACCAGAGTGATACACAATGGGTTTCTACTTGCCTTCCTTGCTGGAGGATTGAATCCTTCTCTTTCTTCCTCCCATGGAAAAGGGTCTAGGTGGGATGCTTATGTCCTTGCACACCCCAGTACTTTACTGCTTACAGTTTGTCCATACTGCTATAGTGACCCAGCCTGGGCTGAAAATGAGATTGATAGAGGAAGGACTCCCATGGCTGTGGCTTTTCCTGCAGCGCTCACTGGGGAAGAACTGGGACAGTAGGAGTGTCCCAAGATGCTTCTGTTTATAGTAAAGTTTGATTTGTCTTATACAAGAGCTGCCTGTGATAACTCAGAGGAATTTGGCTGCCTCAGTCTCTGAAGCAGAGCTGCTGGTAGCCAGAGCTTCTGTAGTCTCTTGTGGGAGAGGATGGAGAAACCTCTTGCCCTGTGGGCAGAGGTGCTGGTGGTTCCTGGAGGCAAACAGCTCTGTTTTCGTAGGCTTGGTAGCAAGTAAAGGCCTTAGCAGTTGTAAGGGTCTGCTGTTTGTGGTTTTCCAATGAGATCTTGGCCAAATTGTGATGGAAATGCCTTCTCACATTGGCTCATGGGCTCGGCTCTTCAGATGCTTGTAACACCCAGCTGACCACAAGAACAACTCTGGGTCCCCAGTCCTCTCTCAGTTTTGGACAGGAGGTAGCATGGCATGAGCTACAGGACAGAGAATTTCAGTGTCATGATGTTAGTACCAAGACACTGAGGTCTTCAGACCAGAACTTTTGGCGTGATTAGCTGGGGTTTGGTGCCTGTGGATTTACCTGGCTGTGCCATGTATCTAAATCCAAAGGCTGTGATTGCACACAGGACATTGTGCTGCACTGGTGACTGAAGGATGTGTGTAGGAGTTAGGAGGGATGAAATGGTGGAGAATGGAACTGTGATCAGGACAGTGAGGGTACTTACCATACAGCTCTGCTCTCTTCAGGACTATGGGATCCCAAAGCATTTTGGTCTCTTCTATGCTATGGGCATCGCTCTGATGATGGAAGGGGTGCTCAGTGCCTGTTACCACGTCTGCCCTAATTACTCCAATTTCCAGTTTGGTAAGCTGCTTCCTTTCTCCTACTGAGCTAGGATTTGCCATGTTCTGTGTCCTGCTGAGTTGCTGACGTTTCCCATCCCTCTCTCTACCCTTGCAAGTCTCCCTGGAGCTTGCCTGTTTCAAAGCTCAGTCAGGAGGTTGTGATGCATTGTGGGCACTTATTTTCTGATCCCCTTTAGTTTTTGTTGCCCCAGAGCATGGAAGATGTCCTGCAACATGGCAAAGCCCAAAGTGCTATACAATGTAGTGCAGCATCAGGCATCTGTGCTTGCCAGCCTTGGCCTTGGCCCTGCTGCTGCACTGCTTTGTGTGCCCTCAGAGCAGCTCTCTGGAGCCACTGGCAGTAGCTGTGTGCACTATTTCTGTTGTGTCCCTCCACAGACACCTCCTTCATGTACATGATCGCAGGACTGTGCATGCTCAAGCTCTACCAGACCCGACACCCCGACATCAACGCCAGCGCCTACTCCGCCTACGCCTCGTTTGCTGTGGTGATCTCCCTGGCTGTCCTTGGAGTGGTATGGCTCCCTCTTACCCACCTGCTTCTCTGGGAAGGAGGTGGCATGGCTGGGAACGTAGCTTAACTGTGCAAATGGCTGGGGGAAGCAGCAGAATAGGATAAAGTGTGTTAAGCGGGTGTTAGCATTTGAATTCTCAGTTCTCATCCTCAGTTCTCAGTTTTCATCCCTGGGCTTTCAGGAAGGAGAAGAGCAGAGCAGTTTCCTCTAGGTGGGCACTCTTTTTGGGCTTTGCCCACTACATGCCATCCTTCTCAAGAGGAGAAATTTGTGCATCCAGGTGTATGTGTCCAAGCATGCAGGTGGTCTTCTGTGGGGTGACTCACATTGGAGGGGGGTAAGGCTGTCTGAGCTTCCAAGACAAGTATCTTACACCTAATTGCTTCTGCCTATTTCTCCCCTTTGGAAAACTCCATGTTGTTGGGCACAGCTCCTGCGGTTGACCTCCCTATCTCTGGAGAGGTGCAGGGCTAGTATAATGTCTGGGGGGCTCTCAGGCAAATTTCTGTAGTACCTGCCCTTGGAAGGGCATTGGAGCAGAAGCTACAAGGCTTTGCCTGTTTGCTCACAGCATTGCAAGCACTGAGCTGGGCTCAGCTGAATCCCCAGCCTGTGCTTTACTTTGGAGGTCTCTGCTTCCTTCTTTTGAAGGACTCATTTTCCTTGATCAGTAACCAGGCAAAATCCATGGAATTCTTGCTCTGAACTAGCAGCTAGATCCCAGTGGGCTGTCAGCCCCTCACTACCACACATAATGCAAAATATCAGTTGATTCTGCAAAGGTCTCTGGGTGGGAGACAGTCTGTGGGATAAGGCATACAGGAACAGCTGGTGAACTTGGGACTTCCCAAGAACCTCTTGATAGGTGTGGTAGATCTTGATGCCCAGGTTCAAAACACTGGAACTTTATTATGGATTGCTCTATCTTCTTTCTGTGGGATGCTTTGAAGCTGTTCAGTGGAGCTTGAAAGCAGCATGTCTCCCTTGCTCCATTCATGTAGAGGTGGCTTTTCTGCTGGCATTTTGGTGTGTGTTTTTTTTTCCTCTCCCCACATGAAGTGAAAAGTTCAGGCAAGTGCTTTGCCCCAGGGAAGGGGAGGGGTCACAGCCTGATAGCAGATCAGAGTTTCTGGACTCCTTATTGTGTGAATGAAAAATGAAGGTTTTAATATAGCATTAACCTGCACTTGCAGGTTACTTCCAGTCCTTAAATAAAATGAAAGTGTACTGTAGGAGCAATTGCCTGCAGAGCAGTTCTGTCCTTTTTGGTCTACTACAGTAGTTGTTAAAGTAATGGTTGGCTCCATGACTGCCTTTGTAAAAATTTGCCTCCTGGTCAGAGAGCTGCTGCCCAGCTCAGCAGAGAGAGCTTGCCTGGCCTGGGAGTCCCTGCATTTCTGCTCCTTGGGCCTGCTGCTCCTTCCAGTCTTGTTTAAAGGGGCATTCAGAAAGAACGGTCTCCTCTCCAGGATGCTGAGCTCCTCTTGCTTCTCTGGACTTCGTCTGGAATTTATAGATCTGTTTTCAGGTTGGAAGATTTTGGGATTTCTTTTCCACATTCAGTGAGGTTGTCTAATGTCCCATGGTGATATAGGACAGGAAAATATTGTCCTACTGAAACAGGGCTCAGTTTACCTTCAATATGTCTTTGCTTTCAGGTGTTTGGGAAGAATGACATGTGGTTCTGGGTTGTTTTCTCAATGATCCATGTTTTGGCCTCGCTGGCTCTCAGCACCCAGATCTACTACATGGGCCGCTTCAAGATCGGTGAGTGCTGTGACCGAACCATCTTGTCCCAGGTGTGCAGGTGCCCCCTGTCCTCACCTGCCTGTGCAGCGCTTCTGGGCTGCCCCGTCCTCCCATCCATCTAATGCTTTCCTGGCCTCTGAAGTCCTTGTGCTACTGCTTCCCAGGCCGGTGGGAGTCAGCAGGAATTGTGTGCTCTGTGGTGGCAGGAGAGCTGGGCTTCGAGGGAGCTGCCCTTCAGCTGCAGCTCTCCCTAGCGCTGTGCTCAGAGTGGTGAGGGGGGAGAGGGTCTGGTGGGGAACCTGGCTCTTGTGCTCTGCTTATGAACTTATTTCTCCTTCCTCTACTGCTCCTGTTTGCCTCAGATGGCCCTGACTCAGGTAACTGCAGCTTTCCTTTTTCTCTGTTGAACTGATTGTGCTGAGGTGCAGCAGCCAGGGATGGCTATGGATATGTGGATGGGATGCATGGATATGTGTGGGGAGGCAGGATCCTGTGCCACGTGGGGTCAGCTCTCAAGAAGTGAAACCAGTTTGCCAGCAGCACTGCCAGCCCTGTTCCTTGGCAGAAAGGGAGGGATATAGCACAGGAGAACTCTGATCTTGGTGCAGGAGCCTTTTCAAGCTCTGCATTGTGGCTAAAGAGGGGCATGTGTGTGCATGCATGTCTGTCCATCCCCACTGCCACTGATGGCTCTGCAGTGAAGCTTCTGCAATGATTTTGAGAGCAGGAGTGTCTTCAGTGTGCTCTGCCTCTGGGACCCTCTAAAGGCTATGGGATCTGTTTCTCCTATTCCTCTTCTCTGGCAACTTGTTCCATGGAAGGTTCTTTTCCCCCTTTGTGCATACACACACCTCTCTTCCAGAGATGGGGTTGCAAAGCCAGCTTGTTTACTTGTACAGGCAGGGCCTGTGTGACTTCTGGGCAATGATAGTGCAGAGGGGATTTTAAATTTTTTTTTTTTAACCTGTTGTTCTGGCCAAATGCCATCCACATCCTGTGGTGGCTGCCCTTGTGCTTAGCACAGGCTGCTCCCAAAGGGCAAGACATGAATCTGCTGACACTTTGGGTTCTCTGTTGTCAGCTGGTGGGTGTCAGCATCTTCCTCACAGGCATTTTGGAGCTCACTGTGCTGGCTGTTCTGGCTCTTTATCCTTTCCTTTGGCAGACCTGGGCATGTTTCGGCGAGCACTGATGGTGCTGTACACAGACTGCATACAGCAGTGCAGCCGACCAATGTACATGGTAGGTGATTTCTCATCTCAGCACCTCTCAGCAAGTGCTCACTCTTTAGGCAGTGTGCAGAGGAAAGCGGTGGGGCTATTTGAAAAAGTGGTGGTCCTTGCTTCCTTTCTCCTCCCTTCCCCAAAATGGTTGGGTAAGTGTAGATCTCTGCTGCAGTGGTTTACCCCCAACCTTCAGGCCTCCCCTGATCTCAAGCTCGGTGAATAAAACATCAGAACAAAGCTGGTACAAGCATGACAGGATTTGCCTTTGCAGTTCCTCTCTGGGAGCATCCCTTCAGAGGAATAGGTATGAGGCTCTGTGAAGCACAGCCTCTTGGGGGAAGGCTGTAACTTTTTTGACTTTGTGGCTTAAGCAAAATTAATTAATTAATTGCCATTTCTGCAGCACCGCAAGGCAGAAAGGTAAGAAACAGTGGCTGTTACCTTGCATCCCACTGATTGCTTTCTTCTTGGCACAGAGTGCTAATTAGGGCTTGAAGCCAAATGGAGTTTTTACCCATGAGCATCCTTTTTCTATATTTTTTATTTATTCTCCTATCTCTGAATAAGCAAACTTGGTCCACTCAGGCATGAAGTCAGCCTGGCCAGCCTGAAATAGCTACATCATGAAAGCAGCTGTAAGCATAAATGCACATGCCCCACAGATATAATCCTTTTGCCTGCTGTAGTTACAGTGCTTCCCTAGCTAATGGTGAGATGGAAGGTAAAAAAGGCTCCCTGGATAGGTGCAGGATGCTATCCAGAGCTTCCCCAGCTGCCTCTTTCAAGCATGTCCTTGTTCTCTGTGGTAACTCCTTTGTAAAACAGTGGGAGGGAAGAAACCTAACTAGAAAAACAGTAGAAGCAAAGGATTCGCAGAACCTCCTGAGGCTGATCCTTAAGTGCTGAGCTTGTCCTTTTTTAGATGCTTAGTGTCCTTGCAACTCTTTCTTAAAGTTCATGAAGTCCAGGGCAGTTTCCATCTGGAAAAAGCTCCTGCAGAGCAAACTCCAGAGCCAGGTGCACGTGTGTTTGCAGCAACCAGACTGCAAATCCTCACATAATGCTATCCTGAATTTCTGAGGCAAAGGCCTCTTTTTGTATACCCTTTTCATTTCATATGATCATCAGTGTCTTTTCTCTAGGACAGGATGGTGCTTCTCATTGTTGGGAACCTGGTCAACTGGTCCTTGTAAGTACTGGCATGTTGGTGCCTTGTGTATTTGTGCATGTGGGCAGCAGGATTTGGTACTGGCACAGAGGTGACCTGTAGTGATGGGCAGATGCAGCAGTATCTGTAGAATAATCCTGTGCTGGGACCCTTCTTCTGCTGTGTTTTGGCAGGCAGCTGGATCAGAGGGTGGCAGGCAGATCCCTGGGATGCAGTGCAGCACTAGAACTACGTGGAGCATCCCGGAGTGTTCCAGCTGGGGCTGTCTCAGGGCTCATGTCTGATCAAGTTTGTGCAGGGCTGGCCTGGTGCTGTGCTGCTGTGTTGTGTTTCCCACAGCTGGGAGATGCCTGTCACAGCCAAGGTGCAGGAGACCTGACAGTCACTCAGTCACAAAGCCTGGCTGAGCAGTAACTGCACAGGAGGGATCAGCTCTTGGATGAGACCTACAATCATTGCCCCAGGCTCTTGCTTTTCACTAAAGCTGCCTCTCAGGGACATGTCTTCTGCCAAGTGTACAGGTCTGGGGCTAGATCCTACCGAGTGAGATGTGTTTGGCCGTGGGTTGTAAGCAATCCAGGGCCCTTGCCTGTCCTCTGGGGTCTCCAGTTGCTTCAGCAGCTGACCATGGCTGAATTTCCTTGGCTAGGAGCAGAGGCAAACAGTGCATTTCCTACAGGGAATTGGGAGGCCATGACAGTGTTGTTGTGTCCTGCAGTCCGGGGCAGGGGTGGAACAGTGGTTGGCTGTCACTTTGGGGATGTACCCTGTCCCTAGTGAAAGAGGCTGTCTGATGTCCCTTCACTCCCTCTCAGTGCTATCTTTGGGCTGGTGTATCGGCCCAGAGACTTCGCCTCCTACATACTGGGGATCTTCATCTGTAACCTGCTGCTGTATCTGGCATTCTACATCATCATGAAGGTAAAGGGAGACAGCTGTAGCAGTCCCTGGGGCCCCTGTCTCCATAGGGGAAGGGATGGCTGCAGTTTGGGTTCCTGTGGTGCTGCAGAGCGATGTGGAGTGACCCTTGTGGGGCTCAGTGTGGGACAAGGAGTTGGGGAGGGATGGTGTGTAGTCATTTCAGGGGTGGATGGGCTGTGTCTCTATGGAGTGGGCAGCCCTTCACAGATGCAGATGGTACAGGCTGGTGTGTCAGCCCTGCACGTGGCTCTGTCCCATGGGAAGAACATGGGATGTGGCCCTGTCTGCAGCTCCGCAGCTCTGAGAAGCTCCTGCCCATCCCCATGTTCTGCATCGTGGCCACGGCAGTGGTGTGGGCAGCTGCCCTCTACTTCTTCTTCCAGACCCTCAGCAGCTGGGAGGTAAATTTCCCCTTTTACTGTCCTTCTGTCCATCTGTGTCTCATGATCTTTCCTTTCTGTTGTTTGTTTTGCACAAAAAAGACTCTGGAGAGGAGTCTTGGGCTGCTCATGGAGAGCTGAAGGGGTTCAGCTCATTCAGCAGACTGTGGAAGGAGCATGGGAGCTGTGCTGAGCCAAAAATCACTGTAGCTGTGTGGAGGGTATTTATGACCCAGATAATCTGGTAGTGACTGGCCCTTCCTAGGGGACAGAAGAGGAGCTAGGGATCTGAAAGCAAAACTGGGCAAAATCCTGACCAGTGCTGGATGGAAGACTTATCCCAGGAGTAGATGGCCGCTTGGAGTTAAACAGATCAACTGCCTGGGTTTGTGAGGGCTCTTTGTGACCTGGGAGGCCATTAAATCCTGACTGGATGCTTTTTAACAGGATTTCACATCCATCTTCATGGGAGTGAGGGGCTAGCTGCAGGGTGGTCTGGTGGAGGCTGTGCAGCTTGTGCTATGCAGGATGTAAATTGTGGAGACCAGAGGGTTCCCCTCAGCTGTGGGTTGTAGTCCCAGATGCATTTTCAGATCTAAGTATAACACTGTGTTCCTGGCCTGGCCTCGCCACATGTCTGGCCAGCACAGCACCTTTTCCTGGGTCCTGCTTGGAGGGTTAAGACAGGGTGATCTCTAGAGGGTTCATTAGGGCAGCAAGGGCCCAGTATAAGTGGATATGAGGACCTGACCCTTTGCCTGCTCTTCTAGGAGACTCCAGCAGAGTCCCGGGAAAAGAACCGGCCGTGCATCCTGCTGGGCTTCTTTGATGACCATGATGTCTGGCACTTCCTCTCTGCAGCTGCCTTGTTCTTCTCCTTTCTGGTGAGTCCTGCTGAGCCTCACACTCTGCTGCATGGCCTCACCCTCTCCTCTTTCATCTTGCCCCCCTCTGTCCACATGGAGCTGTGACTGCTCCAGAACTCCACAGAAGTGCCCCAACTCCTCTGCTTGGCACTGCCTCCAGACATTCTTCACAGTGAAGTGTTCCTTGTCAGCAGGATGAGATCAGGCTTTCTCATTTGCCTTATTTCTCTCCCTGTGCCTCCTGGCTTCAAATTCCCTCTGGGGCTGTGGGTCACACAGCTGTTGTGGGGAAACTGAGGGGCTGCTGCTGTGGCCAGTACTTATGGATTTGTGAAGACCTCCCATGAAAGCAAGACTGGAAGTTCTGAGAGGAAGACTTTCCTGGCCAGCAAAACCTGAATCTGGCTTGCACTTTCCTCCTCAGGTCCTGCTGACCCTGGATGATGACCTGGATACTGTGCGCAGGGACAAGATCCCAGTGTTCTGAGTCCCCGGGGACAGGGGTGCAGAAGTGTCCCAAACCACTCAGCCAAAGGCCCTGGGCCACTGGTGTCTGTGGGGAATGAGCCTGCTTCCGTGGCCAATAGCCCCATGGGAGCAGGGGAGCCGGATCCCACAGCAGGCCTGAAGGGGTGCTGTGGTAACTGAGGTGGGACCAGGAGGGAAGATGATGTTTGCTCCTTTCCTACCGCGTCCCCTGGGGCAGGCACGGCCCAGCAGCCGAGGCCAGTGCTCATCCTTCTGCCTTGTGGGTGCAGTGGGTGCTGGAGCCAGTGAGGGGGGAGGAAACAGGAGGGAGGCATGCTTGAGACCTTTGCTTCCCTTCCTTCCTGCTGATGTGCTCCACTTCCTCTCCAGTGAGCAGGCTTGAGCAGTGCCATGCAGCTCCTCCTGTGCTGGGAGCTGGTGCTTGCACCCTGCAGGCTGCTGCCCTCGGACAGTCCCTTCAGCAGCACAGGGAGAGCATTTGGTTCCTGTCCTGCAGCAACCAAGGGAGCAAAGGACTCCAAACTGAGGTGGCAGTGGGGGGGACTGTTTTCTTTTTTCTTCTTTTGTTGGAGACACTCCTTGGGTAACTGGTCAGGAAGCCACGGTACCTAGGCTGCAACATTGGTAGGAGGTGGCGGACTAGAGCTGCCCATGAGTGCTCTGCCAGTCGGCCTCCCACCTTGCTCTTGCAGCCTCACTCAGTCACTGCTGTGAACAGCCACACTCCTCTGGCAGCTCCAGTGCTGGCACTTGTCAGCCTGCTGGTCTCCATCACCACAAGTGCTGTCCTCGAGCAACCCTAAGAGAGACCATGCAGTGAAACCACAGCCTTGTGTGCTGGGCAGCTCTGTGGCAGCCCCTTGGCTCCTGCCCTGTGCCTTGCCAGAGGCCAGGGTGGAACAGGGAGGTTTTCCAGCAGCCTCAGACTTTCTCCTCCCATGAGCTTGCTTGGAACAACCTTGGCAAAGCAGGTTCCCATATGGGCTGGGAGTGTGAAGGACATTTTGGGGCAATTGGGATTGAGCTCTTTACCTAAAGATCTGGACCAAACTTTCTCCTCCAACTCGTCTGACTCTGAAATAAGTTTTTAAATGGCTCCTGCATTCTTTCAAATTTCTTAGTTATTTAAAAAACAAGAATAAGGTGTGAATTATTTCAGGCCTTACATCTAAAATGGGACTTGTTTTGCTCATTTTGAATTAAAATAGTGTTCTTTGAGGCCTGCTGTCCTTATTCTTGTCATTGCCTGAGCATTTTTACTTTGGTGTATGTGCATGTACCCAGTGATGCAAAGGTTTCATTCCACTTCTGCTTACTAAAGCAGATTACTGTGGCAATGTTTTACTCCAAGAGTCTGTATCTCCTTTGAAAAGTTTTGCACCAGCTGGTTTTTATTTTTTTCTAAGTTGGGGTTTGTTGGGATGGTCAATAAAATGGATGTTCCTGGTTCCCTGCTCTGCAGGTTGATCTGAATTCTTGTTGCTCCAGCTCTCAGCAGCAGCAGAGAGCAGTCAGGGCAGAGGGGTGCCCAGTGGTGTCACACAGCTGCTGCTGTCCTTGGGACAGTCCCAGGCATTTCCTGAGTGTAGGTGTGGATGACCTGCTTGTTCTCTTAACCAAATCGCCTTTGTGAGGCTACATAGAGTAAAGAACAGACACTCTTCTTGTCACTTGGGCAGGGCAAGGAGAGGGCTCGAGGAGGAATGACATAAGAGGCTGCCAGCCTTTATCCTCCTGAGCAGAGCTGCACTGCTCCCAGAGGGTGTTGGGGTAGCTGTGCCAGACTGAAGAAAGACTTGTGTGCCCCCAGATTTGTCCAGTTCCAGACACACATTTTTGTAAAAGATACTCTTTCTCCCTGTGCCTTTCATAATCTCTCTGTAGTCTCAGATCTTTGTTCCAAGCTTGCATTTGTTTCTAGCCAGGAAGCTGGTTATCTTCTCCAAATTGAAATGTGAGGCAAAAATAATGTTGAGCAGCAGTTGGAAGGCTCGATGTAGGAGGTAGAACAGCATATGGGCTCGCTGGGCTGAGCAGAGATGAGCACAGCATGGAAGGGTAAGGTGGTAGCAGTGAGGGAGAGGGAGGTTGGAGAAGGCTGGAGAACGGCACAGAACAAACAGGATACTGTGACAGAATTCAGTTAAATACAAGGAAAGGCATCTCAGGCCTCAGAGATGGGAGGAAGGGTTGGAATCGTTTCCCTGCTGCTTCTGTGCTTCCAGCTTGATGCATCAATTTTTAAAATTTCCTCTGAGCTTTACCCTGCCTGCTGGTTTCTGTGTGCTCAGTTCTCCCACCTAGTGGCTGTGGCTGCTGGGGGGGCTCTGTCTGAGCACCCGGGCAGTCTGTGCTCCCAGCTGTGGTAGTCACACTTGGCTCTGCAGCCCGTGCTCCAGAAAGGCAGCTTGTCTTGAGTCCTGCTGTTTTTCTCCAGACCACTGCCCTCGGGAAGGAAGAGCAGCTTGCTGGGTACGTGGGGGAGCCTCATTCTGTGATCTGCAGGGGTCATGCTGTTGTTTTCCCACCCTTGTCTGCTCACTGAGGGATGGAGGTGTGTAGGGGTGAAAGCAGAGCACCACTGTGGAATTGTGTTGGGAGGTGAGGGGGCCTTTCTGCTGCCTGCAGGCTGCTTGGTGGGGTCCCTGCTTCCCCCATCACCTGCTCTTCCCTCCTGTGCTCATGCTCGGGATAAACTGCTGCCACAGCTCCTGAAAGGGAGACAAACAGTTCACCTTGTTCACCTCAGTGACTTTAGGCAGCTCAGGGTAGGGACTGAGGAGCTTGAAGGCAGCAGGAGCTGGCGTGGCTGGAAGTGGCAGCTGCCAGAGTACCTCTCCATACGGTATGTAAGCTGTGCCTGCCCAGGAGCACCTGCCCTGAGCTTGCTGCATGGTCCTTCAATACTCAGGTTTATTTGCCAAGTCACAAGCTATGTTTGCTGGTTTTATAAGCAAAAGAGCTGTGAGTACTCAGCTCTGTATCATTTGTGTAATACCTGCAGCCCTTCCCAGGCCTCTGGTGTTTGCCCGAGTAAAAGCCAATGCAGTGCTGTGGATGGGTCAGACAATTTTGGGTTGTGCATGGCCAGAAAGCCTCTGCTTTCCCTCTGCCATAGCAATGTGACCTGTCTCTTCCCTCTACCTTGCTCTATTTCCACAGGTCCTGGGCACCTGAAGGTGTCTCCCCTCTCCCACAGCTAGGCTGACCTAAATCACAGAGACATGGATAGAACCTTTTCATAGAATCATGGAACTTCAGGTTGGAAGTAACCTTTAAAGCTCATCTGGTTCCAACCTCTCTGCCATGGGCAGGGACACCTCCACTAGACCAGGTTGCTCAAATGGGGCATCTGCCACCTCTCTGGACAACCTGTTCCAGTGTTTTACCACTCTCATTGTAAACAACTTCTTCCTTACACTCCATCTATTCCCTGTTTTCTCAGGAAATATAGGAAAAGTTGTTCTGCCCAATACAACTCAAAGGAGAAAGAAATAGCATCTGTATAATACCAATACCCCTCCCAGGTCAGGAAAACTACCCAGCCCAAGCAACCTGACAGTGTTATCACTCCCCCTCGAGCTGCTGGGCTGGCAGAAGAGCAGCCAAGGCAGGGGGAACACGCTGCCGTGTGCAATAGGAAGGCAGTTGCCTCGTGTCCTGCTTCCCTTCCCTCTACTGTGACTGAACTGTACACACTGGATGTCACTGAAGTAACAAAATGTTAATGTGTTAACACTAAACTTCAGCTTCTTTTTAAAATAAGGACCCTCCCTAAAGGCCACTTCCGTACTCAAAAGAATTTTGAGGTTTACAAGCCAGGTTTTCTGGATCTCCTAAAAAGAACTGTTTCATAGTAATTCTGCCAACTTCTGTATTGTGCAGCCTCCCAAAGAAGCCTTTACTTACATTGCAGCATCTCTGTATTGCTCTCATCCAAACCACATCCTTCAAACTGTGACAAAACAACTGTCTTAGACCACTTCAAAACCACTGCAAGGGCCTGTGATGAGATGCATTTTACAAAGATGAAGTTTTATCTCAACAGTGAGCACTGTCACTGGGGGAGGGACAGCACCTGCCATGCATTTTTTAGATACTACACTATCAGTATATGTTTATTCTGAATGACAGAGTTTTATATCTCCAATAATGTGGTGCATAACTCTGGTATATGCAGAGAATATACATCAGTGGAAAACTATGACTATAAATTGCCAGTCTCAAAGCAAAGCTTTTATTTTTACCTACAATGAAGAGTGAATGGCATGGCTTTCCATGGGGAAAGAAGCTGTACCAACAAGAACACAGTATTCAAAGAGTGTTTTTCTTTTTTTTTAATAAAATACTATCATGTTCATATCTATACAAATAATTATTACAGCTATTAAACAAAGTATTACATTTAACAATAGAAATCTCAGAACTCTGAACAAGATCATGGTTTGGGATATTTACACCTGAATGCAACACATTTGTAAAAAGATGTCAAAATAAACAGAGCAAGATCTTATTTACAATTGGAAGATGATGTTCCTGTTCATTCATTATAGATTTCTACTGCAGAGTTCCTTTTTTCCATTATAAAATAGTAAGGACTTTCCACTGGGACCGTATCCAAGTCATTTACAGCTGTATAAAACAGAAGCACACAGCAGAATACTCTGGACTGAATATAAATAATTTACATTGTGGAGGGCAACAGCATCTTTGATTAATCTCCTGTGGCAAAATCCATATTTGCTTCCCTTCTCACAGTGAGGGGGCAGGAACAGGGTCCAACCCCCCACGAGCTCTGTTGTTTCACACTTGTGATTGCCGGAACAGCAGCATGTGCTGCAAACTTGGAAACCTACTTGTAAAGATACTTTTGGTGAGGCAGCGTAAATGCCTTTTTAAACAAAAAAATTATCTCAGAAAAACTGGTATCAGCAAATAATAAATGGTGCCTGTTCTAACTAAGCAGGGCTTGTTCACAGAGTTACAAATTTGTATTGTCATGACCAAAAAAACTCTGCTAAATCTTCCACCAGTTCATGGAGTAATCTGCTCCCAGTGTAATGAGTGGGAATAAAGCATTGGTGCTCTGAGGTTTCAAATTTGCAGATTGCAGAGGCAGTAGGAAGTTGAAAACACCCTCACACACAAACCTGTGTCTGCACTGGCCCTCCTCTCCCTGTGTGTGCCATGTCTGCCACCCGTGCTGGGTCATGCAGTGGGAGAAGGGAACAGCAGTAGATGGTAACAGGTCAGGTGATAGCCAAGAATGGAGCTGCTTGTAGCACTGTTAACAGAAAGCTGCACAACTATGACTGATCTGGAATAAACAGATTCAATGGTACTCTGTCTTGGCAGTGAAAGTGGGATCATTATTAAAGTGATAAGCATGAAACTTATTAGGGGAGTAGCAAAAGATCACAGCTCTTAGCACTGCTGACTGCACTCAGTCATCCAGAAACAGCAGGAGTTTGTGACCGAGTCCTTGAGCCAGGACAGTGCAATTACCTCAGGAAAAGGTGAAAAGACAACAGGAGACCAGAAATAATTAAATGGCCCCTTTTTTCCAGCCATGCCCTCTGCAGTTTCCCTGCCATACAGTTTGTTTCCTGCAATAGCACTACAGTCACCAACCACAGGAGCAGCAGCACAGCTTTAAAGTGCAGTAGGTTTTATGTGCAAAAGTTCAGGAGTTCAGGAGGCTCTGGACTAGCACAGTGTATTTTTTTTTTTTTCAGAGGTGCTCTTCCACCTGGGCAGCAGCACAGTGACTGGAGATGGGAGCATGAGCTGGAAAACCCATTCCAGCAAGGCTCAGTCACCAGCTCAAATCACTTCTTATTTTCCTTAGCTGTTCCTAAATGAGGTCCTTTCTTTCAAGGAAAAGATATATAAATATTAACACATTCCTATTTTATTGCCTGCTTTCAACTTAGTCTGTCTCTGCTCTTATTCTCCTAGGTTGCTTAACAGATTAATCCTGGGGTACATTTACATTATGAAATCCAGCCCAATATTATTTACTATTGTTTGTTGAACTCATTTAGGCCAAGCTGAAAGCCACAGCCACACAAGGCCTGTCAGGTGTGGCAATGCCACCCCAGAGGCACTGCCCAACCTTTCCCTTCCACTGCTGATTTTGCTAAATTAAGCAGTATTGGGTATTTTTCCTTCCTTCAAAGCCAAAACAAACCTTGTCTTAGTGTAAGTAACCTTCAAAAAGAGTATTATGGAAGAGAAAATGCCATCCTCAGGCTAATAAATTGCAATTAAACCCACAAAATCTTTTCCAAGTATATCTTGAAAAACAAAGAAACCATTAATTGCCGGGTAGTCCTCAGGAGAAAAAGACAAATAATTGTCATAGATGCCTACTGAAGAAAATGTATTTGCTTGTCAAATGGTTTTCACAAGTAAACCAGAACCATTCCATCTGCAGAAGTTCCTTTTTCAAACTGCCCAACCCAAGCACAGATCAAGATAAGGTGAGACTTACCAACCTGATACCTCCATACAACAGGTTCAATGGTAGGGGAATGGAAAAATAAAGAAAAGAAGGAATAGTAAAGATGTTGCAATTGCTCCTCTTCCTCAGAGCAGAGCCCAAAGCCCTGGAAAAGGACTGAGACATCAACTTGTCAGTGCCACAAACTGACCTACAAAACTAAGTGCAAGAAGCCTGAAGGATGTGGAATGGCAGGTGGGATTAGTTTATGGTGATGAGGGAAACCCCAAACAATTTAATAATTAAAAACTAAGAGAAATCACTTAAAATCTAATTTCCTCTCTTTTGATGTGAAATATCCAGCTCACCCACTGTTCTTCCTAAAGGCAAAAGAGCATGGACATTTGAAAAGCTGAAACCCACAAGCTGCTCTCACTCCAGGGGACCAGGCCAGGTTTAGCATTCAAAGCCCATCTTGGACAGGCAATTAGACCAAAAGGCTGCACAAAAGAGTCCATTTTTCTTTAATTAAAACTACCTATGGCCAGTCAGCTCAGAATTTGGATGGATGTGTTGATAGGAAGCTCTTGCAGAGAGGTCTGCCTACCTTCCTTTTCACAGCAGTCTTCCTGATCCCACACCAATGCCATGGCACCATTTAACATCACTTTTGGCACATAAAAGGACTCACGCAGAAATTACCATGTTCAAGGAGACCAATGAAATTATATTTCTCCATCCTGGTCTCAGCAGGTTTCAGAAGAAGCCCTGAGAAGGACAACAAAGTGCCCTATCACAACAAAATAAAATCCGCCAGAGAAGACCAAGGGTCACACAGCAAGTTCTTCGGAGCCACACACTGCAAAATTGTGCAGTTTCTGCAAAATCCCAACAGACTTTGTATGGCTGAAATGCCTGTGCTGTGATTCCCTGCACTGCAGCTATCCTGTGAACAAGGGTCCTATTTTTGGTTGTCTCTGTTAACAGAAAAGGGGCACCTGAAAGTTACTGACACAGTTACTGCCTCTTCAGAAAATGATGTACAGCAAGGAAAAAACCCAAATAAAATCACAGCTGGCATATTCTCTTGTGAATACTCAGGACTGTATTTAACCTTGATACACCAGCAGTAAAATTAAGACTGAAATCATTATGGAGGAATAAGAGAATAGAACAGATTATTTCAGTTGAAAGGGACCTATAGTGATCATCCAATCCACCCAGCTGACCACTTCATGGCTGGGCATTTTGTCCAAATGCCTCTTAAACATGCCTGGGGCATCAACCACCTCTCTAGCAAGGCTGTCTCGGTGTCTGACCACCCTCTTGGTCAATAATATTTCCTAATGTGCAGTCTGAACCTCTCTTGGTGCCCCTTTGAGCCATTCCCATGTCCTGTCAACAGATCCCAGGGAGAAGGGATCTACACCTCCCTCTCCACTTCTTCCAGGGAGCTGCAGAGAGCAAAGAGGTTGACCCTCTACCCAGATCCCTCTACAAAGCATCTGTCAACATCACCTCCAAGTTTAGTACCATCAGTAAAACTGCCAATGATGTGTTCAACTCCTGCATCCAGATCAGTGATAAATACATTGGACAGAACTGGCCCTGGAATTGAGCCCTGAGGAACACTGCTGGTGACCAGTCTCCAGCCAGATGCAGCCCCATTCACTACAGTCCTTTGAGCTCTGCCTTTCAGCAGCTCTGTTCTTCACCCAGCACACCCACTGTTCATCCCACAGCTGGACAGTTTGTCCAGATGGATGCTGTGAGGGACAGTATCCAAAGCATTACTAAAATCCAGAGAAATTACATCCACCACCTTCCCTTCACCCAGTTAAGATGGGTGACCTTATCACAGAAGGGTATCAAATTAGCTAGACAGGACTGCCACTTTGTGAAACCATGTTGACTGTGCCTGATTAATTAAATTAAACAGAATTAACAATACTCAGTATAATCTCTATAATTTTCCCAGGAACTGTGATTAGACTCATGGTCTGCTGGCTACCTTCCTGTCAGCAGGGACCTGCCCAGACTCCCCAGACCTTTGGTAGGTGATCGAGCAGGGTCCTGCCATCTGTCCTGCTTCCTCCTTCAGTACTTCAGGATGAATCCTATCTGGCCAAGTGGATCTGTGGACATTCAAGCATTGCAACAGATTCAAGTTTATAAACTCACTCCAGTTTTCATAGACATCATGAAGCAGTGTAGTTTTCCCAGCAGAGGAAACTAATAGTGGTACTTTGTGAATGTCTGGAATGATGGGTAGGATGAGCATCTTTATATAAAGTCCTGGAAGCCAGGGCTTAATTTTTCACTAGTTTGTCTTGAAAGCTGAACCCACTGCTGCACACACAATGCCATTTAAAGAGAGCAAGACTGGGTGGGTTTGCTTCCCTCCTCAAAGTCCAGACAAGTGTATAAGGCAGAGAGAGGCTGCTGCTTTGATCCCCCTGTCTTTATCATCCAGAATCCATGAAACCACTCACTGTTCTGGAACTCAACCTCACCAGCTGAGGCAGCCCCTTTGAGCCCTACTGCAGTAGAGACACCCATTTGGTCAAAAGTCTCACCAGAGAACACCCAGACCTGCAGCTGGCTTAGGTGGTTTAAGGTTGGGGACTGACTGTCATTTCCTAACCATTCCTAATCCCCTGCCCTCTGCACAGGCCAGTGGCTGCCACCTGGTTGGTGACTACACTGTGGCAGACACAAGCTGCCTTGATGTGAACTGAAATATTATTTATAAGAAACAGAGAACTGATGCATCACTTAGATTTAGTGTCCTAAGATAAGCTCCACCTGAATTAAAACGTGATTCCAAATCAGAATCAGAACTGTTTTACTTCACTTTGCAGGAAAACATCAGACCTCAGGCTGCAAGAGAAAAGACATTGTCAGGACAGACTACAGACACAGGCCAATTACTTTTCATGTTAAAGCCCCCTTACTTTCCTGGATCAGTGTAAAAGGGCTTAGCAAAACCAAGCTCTGGGCAATCAAGCTAAGGAAAAATGTTTCAGGTCCCTCTTTAGGGGGTCCTGTTCTTGGACATGAAGGAATATCTTCCTTTCCACCTTTCAAAGAAAAAGAAACAAAACAAAGCAAAACAATCCCAGGGAGCCTGTTCTTCCCCATGCCCTCACCAGGAGTTTCTGAAAGGTCCCAGGAGCAGCACAATGATGGGCCGGCAGGCAACACACAAGCATTTCAAGCTTGGGGATGACTGCATGCAAGGGAGCCTGAAGTTATGATGTTGTTTGAAGAATCAAACCGAGACTGGTATTTCCAAACACATAAAAGACAAATATTTCTGTCCTGTTTGGAGAAAAAACACACTGCAGAGACATTAAATAAATTAAATGTACCTAATTCTTCCCTTTTCTTTAAAAGAAATGGGACCAAAATTTATGAAAGTACTGGAGACTCAGCCAGTGCACACACTCCATCGCTCATGCATGTACAAACATATAATTCTTCCTCATGGTGCTCAAATCCCAATGTGTTCCTGGTATGTTTCACTCTCAACACATCCATGTCCATCCATGTTCTTCCTTCAGCCACAACCACACAGGTTTAGATAAAAGGTGCATTCAAGTGCAGAGTACTGATATTAACTCGGGCTCGATCCTGTCAGAAATATCAAGTCAAAACTGTGCCCCCACGGACCCCCACTCATTTTGTGGGATGCCACAGGCTCAGTCCTCCTCCTCTGTGCTGCCTGCTACAACAAAGGGCTGTCAGTCACAGAAGCCAGAAAGCTGGTGTGTTAGAGCATGGGCCAAAGAAAAGTAGAGGGGGGGTGGGAAAAAAGGACATTAAGAAGGTGCTAAACAAGGTACAAAACCCACCCTGAGGCAACTTGCAGCAACCAACAATGAAATGGCAACAAATACAACTGCTGGCTCTGCTGACTGCACCAGGAGTCGTAAGCTATGTTAAAACATTGACTGAGTTCAGCAGTAACTGAAGCCACCGTTAAATCAGATCCAAACAAAATTCTTCTTGGAAACAGAAAGCCATGGGTTAAAGAAATCTGAATGTTTGAAACCAGTATTTTTAATTGCTGACCATGGGAACACACAGTAATTTTGACCAGGTAAAGTCAGCTCTTAAGTCAAGTGCACCTGACAAGCTTCAGACAGACAAAAGCTGCACAATAGATGCTTTTTTCAATTAACACTGGGTTAACACAGACTTGACTTGTGCTGAGGCTCCTGAAGATATTTTACAAAGAAAAATGAGAAGCCCAAACCATTTCAAGTTCCTATGCTGTTTCAGGTAAACGTATCAGGAACCCACACCTGAAGCACTTGTTTCCTGTCTCCCATATGGATGCTCTCACTCCATGTGTTACCGAGGGCGGCCCTTACCTTGGAACAATCAGACATCAAACTTGATTGTTGGAAAATCAACAACCAATATTTGCACAGCTCTCGATTTTGCATCCTTACCGTTTCCTAGTAAGTAAGCATTGCTATAGGCACTGGTGCTTTAGTTAGTAAAGTGGGTGGAAATACAACATGTATATAAATACAGAAAGTACCATATACATACATTTAGGCAAATAAACAGTGATGCTATGAATGGTCTCTCCAGGGATGCCAGTAAGATCCATTTCCTTCCTTCTTCTTAAATATATAAACAACACATCAGACTAGAAGTCAGTCTATCAGTTTTCATACAGCTGAGCTGCAGTCGTGACCTAAAATATGGCTTATATTGTGGGCAGGGCGGTTTGAGGGCTGCTTGGAAGAATCTGAAGCAGATGTGTTTGTAATGGAAAGCAAAGGAGACATCGCTGAACCGTCTGGAGGAAGAGCTGTGGCTATTTCTGGAAACAAAGAAGTTAAGTTAAAATTGGATAAGTGCGATGTGTTGGTCATGTGCATTGGCGGCATATCTGGAAGCAAAGGAAAACTTGGCTGAGCAAAACCAACAGGCCTGGGAGGAGACAAAATGGATCCAAATCGATTGTTTAAACCTCCACTGCTTGGCTTCTCCGTGCTTGGGTTAGGAAACATTTGATTGGGAAAGTAAGGGATAGAAATGTCATTGGAGAGGGTAGGGTGAGCAGGAGAGTAAGGTGGATAGAAGGATGGCAGGGTATTCTGAGGATCCACTGGGATTAGAGCTGGTGTCCGCGTGGCACTAGGCTGAGTGACTGGTGGGATGAAAGAAGTGTTGGCATTTATTGGCGGATTCATGCCACCCTCCGGAATAAAAGGGAATCCAAAATTCTGAGAGAGAGTGTGTTGGTCGGGGGCGGCATTGTCATTAGACACTTGAGGGCCGTCAGACATAAATCGGACAATGCTTCCTCTTTTTTCTATCGCGGACTGTTGGCGCCCAAGGATCATGCTGCCACTGGCGGACAGAGGAAGATGGGGAAGACTAGGGTCAAAGACATTCCCATGTCTCTGATTTCCGGATCGATTCCTTTCAGGCTGACGTATTTTAGACCCTCCATTGTCTTGCAGAGGATGCCTCGAGCGCTGAGTGACTGAGGAATTTGGCTGACGAACAGAAGGCTGCCCTTGCTCGCCGTTTCCGTGAGAAACTGCAGGGTGAGGGTGAGTTGGCCTCACAACTCCATGCATGTTGCTGGAAACAGGCGTATTCATGTGGTTCTTAGTTCCATGACTGTCTGTCATCCTCATGGGGTTGGACTTCTGCACAGAGATGTTTGGGCTGGTATTGCGACCCTGAATGTCTCCCGAGGAAGAAGAACTCGAAAATGGAATAGTCAATGAGCTGTTCCTTGTGTTAATTGCCCCAATAGACATGTCACAGCTTTCCCTGCTCTGGCCATCACCATCCCTTCGGATATGGACGCTCTCTCGCGCTGGGGGACAGCTGTACTCGATTGTGGAGGAGGCACCGCACTGTGTGTTCCTTTGATGTTCTGATATTGATCTTTGGCTTCCACTGACTTGATCTCCAAGGTGAGGGGCGAGCAAACTCTGCATGAAGCTTTGGTGGCACGGGTTTTCATTTTCCCTTGATGGCAGGGCATTCCCCGTTGGAATACCCTGTACTGGCTGATAGGGCAGTCTCTTCTGTCTCTCTATGGATGGCGCAGCATTTTGACCGATTCGGAACGCTTGTGACTGCATGCCCCGGAGGGATGACACAGAATTGCCAATTTCACTGTTTCTTGAAGCCTGTACATCAAAATTGCCTGTTGGTTGTTGATTGGGTCCAGAGGGCTTAAATGTCTGGCAATCAGAAAGACGCTGCACATCCGAGCCAACTGTGTGGTCGACTGACAAGCGGCCCTGCATGTTATGAATCGCCAACCCTTTATTTCTAGAAACATCAAGATAGCTTCTCATTTCAAGCTGGTCAGAAACCCTAGGGCCTTGAAGAGATATTCCTATTCTCTGCTCCGAATTAGAGGGTGTCTTCCCAATGAGGGCCTCAGCAGAGTAGCTGGAAACTCTGTTTCTTTCCTGCCTGTGAGGGGTGCATGTCATATCTGACGGTCTGGTTACGATGCTGGCCTGGGACACCATTTGCTGCTCTAAGCCCCTGGAGGTCATAAGTCTTTGCATCTGATTGTGGCCTGACACATGTTCAGAAGTGGAACCTTGCTGTCTGCTGCTAACTTCTTGTTGCTGTTGATGCATAATATCCTGATTTATATGGCTCTGAGGGTGGTTATGGTGGTTCCTGCTTGTTGCAGGATTTTCACAGTTCTTTTCAGGCTGGGAAGCTCCAAAGTGCTGCTGCATCTGCTGCTGCATTTGTTGGTGGTGAGGATGAGGCTGACCACCCTTCTGCCGTGTTTGATCACTTCCGTGGTGTTTTTGCTGTAGAGAAAGTTGTGTGGCTTGTGTTCCCTGGATGAGATTCCGTTTCTTTTGCATCTGCACCTCCTGCTGTATCGTTCGCTGTTGGTGGACACCGTGGGGTTGAGAGTGGACAGAGTTTTCCCCGTGAGTGACATGGTGCTGCAGCTGATACAAGTGGTGCCTCTCTCTTAACTGCCCAGCCTGCTGCTGCTTCAAGTATGGGTGGTTACTGTGAAGGTGAGAGATGCCTTGAGCAGGGACATGTTGAATTGGCTGCAAGTGCTGCCCTGCCTGGCTTGGCTGCTCTGGAAGTGGTGGCTGAGAACCGCACTGAACTTCAGTTTGTCTCAAAGCTGGTGTTACAAAATTGCTGTTGGGTGGGAATAGCCTATTGAGGCCATCGGCGTGCCCCTGATTGCTCACCGATGCCACTGAATTGGATGAATTAGGAGGAATCTGACTGACCAGCATCTGTGTTTGATCAGCAATACCTTCTGGTGGTCGGTTCATCAGCGCCATCCCCTCGAGCCTTATGGGTGCTGTCTGGCACTGCTTTTGTCTCTTTGCTGTAGAAAGCAGAAGGTCCTCTTGAACTGCCCTCTTTGCAGAGTCTTTGCGACCTTCGTGGTTTTGCTGCTTTAAGTGTGATTCCTGCAGCTGGGGAGCCTGCATGGTACTTGCCCTAATAGCATTCAGTTGTTCCTGAGCATATTCACTCATCATAGCAGGTCCTGGAGACGGATTGATGTATGTGCTAGATGGAAGGGAGAGGCTCACAGTTGCTGGGACACTTGCAGGCTCTGAGGACTGGGATAAACTCGAGCAACTCACCAAGGGATGGACAATGCGGCTCTGGTGTATCAGATTATTCACGCTTAGACTGGTTATGCTGGGTGTCTGGGAAGTGGAAACCTGCAAAGGAGTGTTAGATGTCTGCACACCTCCTACAGAGCAGCTTGGCTTTTCAACCTGCCTGTCAACATTTGTCTGTACTGTATCATGAGTACTGAATTTGTTTGGTGCTGCTTCCAATGGCCCTGCGTTGTTTCCTTTCACTGACTGAGGTTTAAAAGGCTGTTGTTCTCTCTCCAAAGGTGCAACCTCAGACTTGGAGATGGCATCCCTCGTGTTAGCCTGTATTCCTCCTCCACCTTTCTCAAGGCTTTCCTGGTCAAAAATAGCTCTCGCTGCAAGAGCTACAATGTCAGTCTGTTCTGAAAATGTGCAGCTGTTACAGGTACTTGTTGAGGTGCTACTTGTGACGTCTTCTCTGGTGGTGTCTGGCAACATAGATGCAACTGAGAAGCCTCGACTGCTGCCAGAGCTGGTTGACATCGGGGAGTCTGCCTGCCTGCTAGTGATAAGGGAAGCACTGACTACTTCCTGATCAGAGATGCAGGAGTGATGCTGGGAGAGACTGTCACCTTCCGTGTTCATCAGCAAGAGTTCCTGCTTCTCAGGCAAATCAACATTTGATTCTGCTGATTTAGAGTTTTCCATAGGAAAATTAGAATGCTCCCCCTGAACGGTAAATGAAGAGGATTTTTCCACAGCCGTTCTTTCTTTTGTGAGATCAGACAGCATTTTGGTTAGACCCTGTCCTTCTAACAAGTCTGCATCTTGCATTACCACTGAGGAGTCCTGTGCAATGTTGCACGGCTCCGAGATCATTCCTGCCTTGGAAGTATGACCTGCTGGGTTGCTCTGTGCTGCTGATGTCCCAGCTGCCTGCAAATGTGTCACCTGTGCTTCTTTACGAGAGGACGTTAAGGTGCTGGGGGGGTCACAGGGTTTGGGAGACGCTGACAGAGCAGAGGCAGGTGGTGGGTGGCTCTGAGATCCCTGGGCCTGCTGGCGAGGAGCAGCATCTTTGGCCAGCGGTGGGACGAGCAGCAGCTGCTCTGACACCACAGACTCCAGCGGGGAGGACGCAGGCGCCTCTGCTGAGCTGGGCTTGGGAGCAGAAGGGGGTTTCACTGCCTGCTCAGAGCTTGCAGTCTCTTTGGGATGAGGGTCAGAAATGCTGACACCGCTCACCTGCGATGTAGTTACAGCTTGTGATGCTGCTGGGGCGTTTTCAGGCAGCCCTTCACCATTTGAATGCTTTGCCACTGTTTCCACAGGAACAGAGTCCACCTTCCCTGCATCTTTGCAAGGAACTGCTGGGCAGGACACTTTGTTATTGACTGCTTGGTGTTTCTTCGTGCTTGGCTTTTTGTTTGTCCTTTTTGATTTTGCAGTGGATGGCAAGCCAGCAGCCGCTTTTTGGGGAGAAGCATTTATGGAATTAGATGCACTGGTTAATACAGAAACCTCTGCAGGCACCGAAGATGCCACAGAAGTTGGCAATGACACACAGTTGACTGTGGCAATCTGGTTACTGACAGTGGTGGGATTGGTGGGGTGGCTGAGGGACAAGTGCAAGCAGCTCTGTCCAGCCATTTGCGATATGCTTTGATTGAGGTTAGCTAGAGCACCAAAGGTATTGAGGGCAACATTGGTATTTGGATCTTCGCTGGTGGTGGGTTGAATAATTTGCATAGGGGCTTGGTTTGAAGCTCCAGATGAAGACATCACAGGCTGCAATGCAAAAAGCTGCCCATTTAATGAGATAGTTTGAGGATGCTGCTGACTGGACATCGTCACTGAAAATGTTTGCGTAGAGCTAGAAGATGGCAAAGAAGATGGCCTTGGTAATATATGGACAAGGTGTTTCCCTCCAAAAGTCTGTGGAAGAGAGGCATTTTGCATGGAGCCACTGGAGTTGGCGACTGCAGTCGGCCCATTCATGGGAACTCTTACAGAAGCAGAAGGCTGAGCAGACAGGAGAGGAAGAGGATTCTGATTTGCAGCTTGTATAATTACAATTTGCTGACTAACATTTTGGCTGGGAACTTCTGCTCTCACAATGGGCGGGCACGGAGCAGGGTTTGGAGGCTGGAGAATGATGACATTCTGGTTGGCTGGTGCTCCTGTGACAGCTGAGGCGACTGGCTGAGCCATCTGAATCACCTGCATAGCTGAGTTTAATGGAAGGATGTTTCCTGCAGCCTGAGCTTTAACCTGTGGCTGGCTGATTAAAGGCTGTAAAGGTATGGGTGGGCACGAGGGCAAGGTAACTACAATCTGTTCAGCTGCCTGGCCATCCCCAGGCAGAGAAGCATGCAAACTGATACTTGTAGTCAAAGGCCTGCTGTGAGCAGAAGACACAGTCCCAGCACCATTGACTGGCTCATTTAGGAGGGCAGTCATTATCCCAGATGGTGTTTGGCTCAGTGGCTGAACAGTGTTTCCTGCCAGCTGCAAAGTCGTCCACGTGGTCTGTGTGTTTCCAGCTGAAGGCATCCGGGTAAGGCTACTCATGTTTTTCAAGTCTGAACTGCCAACACCTGAAGAGCCTGAAAACGACCAGCAGTTCTCCAGGGGACTGGCAGCCAGAGTGCTTATTGCTGTCACAGCCTTAACTCCTTCTGCTGCAGATGTCACAGGTGTCCCAGCACTGCTGACCACGTCCGTACTTTTGTGGACATTCACGGAAGAGCAGCTCTCTGCAGTAGACAGTCTCACAGGTGGCACACAAGCTGTGTCCGTGGTTGAAATGACACTGCTGTCCTGGAGGTCAATCCTGGAATTGTGTGTATTTGAGCAAGGTGCATTCACCTGTTGAACTTGGGAGGCTTCCACAGAGGCACTGGAAGGAAGGCTGGTTCCCTGCTGGAGTGTTTTCTTTGTTGATTTAGTGCCCTCCTCATCATTTTTATTTTTGGGGAGATTTTGCTCATTCTGTGGTGCATTACTCAAGGAACACTGTAGTTCCTGTTCTGTTCCAGGTCGAGGTGTGCTCTGTGAGCTGACAGGAGCAGTGGCGGGCACACCTTGCTCATTCTCCGGGGTGGAAAGCTCAAGGACATTCCCCGCTGGAGCTGTCTGAGCAGATGCCAGTGGAGAAACTGTAGGTTGTGACCATGGCTTATTTTCTGTGGGGTAAATACCAGCAATGGTCACAGGAGTCACAAGGTTGCAAGTTCTCTGAACTGGCACAACATTGGCTGTTTGCTTCTGTAAATTATGACCAACATTGAACGTTATTCCCTGGACAGGTGCTCCCTGGTTATTTCCATTGGGTTGAGTGCCATTTGAATAGACAATTATGTTCTTTTGGACCTGATCACTGGGAATGACAACTGAGACCTTTGCATTTTTGAGATTTCCTTTCCAGTGGATTGTAGGGTCATCATACAGGCAAATGTCATTTGCTTTCAGTAGCTCGATGTATCTCCCGTTTTCCTTTTGCAGTTCATCCAACTGTTTCCGGAGTTTTTTTATCTCTTCAGCTACAAAACAATGAGAGCACTCCATTACATCAGCACCAGAGCAAATAATGAAATAATGTCACCACATGACTTAGAAAGACTGTGTAGTAATGAAATAAATTGTTGAAATAAATGGACTAAATTGTTAATTATGTATGCTCTTTTCAAATGGTTTACACAACATAAGTGAAGACTCCTATCCTAATAAGCCTCTCTACTGAGGGGAAAAATGAATGAATTTCACAAATTATTCCATGACCAATAGCAGGGTATCTCAAATTACTTAGAAAAAAAACATTCAGATGAAACTGAACACTAATCAGAATAGTTTAATTCCTGAAGGAAAGACAAGCACATTAACCTTTTTCTTTTCCCTACTCTTTTGCAAAAACTGTTTATATTTAATTGATAATATCACAGCTTTCCAGGAGAATTAAGTTTCATGACATTTAAAAATTACAGGCAAAATGAAATACAAAGCACTTGTGTAAAGCCACAAAACTGGCAATGTACTTGGGAGATGGCTCTCCTAGTTGGGAAAATCACAATAAAACAGAAATAAAAATCACAAACCACAAAATTAACTCTGAGATTACTTCTGTCATACCTCCACCACTGCACTTTTATAAATCTATTCAAGAAAATTTTATATGTTGCATTATGTTTTTTATAAAATGGCCCATTATAACTTTTATGGGTTTTGAAAGGGAAAAAAAAAAGCTCTA
Organism: Climacteris rufus; assembly: GCA_013398175.1. Taxonomy (NCBI): domain Eukaryota; kingdom Metazoa; phylum Chordata; class Aves; order Passeriformes; family Climacteridae; genus Climacteris; species Climacteris rufus. The sequence continues at coordinate 977,586 of VZRZ01004810.1, read as the reverse complement.
TGGAAGGAAACTCCATGCTTCCAATGAAAAAATATCTAACTGAAGTTTGTCAGAAATCATTCTGGTTACTACAGTAGAATAAATTGGGACAGAATTTGCTAGATGATGTCACATCACCTATAAGCTTTGTCATTACTTGTAATTACTTTACATCACAATGTGATTGCTTCATTTTCTCACAGCTACGTGCAAGAACAGTCACTTGAGCATTCTGCTGGCTTTTTGCTTCAAGATATTCTAAGCAGCTGCATTTTTCCTCTGTGTGCATAATGTCTTGGGATTCCCATTTGTGGATCTAGGCTTTGTTGTTAGTACAGACACAGAGCAGAAGTGAGAGACAGGAATTCTAGAGCCTTCAGCAGCATCTGTACTTACCCTGTTCATTGTTCCCTCCATTTAACAGCAGTTCATCATTCTGTCTTTTCATTTCTGTTATATACTTAAAGGCCTGATCCAGGATCATGTTCTTGCTCTTTAAAAGAAAACACACATGGAAAATTAGGAGAAAGAATTGGTAGATCCATTAATGATGAGACTGCACTTACTCAAGCAGGTTTTTACTTTAAAAATATGCTATGTTGAGTGACTCTCTAAATATCACTGGGTAGGGTTTGTTTTGTTTCGGGTTTTTTTTGGGAGGTGTTTTTGGTTTGTTTTTTTGAAAGTTGAACTACAGGTTTCATGAATGATACTGACCCTAAAATGCTGTGAGTTTTTCCAGAATAACATTTTCAGTGCTGGAGCTGACACTTTCTGATGCCCAAAGGCAGATACTAAGGGCACAGAGCCTGAACAGCCAGCATCATCTCTTGCTGATCAGCCTAAAATTCATGTTCACTAATAAACATATACATCACATGAAATTTCCAGAATACTGCCTTGTAAATATTTTATTAGAAAAGAAACAAACATGGAACAATTATCTAGGGAGATATATGCATAATTCTGGAAGAAGTATACTGGGGAATATGGGAAGAGAAAATAACCCATCCACCATAATTTTTTTATGAAACTGTGCTTATTCTGCCTGCAAAATCTTTGTTCACTTCTTAATTTCTTCTACTGTTCAATAGGAACAGTCTCTGCTGGGGATTGCTCTGTCTTGAAAAAGATCCTTCTGTGCATCAACTTCAAACCATTCGTCTTGCTTCGTCTTTTGCAAAGGACAGTGTCTTAAATTACTATTACTCTAATTTCAGTTTCTGAATTGCTTTCAAGCCATTATGTGAAAGATGGCAAAAATAAGCATGCATGCATGCAATTCTATTGACATCTTAGGATATGTGATCACTTATAGGCTGAGAAGGGATTGGAAAAATGACCTGAAGAGAGATCTTGCTTAACCCACAGCTTTCACCACCTGGGCATCACACAGACTACATTCAACAGCATCAGTAGGAAATGACCTGACAAACAGGAGTTGCACAATGTAACCAGCAACCCACTGACCTGATCCAACCACTTGTGCCCAGCCCGCCACCCTTCTACAGAGGACATACTGCACTTATGAACTGAGGAGAAGGTCACTCACAGGTCCATCTCATCCTGTTTCATTCCTTCAGCAGTCATATGCAACAACTTCCAGATAAAACACTAAAAATTCGTGTAATTACATTCATATGACCCTGCCCTTACAAAAAGGAATTCCATTACAAATAGTTTTCAAAATACCAATAACTAGTAAGATTTTTGAGCACATTAATTCTGACAGTTTTGCCTTCTTCCTAAGGCAAATAGTAAAATAAGTATTTATACTTCTACAGACAAAGAAACACTTCAACATTTTACAGGAAACTTGTATGCACCTCTGGATGGACACTCACCTGCTTAAGTGCTGGAGAGCAGGGAATGAGTTCTCCAATTCTGTTTATCCCAGCATTAATCTTCTTCTTTCGATGTCTCTCCACTGAGCAAAAATAATATGTACTGTGTCATCTGGTTGGGCAAGTCAGCACAACAGCAGCACAACTAGTACAGTGTAAGGGCTCATAAATACATTATTTCCTTACACATTGGAACCCGTAGTAACTTGAGAGAGGAAAAAAATTCCTGTGAAGTTATTGAATTAATACTTAGAGAAACTGAGAGCTGTAACATAATCAGCAATATCTTTAAAAGGTGGGGAAGTTCTGGACCCTTCCTTGGAAAAGAAGAGTTCCTACAACTCAAAATTCAGGGTTTGATACTGCTTTATAGCTCAAGTTCACAACAATCTTTTCATAAGGCAGATTGATTAAATTTAGGCATATAGAAAGGAAATGAACCAAGATTATGGAAAGAATCAGCTTCAGATTTGGGAAGGAAACTCATGTCTTTTAGCACCATAGGAGCAATAATTTAGATTTTATCAGTCTTCAGGCTTAATTTTAAATGTATATTGACAGAGCAGCCAGCCAACTCTGAACACAGCTGAAGCTCCAGGTATATGGACTACCAGTTACTCTTTCCTATGTCCAAAGGTATAACTGTTCCTCAAGGTCTAACTGACTGAGAGTAAAGAAAATATTGAATGGAGAGTATTTCCAGCGAATTACCCAGTTTGGAGAAGGTCAAAAAATGCTTCATTTATAGTCCTATAGTGACATCATTTACCTCTTCAAGAGGCCTAAACAGAGGCACGAAGGGTCTACACTGTAAGTCTAGGGATGTAAACACCTCTGGGCCTGTTTTTTTCAGACAGTATCTCTGTTTTCCATCCATCATAGTCAGCTGCAGAGTTCAGCCAGGTGATAAAGAATTTGGAAAGTATCGACAAGTTAAACAGGAACTGGGAATTTGAATGAGGGCAGCAATCTTAGAAGTAAACTTGATAAGACTGTTTCCTGGTAACTTCCTGATCCTTAAGAAATTTGCCACACCTTGAGCACACTCAGCAAGCACTATATTGCACAGCCTTCACATGGAAACTGCTTGGTGTTTTTTCCAGTTGAATTTGTGAAGACCACACAATAGTGCTGTTCAGTGAAAGAAAAACTGCAGTCAATTTCTTAGGATAAACCAGGCCAAAGCCTGCCACACTCCTCCCCAGTTCATCTTTCTGTTCTTACTTATAGAAGATGCCATTGGAGCTAGACACTGACTAGTTGCTGCCCGAGAGATGCAACGCCTGCAACATTCAGCCAGCATTGGCACAGAATTTCTGGGGTGTCAACATCCAGGTGGGTGCCTTAGGAATAGGCTACAGGAATTCTTCTAATCCAGGGAGCCTCTAAAGCTCTCAGGTTGGACACCTGTCTCTGCTTTCAGAGAGGTGGGTATCAGTTGTGTGTGAATGCCTGTGCACTTGTTTTCCTTTGGAATTGAACACAGCTGAAACTTTATTTCTGAATTTACTAGCATTGGAAAGCCAGGGCATGGTGCTCCTTCATGCTTTAACTTTGTACTGTGGAAAACAGCAAACTAGAAAACAATCTTGAGGCCCTTCTGCACAGATATTCTACACAAGGACACGGAAAGCTGTTTGATAGGATGAGGTTTTTTAAGTGTAGTGAACTTCTATGGATGAACTTTCTCCATGCAAACTATGTTTAGCTAGTCCAAAGCATCTGTGCTTATTTCCAGACCAAATAACAAAGCATAATGTCCCTACCTGCATTATGTGTCTCCCGGTTTTTCTTTCTGTGAGACATAAAGGGAAAAGAGTGATGTGAAACCAAGGGCAAAAAATCTGCATGTGAAACAATACTTTATTACTTCCATTACAGCTAAAAATACTGCTCTGTGAACAAGAACAGTAGAAGCCACAATCAGATGTTCTTAGACATTGGTATTAAATAGGTTATAACAAAAATTCATTCATGTTCAGACTTAAATCAATTTCTATATAACAAGGCACAGCGTAATGTTCCACTTGATTATTGGTACATATTTATGGTGCAGAGCTGGGGTTTTGTGTTCCTGTTCAGCCACAAATGTTACACTATGCAGTGTTCAATAAGACTAAATATTACAAAAAATAGTTGTGTTTCTGAGGAGCAAGGTAGTTAAGTATTTGTCTGAAATGATGCTTTTACATTCACTGAAATCAATGAAACAGGAGAAAACTTTATCATGACAGTTGATTTGCCAGCCATATTGCCTTCAAACATCATAGCTTCTGGTATCAAACATGATTCCTTTGTCAGAGAAACCAGAAATACTGTTCCTCTGCAGCTGCTGTTCTTTTCTGTCTCAAAATTCTGTATAGGTGTAATTTGGGCACGTGAGGGTTGTCTTTGTTTTCAGATGTTCCCTTGGGACTACTGGACTGATGGCAACCAGGTCACAATCATTGTGCAATGCCTCAAATTGCCTTGCTGGAAGTCAATAAATCCCAAATGTGTTCTCTACACAGAGAAATCAGATGTACTGTACACATACACTAAGAAAAATATTTCCAGGAAGTGCAGTAAAGCAAAGCATGTGTTTGCTGGAAAAAGCAACATCCCAGAAAAAAAAAATCTTTCAAAAAACTTCTGTCCAGCACACTCTCAGTCTAGATGTCTGACAGGGTATGCAAAAAGCAGAGTAGCATCTTCTGCTGTCTTTTTCAACTGTTACAGAACAGTCCAGATGTAAGAAGGAATCTGAGGTGAGAATTCAAGATACATGTGGAAGACATGTGATTACTATGAGGCACAGCATCCTCTATGCTTTGAGTTGAGCCTTATTTCTGGTAACTCACCAAAAGTAGTGTGCATCTAGAGTAACTTAGACAATGATTACGAGACAGTAATGTTACCACAGATGGTCAGACCTGGAGACATCTGCTAAGAAATAATGCTTAAAGATGATGATATTTACTAAATATGCATGAGAATGTAAGTACTGAAGACAGCCAGCTGCCCTCTGATTGACATTACCAATACAGAACACAAAATATTCTATTAGTGGGGTAAGAAAGAGTCACGAAATTCATGAAGACTGAAAAACTTTCTGTAGGACAAATCAACGTTCTCTCTGAGCTTTTCTTGACCATAAATCATATCCTGCATGGCTGCCTAGTATAGGATGAGTGCTGCATTTAACTAGGGACTGAAGAACTCCTCTATAAATCTGGCATTAGATCAACCACGCTACTACAAGGAACAAAACTCTGGAAAAGCTGTAGTGAGTGCTGAGTCACTTTGTTACAAATTTTGGTCACAGTATGGCTGTACAACCTCAAGAAGTAGTTTGAGTTCCAGCAGAGATTTGAGATGTAAGACCCAGATTCCACTGGAGTTGAGGAAGAGATCAAAATTACTGTCAAAATTAGTACAGTTACCCTGCAATACTCCACAGTAATACAGGCTGCACTCTGACCAAGGTCGTGGTGCAGTTTTATCACATCAGACTAGTCCGTGAAATAATAAAAAATCTCTTTTGTCTAAGTGACCCAGGTAGATTTGTCTTCAACAAATAGTTTGGCATAGACAGGGCAAGAGAGAAAGGGAGTTCTGCAGCCATAGTTCCCAAGCTTTTGGGTCAACCCTGATCAACACTTGAACTTCTTGTCCATACCCTTATTGCCAAACTTGTGGCTACAAACTCCATAACTGCAACATGACTGCAGACTACAGAGCTACAAAATAGTCATTTCCCCCCAGAAACTCACCGATGTTGCTTCTTAGTAGGTGTCTCATTCTCTGTCATCTCTGGCATGGTTTCGGAGAAGAGAGCCTGAGGAAAATCACGGAAGGCATTAACAACTCTTGCACTCTCCTGAATTCTTAGCACATGACACGAGTTACATGGCTTTCCTTTGGCCACAAGGACAGGGCCCTACTACAATGTAGGCACTAGTCCATCCCCTTGACTCAGAGCAGCTGATTTCAAAAGCATTAAAAATTAAGCACATTACCTATAAGGACGTTTTTGTAAGCTGTCTATGATGAATGGATTTCTATCTCCTCAAATACTTTAAATATAAAAACAATTATAATCCAAACCCACTTGAAGGAAACAAGAAGGAAAGTGAGTATATGATTGTTTTTCAAATGGGAGGAGGAAAGCTGAACTCTGTTCCATCAGCCCTTCCTAACTGAATATGCATTCAATTCACAGTTCTAAACAAAGCATGAAAGCTAAGAAAAATACAAGGTGCAATGAGGACATTTTATTAACTACAAATTTAAAGTGCTCTTAAGGTAGCAAATTACAAAACTTACTTGCTATTCAATTACTGTACAGCTTAAAATGGCCAAAAATTATGCCCTTGTGTTCTCAGAGATATAAAATTCAGTTAAAATTAAAGTTATGAAATAAAGTTATACATAACAGCCTAACAAATTGCACCTAACTTGTGCAGACTAGTAGCCTGTATTTAGACAAAAAAAAAATTATAAAAATACACAAAAGATGAGATTAAGTCAATGATGGCTGAACACTTATCTACCAGAGAAATTAACTTCAGAGAGCAAGTAACTCAAAGTATACTGTAGATGACAACAGGAAAAAATAAATCTGTTTTTTGATATGGCTGAGCTCCATATTTACTTTCATGGTTCTGTTCAGTCTCTCACCAACCAACCTGTTATTGCAACTCTTCCCATGGGCCCTCAGACTCCTCGTGGCTTCACCTTTCCCTGGCTCCTCCTGGAAAGCTCATCAGCTTCTTTTAACAGGCTTCATATCTTTAGAGTACTTTTTGTCTGTTTGTTTGGACTGCAAGGAAGTGGGGGGGGGATGGATTTTAATACAACTTTCAACACCAAGCAGTTCTTTATGTAAACTGAGCCTACCATTACTGACACTGACAACAAAACAAACCCTGAAAATAATATCCTTACAAACCGGGAAGCCAGTCACCTACAGAGCTCCCAAAGCACTTCACAAAGTGCTCTGTGCACAAACCTGTGTGGAAGTGTGTGTGTCAAATTAACATAAATAATCTGCATTGTACTAGAACTAAATTCAGAGACTGTTTTCCAGTCTTTATACTCCAGTAGTTAATTGGATGTAAAGCTCCCATTCAGTACAGATTAAAGGAGGAGAAAGATTAGGGCTAATGCTGTTTACCACTCTAATCTTTAAGTACTTTCTCTATTCCAATGAAGACCTGGGAGATGTTGGCAAACCATAAAGTAAAGCAAACAGGAAACAACCTGTGAATAGATCCAGCTCAGGGAACTCAAAGTGCCTGAACATTTTAGTAACATAATTCAACTCCACCCACACAACAGTGTTCACACCATCACAAAACTGGACACAATCCTCTCCAAGATGAGTTACAGCAGTCCATTGTCCCACTGGGTGTTAAGTACAGCCTACCCAAAACACAGCCACCACAGCCCCCTCTAGCTCAGCAACGGGAGCACATCATTTTATTTTCCTCCACAGATTTTGCTTTCTCTGTGCTCACTGACCATTCCCTGCATTAATTATGAAAACACCTGACAGTATTAAGCCTTTTACTGTGGGAGAAAGTAGTGGTGCAACTTCAGCACTTTCATGCCCTCTCTTATAAATTACCTTGTGCTACCTCATCTTAAAAACAAGATTTCTTTTCCTTTAAATCCAATTAGCTACTTCACTAACAAATTTATTTTTGTTTATATGCAATAAGATTAATCCAGTTGCTATCGCAGGTCCACCACCTTAGTAAAAACTCACAGCTCTGAAAGCCAGAAAAGTCAGTTTCCCACCCAAGGCATCTCTTAACTTATCCCTCCTGTGCAGAGCTGGTGATGGTCAGTAGCACTCACTCACTGATTCTAGCTGCATTCATTGTACCAGGTACTGATGAAGGGGTTAGCTGGGAGAATTTAGCAAATGAGCAACTCTGGTGATTAAAAAAATGTAAAATCTGGTTAGAGCCCAGCCATCTTTGATGCTGTTGGCAACCAGAGAGATGTTCAGGTGTACACTTAGCAACTGAGGTCAGCACACCTCATTTCTGTGGGGTTTTTCCAGGTGAGGCAAAGCTATATCCATTACAATCTATATCCATTAAAGCTACCAGCAAAGACAGGAGAAGCAGAGCAGCTACCTGGTGACACTACACTTGTATATTCATCACTGAGACAGCACCTTGTGTATCAGGTGAAACAGCTATTCAAGGGGGCAAAGGGGTCATTTAATTCAGTGTGTACAGCACTGTTTCTGTTTAGTGAGGATGTGAGCACAGAGTACATGGGCACAGTTCTGGTGCAGCAAAGCTCACAAACATGCTTAGAAAAAAGGAAGATGCTGGATTGCATTGTGTGGTAGTCACATACCCTGTTTCTTGACTTCTGCACTCTCTGTAAGGACAGAGTTGATGTGTTTGTTACTGGGCATTACTAGACTATGGCAAGTATGCTGGAAATCAGAGAAAAAGATGAAAGAGGTCTTAGTTTTGGTCAATTCAGCATTTTTGAAAGACCAATGTATTCATCAAGCAACCCTATTTTTTTAATCTTGCCATTTTATACAATATGAGAACCAAAGGGCTATTTCTGTATTACAGTGTATTTAACATGGGAAGCATTAATGTAGATTTAGATGGCCAGCTACCATGCAAGACTACAGATAAAGCACTAGTGTGTGAAGGTAAGGGTATAAAAGAGCAGGCACCCACAAATACCCTTCCCCAGAACAGACACAGATGTTCTGACTCCACCTGCTTCTCCCTGCACAGCCCAGAACACGTTCACAACCCCATCTTCCCCCTGTCCTAAGCCAGAGTACCTGCTTCTCCCTCCTGACATGGGTTCTGTATACTCTTATATTTAGGCTTTTTCTGCCCAGGGTCTATGTCCACTCAGCAAAGTTCTTATTCCTAACAGCAGCATTCCTATCTCCCAAAGCCATGATTTACACAATATTCCAATTGCCTTAATTCTTCATGCTGAGCAGATGCCTACATGATTCAGCAATACATTGTATATGGTACTTTGGAAGATAGATAGACAAGGCCTTAGTGAAAGTTTGTGCTGAAATTCATTAATACAGTTTCTAACCATTTTTTGGTCCTCAAAAAGGATGGAAAGTCTTTACTATGTGTCAAAGACCCCACTTCATTTTTCCTTCTCTGCCCTTTTTTTAAACTTACATCAGTAAGCTTCTTCCAAGTGATGCTGTTCCCTGCACATTTCAAGCCAGATGCTGCCACATAGAGTGTATAATCCTCATAAATGTAAACTTATAGTCAGTATCTGGTATGCTTCAGTACCCCTGGGATCTGCAGCCCATTTTATATAGAAGACAGGGCACAAGAATGCAAAGACTGATATCCTAACTTCAATTTACTGTGGAATTACTTTAAGTCAAGTTTATCAAAGCTTACCATTCAACCAGTGCTCCCACTTTTGTGGGGCTGATAGGAAAAAGGAAGGCTGTACACATTATCTAATTAACCAGCCAGTTTATTTCGAGTTCCACTGAAAAGAGGTGGTTAAATTTATTTAAAAACACTTCTGTAGAATTCTGGGGTTTCTACTGATAGATTGTACCATGAAAAATACAGTGAACTGAAGTTGTTTTTTCCTATTCTTATTCTGTAAGGACAGAAACTTTTGCATTTTACTTGATACTCCACAAAACAGCTCGAGCTGGCAACATCAGGGAAGTGCTTTTCTTAAGAGATGCTGAAAATATAGGCTTTGTGAATTTAAAAGAAAATAAAAATACTGCCCAGGTGGAGATTTTTGAGCACTGATAATGTTTGCACTGTCTCCACTGCTTCCCCTCAGCTGTTGTATCACCAGAGCTTTGACAATGGGTTTCTCTTTACTTCCTGCACATCAAGTACTGCTTCTTCATGGTGAGATTCCTTCACCAATTCTCTAAACATGAAGGTAAGTATTTGCTTTATAAGTTCAGAGGCAAATGTATTTTAAGTTCATTCACTCATGAAATATGCTCACTTATGATTGTCATTCGCAGAGAAAGTGTAGCAAAATCCAAATTCTTAAAACAGATGCAGGAGGAGCAACTCATCATAATATTTATTCAGCTCCAAGGTTCCCTCAAACTTTATGTACTTAATAGCTCTCACAATGACAACCTAAAATACTGATTTCAATTTAAATGCAATGTCATCCTCAGAAATTAAAAGATACTTTGTGTTCTGAAGATTTAACATAATTTAATCTCCTCGATAGTTCTGAAACACAGGGTATAAAACTTAAAACCAATTTGTTTAAGTGCTTTCTTGTCTACCACCCATTTTGTTGGTGTTATTCAGCAAATTTTATGAACTCTTTTCTTCAAAACATGCACTCAGCAGATTTAAGAAAAATACTATTTAGATTATTTTATTTGGCATTACTTTTTCACTTCTTATTTAGGAATTGTTTCCAAATTTAATATTCATTTTAAAAAGAAAATCATTATTCCAATCTGTTATCTTTGGCTGTACAAAACAATCTTCCTCAAATTCGTAAAGCAATTCCATTCTTCTCTATCAGGCAGCAATAATCTTTTTAATATGCAGCTACACATATTCTGGAAACCTACCAGCAGTCCAAATCTTTCTTCCTCTTAATACACTTCTTACTGGTTTTACCTCATGTAGTTAAGAACAATCCCAGGGCATAGATAATAACTACTCAAATATTTTCTTCTGCAAGAGAGTGTCTTCTTCATCCCAGCAACTCCTGGAGCTCACTTTTCCAAACTTCCATGCATGTTTTAGAACAAGGCTAGCTTCAACCAGGGATTTAATCCAAGTTTTTAATGACAAGCAAGGTGCCCTTGAGATCAGGAGACATGATTTACTGCCCTTTCTTTATTTCCTCTTGGAATGCTTCTATTCTAATGTTGTATTTACCTAATAAAATGATTGCAGGAAACATAACTCTAAGCTTACCTTTGTGATTGTTACCTACATCTATCAACTACTGTTGCCTACCAAAGGAACCTGTTAAGACTTCCATACAGGAAAATGAAAAAGGCTATTTTTCCTGAGAAGAGAAACATCCCTTTCCTATCCATCAGTTTGGTTTCCAAAGAAATTGAGGTTTTCCTGTTACTGTGTTCCATAATCCGCTCCCTCACAACAGCTGGGCCCACTGACTGACCTAAATGGAACCTCTCAAAGAGATGAAATTCCCAGATGTTTACAAAATCTGGAAGTGAGCAGAGGAGGAAGAGTGAGGTCAGGTAAGAGGCTGGACACAGCTGGATCTGTGACCAGCTCTGCAGCCTGGACGTGCTGGCTCACACTGGGCACAGCCACCTCGTGCTGAGGAAGATGCAGGAGGGATTAAAGAGCATGAGAGAGTCCTTTTGCCTTTTCACAGAATACACATTCCTGATGCAAACCAGTTGAGAGTTTCCCAGGGCAACCAGACTGTTCCCAGAGCTTCTGCAAAAGTTAAGAAAAGAAACCCAATGGCAATAAGCTAAAACTTGTTACACAGGGCAACTTTTTTTTTAAGGTGCTTGCAAATAATAGATAAAAATGAACTATGATGCTTTTAGATATTTTTACTTTATCTCTTTTGTTTGTATTATCTAAACTCAAATACATTGGTATTTTTCCTCCTGCTGACATAAAGCAATAAAGTTTTAGTAAAGTTGTTATATAAGAACATGCAAGAGAACTAGAAAAAAATGCCTTCTTTGGTTTTTTTTGTAACAGCACTGAAGGAAGAGAAAGGGTTATAACCCATGCGATATTCCCCCATATCTACATTAGTTTTTGTTTTCATTTGTAATTTTCATAATATCAAAGACATAATTGCTCTGACCATTTACTAACACAGTTTCAGGATAGCATTGAAGGGTCATTCTGAGAAATCCTGACCACATCTGCTTAAGAAAACTTCAGAAGAAAAATAAAAGAAGAAACGTCCCTGTTAATCACCTGAAGATCCACCTCTCGTATTTATTCTTCTTCATCTACTGTCATTGCCTCTCAAGTTTTCCTAAGTACAGCATTCTTTCTTTTCAAACCTCAGAGAAGGGGCAGAGAGAGAGATGATGTCTACTGAACCAAGTCTCTTACTCGCTGATTATGGTCTGGAAAGTATTTAAGGAGAGATATCTCCAGACATTTTGCACCAGATGTGAGCTGCCATCCTCACACATTGTGTAGGTGATCTTGGTACTACAGACTGAAGTGCACACAGTGCAAGTAAAGGAAGATGCCTAAGTGAACTGTCTCCTACTGTCTGGAGGAATTGTTATAGGGAAGCAGGCATTTGGGACCTAAAGAGCTGTAATTATGCAGCCAGTGCACAAGCCCGAATCACAAAGACCAGAGCAGGTACCTTACAGAGTGTCCTCAGTTACTTTAGATCAAAATAAGGGAAATATCACTCTTTTCTTTAGGAAATCAAAAAGGAACGACCAGGGAAATCCTCCTGGTCCCCATGTTCCCAGTGTACTGTGTTGAGATTCCCAAGTTACCACATCCCAATTTCACAAAGGAAGTGAGAAAGTCTGAGGAATGTCTCTGCCTTGCAAGACAGCGCTCACGTCCCTGGCTTTCAATGCCCAATGATCCGTGGGACACCTCAGAATAGAAAATTATTTTCCAAGAGAAGATAGAGATCTAATTATGCTGTGCTTCACAAAGGAGTCACAAGTGTGTTTTGATGGTGAAAGCTAAGTGGATACAAAGTGAATTGCAGACAACTTCCTCCTAACACAGATCATCACCTCTGTGTGGGTTAGAGTTACCTGTATTAGATGACAAAGATTGCTTGCACCAGGCTGAGGCTCAGTGAGTGCTCTTCCACTCACTCCTGTGCCAGAGCAGCTCTTGCTGAGCCCAACCTTGCAGCAGCATCTTGCCTAAAGAACAAATAATTCTTTTCCTGAAAAAAGCTAAAACATGTAGCTCATCATGGTCACCCAATACTGTGACCAAGATGGTTATTTATAACTAAGGGATCCATCCATATGAAAGCTGTATTTGAAACACTGAAGACCAACCAGACAAATGTAGAAGCTCTAAGTCAGAGAATCACAGAATGGTTTGGGTTGGAAGGAATCTTAAACATCATCCAGTTCCAAGCACCCTGCCACGGGCAGGGACACTTCTCACTAGACCAGGTTGCTCAGAGCCCACCCAACTTGGCCTTGAACACTTCCAGGGATGGGGCATCCACAGCTTCCCTGGGCTACCTGTTCCAGTGAGAGCCAGCCTAATTCTGCTTTCTCATGTGACCTTATCTACAAATGAAATCTCTATTCAAAGAGCACTACCTCGTCACAGGGCCTGATAACCAATTTAAAATTACAACATCAAAACATTCATTTTGGCTGCAATGATTTAGCCAGAGAACTGTTCTTTGCTTCACTGCTTCGGTTTTAAGCCGAGTTCTTTTTGTTCTGCAGCTACAAAGGATCCTCACATTGTTTGTAAAACCACATAGGGTCTCAAGGAGGCATCAAGGCATTTTCTGACACATGCTAAACTGCCTTGCTGCTCTCTCCTGAGGACCCTAACTAATAAGGAGCACAAAACATCCTAGAACTGAAATGTTCAGGGCATCCAGAGAGTTTATGTGTCAAATTTTGTAATTCATCTTTCCAGATGTGAGTCACTCAGTACAAAGGATTACACAGTCAAGTTCTTGAATATTTTATAGGCTTGGGTTTTGAGAAATCTGACACAAACTAAGAACTCATCAAGGGTTCATGAAACAGCAAGCAATATTCTATGGGTCTTCATACAGAGCTTCTCTCCAATATGCAGAAGAGATCAATGCTGAGATTCTGTTAAAAACACTGCCCTTCCAGAGTAAAGGGATTTCCATATGAATCTTAATGGGGCCAAAGCAAAAATGGCTGAGGTAGAAGGTACCATAAAACATTGTTTCAGTTTTAATGTACAAGCTCAACAAACTCACTAATTACACTTCAATGAGCTTCAAAAAACAAATGCACACACAGTGCCCCCAAAGCCAAGAAAACCAACAAAATCCCCACAACTTTGCAATGTACATTTTACAGGCAGACTACTCACAAAAGGTTTTAGTGGACAGAAGAAGGCTCATTCTCCTTCACAACCTCAATGCTATTATACCTTTGCTTTTCAGAGCTTATTTTCTTGGACCCATAAAGTGTGTCCACTGGGCAATTACTTCACTTCCAGGAATAAAGGATTCATCTTGCAATCTAGATGGTTGACAGTTTTGAATAATACTGGCAGTGATAAAGCTGCACATTATTTCAATGATATTTAACAGAGAGGTCCAAACTACAGATATCTGAGCCCAGATGACCAGGGAAAGCAAGCACATTTCCACAAGACTTTCAAAGAGGAAATTTAAAAGCAAGATCAACGCATGTTGGACACAAAAAAATGCAACCACTAGGTGCAAATCCATAGAAACCCTGAATTCAATTATTCAGATTTAGGAACTACTTTTAGCTTTAGGAACTGCTTATTTGGCTTAGGAGAATTACTGTACATGAGCTATCCGCGGTAAATAACTAGTTCTGAAAGCAAACTAGGAAAAGCAAATAAGACTACAGTAGAAATTTAGCACTGACAATAGAGAAAAAATTAAACCAGACTTCCAAGTTACTACTTTGCAGAGGTCTGAAAGGAATGGATAAAGGGAAGGGACAGACTGATGCCATACTCCTGCAAGTATACTTCACTAAAAAATCATTCCATAAAATTAAAATGCTTTACCTCTACCATTTTACTATTGAGTAAATGAGCAAGGAGAGCTGTAGCATGAAGCTCAGTACAAGAATTGTGTTCAACTTCTAGCTAACAACTTCACTGAAGCATGAAAGCAAAGCAGAGTCCAACTTCAAAGGTTGAAGGCTGGCATGAATTAAGTGTCCCTGAAGCCAGCCACATTACAGACTACAGATGCAGGCAGACACCCCAAATGGACACTATTATTTTCACTTTAAATTTCAGCTACTTGAAGAATAAACAAAACTTTAAGCTGTCCTCTCCCCATAATGCCCTTACACTGCTTTTCAGTGTGTCAGCAGGCTAATGGACAATGTTTTCAAAAATTTTCTCATGGCACAGCCCACCACACCAAAAGCTGGAAAAACAGACCACAAGATCTGAGGACCCTGCGTTTAGACCTAAAGGTTAACAGCTCCATACTTGGATCATTCCAGCCTCACTAGAGATGGACCACAAAGAATTCATTCTGGTATCAGAGCACCAGCACTACCAAGATGTGCTTTCAGAAGGCGTTGATTTCAATTCATGGTCTTCGCCTTGGTCATTTAACCTGACAGAAGTTTGGGTAACTGAGTGAGAAAGGCCCTTTTTAGCAGGAAGCATGAAACATTTTTAGCAGCAGAGTACTTTCTTCTCTGAATCACAGTGGCACACAGTGTGGCTGATGTAAGAGATTGCTATGATAAGTCATGGCTGCAAAAGTAACTCATTCCCCTTAGAAGACTAAAGCCATAGCTTTCCATACAGGAAATAAACCCAGTTTACACACAATCTGTCAATCCTGTGCATACAGCAGAACCCCTTTTATGCTTACTCAAAGCATGACAACAGTGCTACACTGGTAAGGCAGCAAACCAAAGTACACTTTGGACACATTATATGCACATATAAAAGCTGGAATTGTATTTTAACCAGCAAGTTAGGTCATCAGTACACTGGGCACTGCACAATGCTTCCTAATCAAGGAATTGAGACCTTTACATGTTTTACTGTAATCTGAAACAGAGGAAGCCCTACTGCTCAAACACACACCCCCCTCCACCCCTCTCTCATATTAAGATCAAATTCATATCACAGCCCAGAGTTTCAGATGAGACAGTTTTCAACGAAATAACAATACTGAGCCGTGTCCTGATGAAAATTCCAGTGAGGCTGTGTGTACAAACCAGGTGTTTAAATGAAAATGGATGTATAAAACATGTGCATGTACACCATCTAACAGCTTTAATGTTCCTAATCTCTTCACAACAAATTCAGAGGCCTAAGAATTATATCTGAACAAGTCTAACATTTGTCTCCAGCCTGATGGACGGTCTATCTGTAGTACTGCCTGTCACTTTATAAGTACCCTTCTTCATCTCAAGTCATGTCTGTGATTCCTTTATTTAAGTCCCTCAGGAACATGTTCTCCTATTTTGAAAGGTAAAACTGTCCTTCAGAGTGACTTGGTGGTGTTTTTTACAAGTTCTTGCGACACAACCAAGCATGATTCATTGGGAAACCCTTCATATCAAATGCTACACTACTTATCCCTCCCCCCCAGGCAAGTGTCACTTACAAAGTTATTTTAAGACCATAAAAAACACAAGCACTACCGTACAAAAATTAAACCACAGAATGGCTCTTGTCAAACCCAGCCTTGTCCCAGCCCTTGACTTCCTTGCAACGTCTATTTCTTTCTTTCTCCAGCATCCAGCTTCAACTCATACAGAGTATTAAGTCACATCCAAGCTGGACATGATTGATTACAACGTCACACACCTTGTATCAGGGCACTTTGCAAATTAAAAGCATACTTAAATATTTGGAATGCACTATCCCAAATCTCTCTGCAGCCTAATTTGTTCTACTTCAATATGTGGAAGCCAGAGGCGTTCTTACAACTTCAGCACATGGGGAGAAATCAACAACTAAACAACACTCAAAAAAGCACCTCTAACTCCTCTGCTTAAAAGATGCAGGAGCATCCCCTACACTCACCCAGGAAGAGCCGAGGTGAAAAGCAGCTGGAGTAGTTCAGCCAGGAGAAAACATTCACAGAATCTTTGCCTTCTTGTTCCCAAGAGGTCTTTGAAATTGCAGACTACAACTAAAGTTCAGCTCCAAATGAGAGTGCACAATGCACAGAGCAGGCACGTGCCAGGCACACGTCACGGGGCCCCTCGAGTGACAGTCACTTCAGTTATCCCTGGACAGCTCCTCAGAACACTGCTTGGAAAACCAGGAATCAAAGCAGCCAGGCCACTGTCAAACACATCCTAATGATCTCTCTGAAGCTGTCAGACTCCTCCAGGATCCACCACCATTTTTATCTACTCCATTAAAATCTTCTCATGTATCCATGACCTAAGGTAATAAAGTTACTCTAAGGGAATAAGTAATATACAAACACTTCAAAATCTGCAATGTTCTCACACTGTTTCACATACCTGACATGATATTTTGAATACAAGCACCTTAAAAATCATGCTCACAACATGAGTGTTTTCTAAGCTTATTTCCCATTCAGTGACAAAGGTATTTTCATTTGTCAAATCTATTTAATCCCAAAATGCACCTATGAATTATGAGTATGGCACTAATTGAAAGTCAAAAATTAAAAGTTCCAAATCCTTATAACAATAAACATAGGAAGTTTCTTCCTTCCCATTTGTCTGATTAGTGCACACAATCCATGAGTGACAAACAACACACTGCAATTGGTTAAAGTGCTACATAACATAATCATATATATAAGATGGTCCCAATGAATTGCATATTAAAAGTAAAGCTAAAATTGTGCTTCCAAATCAAGCTGTTACATTACCTGACTTCCGGATGTTTAACTGTGCCATCATTGAGTTATCTCTGCTAGAAGTATTTAATAATTGTATGATGAAGTCTAACAGAAGTCCAAGCTTCTGTTAAAATACAGTTTTGTGATTTTTGTACTTCTGGACAGAAACTCAGCACATCACTACTCCCTTTTTCTATGCCTTACTTCCAATTTTTCCCCACAGAGTTCCCTGGACAATGGGTATCATATGCCACGGCTGTATCTAGCCATAGGTGTGTCGGTGGACTCCGCTCGCTCTTGCCGCCTGTCACAAGGAGCTGGATTCTCGGCGCCCTGCCCTTAGTGTGAGAGGTAACTGTGAATTACACAAACACATCTCTGTGTTTGCCGATGTTGATTTCCATGAAACTGAAGACTTCAATTTATTTAAGACCTCTTGCTGGCAAATTTCACTGAAATTGGACAGAGAGCTAAAATTAGCAGGCAGAGAAGGAACAGACAGATACATCCATCAGACTTCCTTCCTTGGGACACCCTGAAAACACACCCAACAAGAAAAGTTATCTTCCAGTGACTGAATTCTAAGTAAAAAAGCTGGCCTCGCACAACGTTCTCTGAAGGGGGCTAACTTCTCGTTGGGATGTCACACAACGCGGGCACACAGAGGCGATGCACAGAAGATCCCGTATCCCGGACGACGCCGGGAAGATGCTACACCGAGGTGCAGTGCCCACCGCTCGCTGCCTCCGGAGCAAACTCCCTGAACGGCGACTCACGCTCAATTGTC
Organism: Climacteris rufus; assembly: GCA_013398175.1. Classification (NCBI taxonomy): domain Eukaryota; kingdom Metazoa; phylum Chordata; class Aves; order Passeriformes; family Climacteridae; genus Climacteris; species Climacteris rufus. The sequence continues at coordinate 959,475 of VZRZ01004810.1, read as the reverse complement.
TCCCAATTTGCACCAGCACCGCAAAGCGGTAACAACAGCCCGCTCTCCAAACCCGCACCGCCGCCGGCCCCGACTTTACCTCACAGCAGCCCTTGCACGGGCAGCCCCCGCAGCCGCACCGCTCCCGGGGAACGGAGCCCAGGCACCGCCACCGAGCCGGGACCGCCCCGGGGGCAGCACCGCCAAGGGCCGCCCGCGTTCTGCATCTGCGCCTCGGCCTGTCCCGGCCCCGCCGCCCCTGCCCGGGCCGGGCACACCTGGGCCGGACAAAGGGGCACAGCCACCCTCACGGCGGGGCCGCCACCGGCGTCCCGGGGCGA
>VZRZ01004810.1:933213-950770 GCA_013398175.1 Climacteris rufus | reverse complement strand
AAAAAAAACAACCAAACAAAAAAAAAAAAAAAAAAATCAAGAGGCCTCTCTTTCCTTATTTGGCGACAAGCAAGTGCAAGAAAGTGTCCACTGGGGGTTTGTTCAGTTGTCGGGCTTTTGCACATCTGCGTTCTGGCCAAGACAAGGGGCTTTGAGGTTTTTCTGCAGCACGTGAGCATCTGCTGGTTCTATCCTCTTGTAGTAGTTCTTCTTCGTCTCGATGATCTCAAAGCCAAACTTTCTGTAGAAGTCAATTGCGGATTCGTTGCTGATCTGGACATGCCTGCGACAGAAAAGGGGGTAGAGGGACAGGGGTCAGGATTCTGCCTTCACACTCAGTCAAAGTGAAGAAAAGCAGCTGTCTGGATAGAGACAGGAACAATGGTGTAAATTCAGTATTGGAAATTTGGTCTTCCCTAATCAATTCTGAGCTAATGCTCAGCTCCAGGATGGCCCATGGCAGTCAACAGAAGTAAATGTTTCCCCTCACTAAAACTCTTTCAAGGAACACAAAACAGCAGAAAGATGCTGAAGCATTATTACCTCAGTAATTTCAATTTTTCTTAATCTGTAAATAGCAGATATTTGTTGGAAATATATAACAGAGTTTCATTGTAAAGCAAACTTTAACTTCCCATAGTAACACTTCACAGATGACCAAAAAAGTTCTGTCAGTGATGATCCCAACACAGTGTCACATATAACTGGCAATGGTGTTTGATATGATTTTAACACCTTGCTATTTCTAACTATTCCTCTCTTACAAAAAAAGCTGCAGTACAAAAAAGCCTGATGAATTTACAAAGTCCTTTCCCCTTGTATCTATTTCCCCCAGAGTTTTACGGATTTTGCTAGCATGTTTCAAGGCCTCCAAAACAAACAGCCATCAGTTCTTTATCCTAAGGACATTTATTTGCACAAGATTAAAAAATAAAGGGGGTGGGGGGAAGAGAGAAAAGAAAGAAAAAAAATGTTTGGCACAACAGAAGGCATTCATTAAACACTCCCAAAATTCAGTGGACACTGCACAAGTTGATGAATCACTTTGTCATGACAACATGCTGCATAACCACAGAACCAAAGCAACTGTGGAAGCAACAACAGAACAAAACAAAAGACCTTGGTGTTAAGCCCAATAAGCACCAAATAGCTAAAAGGCAACTTTATAATAATGATAAATTTAGACATTGACATCAAATTTGGTGCTAAGCTGCGTAATAGAAGATGCACAAGCAACAGACATGGTAATAAAATCAATGGGCCACTGAAAGAACTTTGTTAGCCCAACTTTGGGGGCTATTTATTGTCATCCCAGAATCCTTATTCTGGGAAGTGTAAAGAAGTATTATGAAGGATTTGAGTTTTTTTTTCACATTAACACCAGCAAACAGTTCCTTCACTGTGCAACAGCAAAAAGGAAAGCCCCTATCTCATGAGCAGGCATCTCAGAGAGAGTTCATTACCACTTCTTCTGAGGCAGAAGAGCAGAAATACAAGCCAAAAGCAGCTTTATTCAGACACCTCTTCAAAACACATATTCCTCTTACTGAGATGGCACAAAGCAACAACAGCAGGGGACATGGAAGACTTTGCACCTCCAAGGCAGAGGTGGACTAAGCTTGAGAAGAAAGTCACTCCATTTATAGTGATATCAGCATATGAAACACTCCTCACTAAGCACCTTCAACAGTCCTGGCAAGTGTTCAGGGTGTAGTTCTGTGGCAGCATCAGTCCACCCAAGCTGTACCTGCTGTGGGACTACTCCTAGCAGTGCTTGCACTGGTGTGATGGCCAAGAAGAGGCTGGCTCAGAGAAGTGATCAGGCCAAAAACTGCATCAACTCACTTGGAAACCACACAGGCACCAATGCACAGGAAGAACCAGAAGTGTGAAAACAGCAGCAAAGGAAAAGCACAGTTTTGGCATTTATGGATTTCAGACTCTGTTTCCAGGGGTACCATTATGATGACTGTCCTCTGCTCCAGAGCTTGTTCTCTTCTCTGCATCATGCCAAGTGCTTATGCAGACATGTAGTTGATTTAAAAAAAACAACAAAACAAAGCACAAGAAAACCACCCCCAAAACCCAAAAACAACACCCAGAAACAAAACTGAAAACAGCTTCCCCAGCTGGGTCAGGGCACTGATCTAGTTTATTGTTTTGCTGCACAAATAGCTGACCCAGCAGTGTGCAAGAATGGGAACAGCAGTTGGGCCTTATTACTGAATGTAAACTTTGAGTATTTGCAAACATCTCTGATGTTCTAACCCACAGAGTGCTGTCACAGAAGACAGATAGCAAATGCATCAAAACTGCATTCAAGACTTGCAGTATTTTCCATTCTGAAGACAACCTTGCATGATAAAAATAAAATCCTTTCTAAAAAGGTTTTTTTTGTCTTATAGCGTAATTTTGATCTAGAACATAATTTTGGAACTGAACTACTTTCAAATTCAGCAAATTTACAGAAGCTCATCTAAAGCAAGCAAGCTTTTGTTTTTCTCAGCATTACACAACAAGCCCAGAATATGACCCCTAGCTTTCTTGCTGGTACTTACAAGATGTTCCATGACCCTACTAAAATCCATACTTGGCTCTCCATCCCTTTGCTCCCATATCCGTCTCTAACATCTCTCAAAAAATGCATGAGTTAACTCATTTACTTACAGATAGATGTTGTCAAAAGTGCCATCTTTTTCACAGATGTTTAAGACATGATTCAACATTTTAGTTCCTGCCAAAAGGTAAAGGACATACTTAAAATCAGAAGGGCACAATTCAGTCTGTACTTAGCTAGGTTCTTCCTTGAGGAGAGGCAGGTTTAGTGGAGGTAGACTACATTGACAGAATGTGAAAACCAGGAAAGGCAAATAAAACACAATGTGCAAGTATTTCACTCTGACTGCTCACAAAATTTAATTCATTGTTTCTTTGAAGAAATAAAAACCACAACAGCCTACAAGCATATGTATAAAGCAGCCTATTTTAACACTAGTTTCAAGGTCTCAAACTCACCTCTTCTGGGAAGTGTAACACTGTATGTATGTATGTATGTATAAAGCAGTGAGAGCACTAATAATCTTTTCTACTAACAAGCTAGTAAAATAATTCAAAATAAAGTTATCTTTTCAATCCAGTTTGTCAAGGCAAACGGGTTACTCTAAGTTCTTGATTAATGTGGCCTATGGATCTGCAACATGGAGCAAAGAACTGACTGCAGTGTAGACAAAAAGCAGGTACTACCCCTAAGCAGCAATAATCGATAGTCAGAGACAAAATTAAATAGGAAAGCCCCACATTTAGAAGAGTGAAGGGAGAAGCCAATAAAGGAATGTTGTGTTCTACTTATGTATGACTTGCATACTGGCTACATAACTCTGACAAATTATTTCATATCTCTCTGCAACAATTCTCACATCTATAGAAGCAGAGTATTTACACCACAGTATGATTATATGATTAAGATTAAAGTAGTCTGAAATCCTCAATTAAAAAATTTTACAAAAAAGGTCATTTCTGAAAGGCAGGGGAGAAAAAGAGCACATACATAAATCATACCCTTTTCCTCAAGTCCCTTCCAAAGAAATCAGTGGTCTAAAAGTGCACTAACTTGGTTAAAAATCTGAAGGAGCATTTAGAGTGCAGCACAGCAATCTGGGTTCTTTGATGACTCAGCTACAAAAGAAGATCCTCCTTACCTATTCCTAGCCTTCGGTAGGGTGCCAGGCATCCAAGTGTCATGATGTACAGTCTCTTCTGGTTCTGGGAGTGATCCACCCTACAGCACACTGCTCCCACTGCAATATCATTGAAATAGGCTGCCAGGGAGGGAAACAGAGGGTTATCAGTAACCACTTTCAAACTATACCTACAGCTCCTTCATTTACACCCTGGATCTTCTTTCCTCCCTCCCCTCTTGCTAATTCTCCTATCCAGATAAAATAACATACATTGTGCATTCACATTTGGAATGAAGTTACCAGTGGTGCTTTGACACAGTGGTTGCTTATTACTCTTCAAACCAACCAGCAGTGACATCAGGAGGTAAGCTGGCAGTGCACAACTGTTTTCTTCTGGAACAGGAAACATTCCTATTCCCAGTGGGATGCAATCTATTTAGAACACAAACCCTCTGAGGCTGGCACTGTGGCTTCTTTGAGGTTGCCAAACAGTTATTTTTCATGATGTAAAACAACAAAATAGAAGGAGCTGCTACTCAAACCCATTATGGATAGCAATGACAAGCACTTCTGCCACCACAGCCCACAGTGACTGGCAAGAACATTTGTACCTAATTTGGCAAGTTCTCCAACCTCCAGTACGTCCTTGTAGAACTTGTCATTGTAGCTGACAGGAAAAATGACCTGGTTTAGCCTCTTCAGCTGCTTAATGTTGTGTGGCGTCACATCCCCCAGCTCGATCCGGCTACTGGAACAAATCAAAACATGCTTAACATCTGACATACTGCAACATGTTTAAGGACACCAAAAACTGGTTATTTTGTTTATGTTTAGAGAACTGTCCCACCTTATGATCAGTTCAATACATATCTGAACTGCCATGTCCAACCCATACAATCAGGCCTTACAATGGTAGTTGATTTAACTCCCAAACCTGATTTCAGTCAGTACTACAGAGTAGCACTAATGTACCATAGCACATGTGTGGTTTTACTGGGTGAGAGACAGGAGAACACAGATCTCTGCAGAAGAATTAGCTTTAACTTTATCCCATTCATTTCCCCACTGATCATCAAGATCACAAGGAAAAAGAAAAGAAAAAACCCCAAAGAAAATATGGGAGGAACAGGAAGCTAGAATAGAGACCAAGGAAATTAAGTCCTTATTCATGCTTCATAGACCAATTTTACCACCTACCAACATAAAGCTTATGCTTAGACAAAGACTAAGTCATTATCAGATATCTGTCTCTGAAAAGGAACAATACCGTATTAAACCTGTTAATAAATGTGTGCCCCTCTCAAAGTGAGATCTCCATCTACTGTGATCATCACTGAAATCTTTCTTCCTGCTGAGAGCAGAATCACAACTTAAAATACCAGTACTACACTGAATTATACTGAAAGAGACCAAGCTCCTCTCTTTTCTAAGACTAACTTCCTGACAGAAACATTATAAACAGAGAAGCAAATTTGAAAAAAAAAAAAAAAAAAGAAAAATAAGTTAAAAAATAAACAGATTAGTTGCCCTTGGGCGAGTGCAAGCAGTTTTAACAAGGACTACCAGAATGAAAAATAAAAAACCCAAGATAATAAAAACAATTTTCCAAATAGTCACCAGAATATGTAGGCAGGTACAAAGCCAGTACACGTGGAATTGGAAAAGCACACAATTCAAGATTCCTATCAGCCCTGTTTTACTAAATATATATGGGCAACCAGATTGTTTTCTGCCCAAAAAGCAGTAAAGACACTGTTTGCCTTTTGGAAAAAAAGTCAAATTCCATTTTCAAAGAAATAGCTTTCTAAAATCCTTGTACATCAGGCTTGAAATTCATTCTAGTAATATGCAGTAGCTGCTTTCCATCTCCAGTGTCTCTTGTGCCTAGGCAGCTTGCATTTTCAGATACGTTAATGCCCAGGCCATACTAGCACAGGTTAATTTAAATAATTCAGTGACACAAAGAAGATATAATAACCAATACCTTTTTTCTTCAACAACTGTACCAAGCAATGCAAGTATAGTCTGTCTCTGCTTTATTAACTGACCTTGATCATATATTCAAAAACCCTTAATGATTAGTACTTCAGATATCAGTCTTAGGTGTCACTACCAATGATGGTTGATAAATACACAATGCTGTCTAGGCATTGTACTGCAGCTTGCAAAACTATCAGAAGAAGCTACAGGAATGGAGCCTTTTACTTCAAGAACCATAACTTACCTTCACCCACTTTCTCTTTTTATTTTACAGCAAAGATTTAAGTCTTCAGTTTCACAGAGATATCAAGGCTTACCATTGCCCACTCTCTGGTATGACACAGATCAGACGAGGTCCCCAGTGAGCCCTACAGAAGCTAAACAATTTGTAAGTAGGGCCTACCTTTTAGAGGACCACTGAGCATCAATGGACTATTGATGATTTTGTAATTCTCCACCAGATTAATATGCTCCAGTTGCTACTTCAAATTAATGGATGGCATTTACATATCAACTTTGCTGACTCCAAAGTCAAACCTTTTCATCACACATTTGTCAAAGAGATTAAAAAGCCCCCTGATGTCAAGCATCTCATGGCAGTACAAGTTCCAGGCAGCTCCTCATCATATTCCCCCCACAACAATGCACACATTGATCTTTTCCCTCCCTCAATGCAAGGGCAATTGCTAAGACAGGGATCCTTGCAGTCTGGCCCCAGTTGCACAGCAATCTCCTGAGAGACATCTCACTACATGGACAGGTGTTCTCCAACAATGATCTCAAGAATGGCAGAAGAACCAAAAGACTCCATATTCTTGCTTCTCATCCATATCAAGCTACCCAGACATACTACAGGGAAAACCAAGGGGATATATTTCTACAGTTTCTAGCTATCAAGCACTACATTCTGCTGAAATAGTCTGCAGTATCTCTTTTCTGTGAGTCCTATCACAACCAGCCCTTTGTTTCACAGCCTTTTCAATCCTCTAGATTATTTTTGCTATCAAGATTCCTTTCTTCATGTATCACCATTTGTGCAAGTCCCTTTGACAATTATATTCCAACACAAAGTGAGTCCTGAGCTAGTAAGGATGATGTTCCCACACCACAGAAGTACTCCCAGTGTAAACAAGCATGGTATCAAAGTTGACATGGTGGAGAAACTGTAATACTTGTTTTATGCCCAACTTGGCACAACTGCCTAGCCTGCTGTGGCAGGGCTTCTTCAGGCACACAGCAGGCAAGTTCTAATCCCAGCCAGCAATGGTGCCACCTTCTCCTCACAAAGGGCAGGAATAAAACTGTGGCATGTGGGCTCCTGGGTATATTTGTGTCCATCAAAGAGTTTTGCTGATTTTGCTCAGTCATCTCATATCAGGAGGGAAGAGAAGACTGAAGAGCCTCTTTTGCTGCAGTCTGCATGAGAGTAGAAAGCAAAGGGAGCAGGTCTCAACTGCCCAGCGAGGTCAGATGAGCTGCAGTGTGGGACAGCAGTAAGGGAAGAGACAAACTTCACATTCATCCTTCATCACTGAAGCCTGGACCTCTTCACCAACTACCAGTATATGAACCTTGGTGATACAAAAGCCTATCAGGAGTTCCAAGCTTCAGAAGATCAGCATGATGAACTCACAACAAAGTGATGAACTCACAGCAAAGTTGTTATACAGCAAGTCCCTTTTTGAGGAAAAACCTCTGATCCAGATCACCGCTACATAGTGTGTCTTCTAGTATTATTTTAAAATTAATTAGTTACTAATGAAACAAATCAGGCACTAGAAGACAGTCACTATGAAATATTTATGATGGCAGTGCAACAGGACAAAGATATATTACCCCAGGCAGCCAGGACAAGATGGCTAAGAAAGGGAATATGGCCTGAAGATGAATCTTCACCAAGGAGGTTTCAGAGAGAAAATAAATAAATAAATGCAGAAGCAGAGTCTAAGGCTGCTTGTAGCTGCTGAGCCAAGGCATCACCTCTGAGGCTGGCACCAGGCCAGAGAAACGAGCTCTATTAGTAGATAGCTAAAAGGTGCTTGCTGACACATTTCCTTGAGCCCCTGCTCGTCCCCTTCTCTCTCACCACTTGTCACATTCACTGCTGCCTCCTGCCATCTCCTGCTCCCTGTCTCCTGTGCTCTGTCACTGGCTGGTCTGTCCTTGCCAGAGTTGCACCAGGAACAGGATTTTATCCTGGAGGATAATATGCAAAAGGTTTGAGAAACACTGCAGGAAACATAAATTCAATATGCTAAAGATACCTATTTAAACAGAATGTACTCAAACCATAAATTACTATAATGTATAGGACTAGCTGATTAAATCAGCACCACATCTATTATGCACAAAAGCATTTAATAAATAAATTAAATAAGAACATGGAAAGGAAGACCACATCATGAGAATTCACCATTTTGCCTGAGGACAGTGTGGCAAAAGGACCCCTGGGGCCTTGAGTAAAATCACGGGAAAGCAGCAGGCTTGCTGTCCCTGAGCCACTCATTTCCATCCTCTTGCTGGCACACACGTTTGTGCAACACTGTGGTGAACCAGCATCAATTAAAACTAACCTAGCCAAAAAAAGAAAAGTTTGGTTTTAACCACATCAGTCCCCTGACTGGGTTCACCACACAAGTCTTCTGCCAGCAAACAGGAGGGAAAAAAATTTGCCAGAGGCAGAACTGATTGGTTATTGAGCAAAGTTCCAGCCTACCCCAGTTTAAACTGGAAGTGCTGTACAAGAGGAGCACAGGGATGTAGATCTGTCAGTACATCTGTGAACACAGTACAGTGTCTGAGATACTGTGTTACATTTTATCCTTCACAGAACAATATGCACTTTGATCCTAAGGACTTAAAAAAACTACTCCAAATAGCCAAGACAATGCACCTGTAACAAAGGACTCAAAATTATCACTCCCTTCTTTTCATCAGAGTAAAGCAAGTAGCTTTGTGGGGTTTTTTCTTGGTTTTGTTTTTTGGGATTTTTGGGGGGTTTTTTTGGTTTTTTTTTGTTGTAGTTGTTGGGGGTTTTTTTTTGTTAGTTTATTTAACAGCTATTTACAACTATACCTGCTTCTCCAAGTTACCTCTCAGCCAAATCAGTAACTTCAGTTTCCTATGCCAGCTAAGGTCTGATTAGCGTGCATTAGTGTGCACCCAGTCCTGTGCATTTCAGCTGAGAAGAGGGTGTACCAGAAATACTTATCCTCTGCTGTTGCAAAGAAAAAAATTAAATTATGAACTCAAATCAGCATATGAGAGAACACAAAGATACGTAAAGAATCTGAAGTGGCCAGAAGGGACATGCCCTTCCTTAACAGATTATTTGACTCTGTGATTCCAATAATATCTGTAAGAAAATACACACTTACTACTGGCACCCTCCATCTCAAGTGGCACTCCATGGAGGATGCAATGGTCAACTGTACTCCAAATTAGGTGTCCAAGCTTCTGGAACAAGTCAGTCACCCCACTCCAAGCAATGGGTTTTGGCACAGAAGAATGAGGGACTCTTGGCTCACCATGTCAGGCCTCTTATTCCTACAGTGTTCTACAAATCCATACCCTTTCCTCAATGGAATACCAGCCCTCTGAAGCCACTTAAACATCTTCCATTGCAAGGCTGTTCCCAAGCTACCATTATTCTCAGTTATTCCAGTGCACTCAAATCTACCTATAAGCTGTCTGTAGATTATGGGTACCAACACAGCCCTTTGCATGGGTCTTTTCAGAGAGTTACCATGACCTCTTCACACCTTTCTTCTAACTAAAGCCAAGCTCCTGGCCTCTTCCTGTAAGACTCTTAATTCCTATTATTGTCACACTTGTTCTTCCTTACACTCCCTCAGATTAAAGTTGATTTTCCTTAAACATGGCTAACCAAAACTGCTCTTGCATGCCAGTGTCCTAAGGTCCTCCAGGCACTGGCTAGAAAAACCTCACACAATTTGTAGGACCAAATTCAATCCAGTCAGTCCTGCTGCAGGTGCTTTGCTCTACCTGCAGCTTACAGGGCTGTGATTTGAACAGTCTGTTTTTCCTACAATGTCTTAAATTTATGCTGGTGGAAGTAGCACAGGCTACATGAGACATCAGTGTTACTTGAACTAAGACCGCCTTTTGTTGTTCAACATACAGCAAAGGAGAACTGCTATACAAATGACAGAACAAGAGGAAGCCAATTTTCAGAGTTACAGTTCAGGAGGAAACACAAACTCAGTCCCTGGGAATACCAAGTGCTGAACACGAGTTTAGAACTAACATCAGGGAGAAAAAGGGTGAATTTTGAGTTTCTTAATGGTGTAAGAATTTCAGTCTTGTTCAACTTTAAATAGTGCAAGTCTCTCCCCAGAGGGATGTGCCTGACTGAAGCAGATCTCCATGTAACAGATAGCTGGGCTCGGGTTTATCCAAGGCATGTGGCATGCTAAATTTAGCGGAGCTGTATCTGAAACTTGCAAAACTCACCAAGGAGTAAGTCAGGAGAGGGAAATGGGCCTTAACAAATTAAGAGGACTTCAGAGAAGGTCTGTCACCTGCTAAGCAGCCAGCTCGCTTTATTGCTTCTATTTTGGCTTCCAAGTCAAAGCAGGAGTCTAGACAGGATAATCCACTCATAAAATAAAACCAAACCAGAACTGGGAAGGCTGTAGACCTGAAGGGTGTGGCTTTGCTTATATCCTACTCCAAGGCCAAGAGAGCCTCTCCAGTGTTTTGGTGTCCGAGGTTGTTGGAGTTTTTTGAGGTTTTGTTGGGTTTTTTGATTGGTTTGTTTTTGTTTGTTGTCTTTTTTTTAATATAGATGAGCTATCTTGCTAGGCACGCAAGTTAGTCTAGTTCTTGTGGGCAGACCAATATGTTTTCAACTATCTCAAAGATCTGTGGGCTGCATATCCACTCTGCTTCACTTGTCAGAAAATCAGAAGGATAAGTACAAACTTAGCATGCAAAAAGTCTTACGAATTTGCTCTGAGATCCCCTGATCTTCTTTAGTCCTGCTTACTAGTGAAAACATGTATTTGCATGACACCTGATGCCCTGCTGGAAGTTACCCCCAGTTCTGGTCCGCAGACAGGCACAGTGAAGTACAGAAGAAAGCTGAGCAATTTCAGAATCAGAATGAACAGAAGACTTCATTCAAGCCTTGCAAGTCTATTGGATCTCACTGTGAATAGGTTTCACTGTCATGCATCACAATTCCCCAAGACATTCCAGACCCTGGTTGCCTCTCTATCACCAAAAAAAAAGAAAAAAAAAGAAGAAAAAAAAATACACGGCACATTACAGCCAAGTTTCTTCATTATATTTGGATATAACATAACTCACTGTGCTTCAACCTAGAAAACCTGACCACATACAAGAGACTGGCCATTCTTCACATGCAAGAAGCAAAGTTATGCTATAAGAACCTCACGGCTTTTCCAGCTCAAACATGTGCTAGATCTCAAATCTTCAAATGTCAAAAATAAAGTTTCCCAAGAAAATAGTAAGCTATCCCGTTGTGCAGCTGGATACAAAGAGCAGGAATCACCATGCCGAGCTGATAGAATTTTCAAACTCTAAAATATCAGAAATAAATGTAGCTGGTCTAGAACAGAAAAGCAGCCACTCAAACATCACTTAGTTGCCTGTAACACTCTGCTGCTCCAGAGCACGTCACAAGGTTAAGGCCTAAATATTTCATCAGCCTACCCCAGGTACATCAAGATCAGGTGAAAGAGGAAGCAACTTGTCTGCAACCATACAGCAGATAAAGAGCTGACAGAAATCCCAACTCTTTGTTGCAGCTCTAACCACTGTTCCTGACTAGTCAAGTAAGCTCACAAGAACACTGAGATTGTCATCCATGACTGCAAAAGAAAAGTACTTCACTATTTTGAAACAGCTTCACTCAAAATTAATTGTGTCTCCATTAACTATATTCTGAGACATCTTATAGATTACTGCCCCTTTTTACACCCTTGGTGTCCCCAGATCTAACAACTACAACCCCTACTTGCCTCCTAGAAGATGATGACCCTCCACTAATTAGTGTTCATGAAGTACCTGATGATCATCAGGTAAGAACAGAGACGTTCCTTCAAATTCAAAACAGAAGTGATGCTGGGTTTACAGAGTGCCTTCTTTATAAAAATACAGCTTGAGGACACTTCTTGTACTTACACGGGTAACAAACTATGGAATGGCATGTCAGGAGAAAATAATTTTTCTGCTTCACACAAACTACATCTACAGGTCACTGAAACACATTTCTTTACAAATGTCTTTGTCCATTAGAATAGTGGGGGGAAAAAGTCAGATCATTATGGGTTTCCTGCCAATACTTTGAATTTCAGTCCCAGAGTTGGTGGTTTTTTAAGGTGTTCAAATAACACATTTTATTAATAACATACTGTGAAAAATTAACAGAACATGCTATCAATTTTATGTGCCTACCCTAAAATGCTCCTAAAGCAATAATCATTGTAAAGCTACTTCCCCCCCACCCCTTTCCAATTTTCACTAAGAATGAATTGTTCTCAGATGAAAATTTGTGCCAAGGAGCTAAAGACAAATACATCTCCTTTAACTGCAATTTTCAACCTAACTGTGATCTTTACTGGCAATTCCAAATGCCATGTAGAGAAAACTTTCACAAGCCTTCAGCTGTTGCCCTGGGTCTCACCCCATACTCTCAAGATAACAAATACAATGCTCAGATGGTGGAAATCAGCATTTTTTTCAGGGTTAGAGATTCTAGTCTGCTAAGGGCCAAAAATCACATGGAGCCTGGAAAAAAACAGGGAGAGGGAGAAGAAGGCCAAGTGAGCTCAGGAAGTACTTCACGCAGGAAGATCTTAGTGTGAAGCGCAGTATTTTTAATTAATTAAAGAAAAACAGTCTGCCTCCAGGAAAATTCAAATATCTTAACCTTAGTCACCTAGTGACAGTGTTGTGGAAATGGTTTTGGCTCTATTTTCAATGAAGCCTCGTACAATTTCCTTCTCATCATGAATTAATTCAGTATGCTTTGACACAAATACACGGTTACCCCATTTCAGTGCTGTGCTTCTCTGGTCTCAGGTCTTCAAGCTCAAGAGTCCCCAAATAATCAGCCGTTCTTCTACGTACAGACTGCTTTTCTCCTCCCCCTTGCTTCCCCACCTCAAATCTCCCTCCTGACAAACTTCTGCTCCTTTACAGCTCCCACACAGCTCACTTCTTCCCTTTCCCTTTTTCAGCCAGGAGCAGAAAGTAATCCTGACATTGCCTGCCTCACTTAGAGCAGGAGGGATGCAAGGAAGTACTGCACTTCTCTCTTAGCAATTCCCAAACAAATATAAAGATCCAACTTCTGCTGTTCTTTCCTCTTCTGGATAAAACTATCTAGAGCCTTCTCAGATTATTGGTCCGGACACTTCTAAAGCTTGCCAAATGGGCAGGCTCTTCAAGTTCTGAATGATTTCACTTCGATAAAAGTATTTATCTGGCTCAACCATTACCCTTTATTCCCCATTTTAGAAGAGATTTAATGAGGTAAAGGAGGATGCATGAATTCTTGTCCTCAGGAGATGGCAGCAGAGTCTGTGGCACTCGGTGATTAACTGAAGTTGCTAAATTTTTCACAGAAATGTCCCAAACTACCAAGCCACATCTACATGCAGAAAGAACTGAATGGTCAAACACAACTCAAAGGTTCTGTTCTGGGTTCCAAAGTGCTTCAGTAAAATGCCTACAGCCCCTCTGCCACCTTCCTACACTCCAAATCCTTCCTACTTCGTGGAATGTCTTAATCTGGTTATGGAATTAAACTCAAAGTGGTAACAGTTATAAATCAGGTTAAAGAACCTATAATAAACTTCACTGAGTTTTTTATAAACTCATTTAGAAGCTGTTAAGCCATTTGTAAGCTTGCATATGGGCAAGGTCTAAATTTACCATCCATGAAAAGAAATGAAGAGTATAGCTCACACTTGGACATTTCCAGCTTCAGAAAAAGCCCAAAAATAAAGTGATTTTCAAGCTCAATTACCTTTTTTGTCCTGCGTCCAGAGCATATGACCATTCAGCAGTTCTCATAAACTTGGAACTTCCTCCCATATATGTTAAGCTTAGCACTGTGCCGAGCAAACGGAAACAAATCAGGAGTTCTGCACAAACTCCGTCAGACCAACTCGCTCAGGAGAGAAAAACCCTCCCTGTTCTCCCTCAGAAACATGCACATCTTCAGGACCTTGAAACGTTTGCACTGTCAACCCAGGCAAAACAAGCAGAGATATCAGAGCTTACCCATAATGCTTTAAAAGCAATATGGTTATGTTTTGTTATGTTTTGTTTTGTTATGTTCAGTATTCCCCAGCTGTGATGTCTCTCCTACAAAGGCAGCCAGAACAGCAGCAGCCTGCAGAGCCTCTGGGTGAGGAAGTTCTGTGTGGGAGCAGCTCCCTGTTGTGTGGGATGCAGTCTGAAGGACTCTTCTGCAGAAGTCAGGACCCTTCGAAACTACAAAACCAGAGACTTAGCTACAAACACCTAAGGGTTGAAGGGAGTTTCTTACAGAAAATCGTGCACAGTTCTTTCTAAGGCTGGTTTAACACACAACACTCTACTCCTTGTTTCAATCAGTTTTTCATCACATGGCTCAACACGTGCTGCTGCATGACAATTCCACAGGTGTTTCCCATCAAAACTGGAGAGGGATTAGGTCAATGTGGCAAAATAACACAGGATCACAGGCACTGAGCAACAAGTGAATCAACATCATGAAAGCTGCAAAGTGCAAGGAGTATTATTTACATCTGCTCTATAAAAACAGCCAAATTAATACAGACAGTAGAACCCAAGTCCCTCCCACTGGTATTTTTTCTCACACAAATACAGTTCTAAAATAAATTTTCAAATTCAAGAACTAGCAATAACAAGATTTAGGAATATAATAAATGAAAAAATAAATTAATCTCTAGAGAATCACAAGGTTCACTAAGAGAACAGTGAATTACCTCAGTTTTTCAAGTCACTTTAAGAAACAAAAGGGAAACATAAGACTCTAAGCTATTAAAATCATTCAGGAGGGGAGGACAGAGTGAACATAAAGCCAAGTATCACAAAACCAGGTGGAAGATAATAGCAGTTACCAGTTCAGATGCTGGTGTTTAACTCATCAAATAAGAGAAGGCCCACAAAATTTTAAGCAGCTGAGAAAGCACAAGAATCTTTTGCTATTTCTGAAAGTAGAGATCCTTGCAGATCTCTAGAAGAGGTCACCCAACCTCAAACCCCCTGATGGCTGAGACACTACAACCTGCTATGCATTATTAACACACATCTATGTGTTATTTTGAATTCAGAGAGCTACGAAAGAAGGCTGCAAGCAGCACATGTTGACTACACAATCTTTTAGATCTGAAATTTCAAAATGCCAGTGAACTCAATAGTTTCTTTTTTAATTTTTTCTCTCACAGACTAGACTCTTCAAAATTACAGCTGATAAAACATCTGCTGGTCTCAGCACTCCCAAAATCATCTCTCCACTTTGTGGTGTGGGTTACAATGCAATGCATACATTCCCAGAGAAAACAGTCAGATGGAGTCAGTTTGTTCAGAAGGACTTATTCACAATTTTGGATTCGATATTGAAGACAGACCAGATCCCTTCAAGCACATCAGTCTCTGTGCTGGGAGCTGAAGCTTTAGATCTAATTTTGGACCCATCTTTTGACAGTATTTGTACTTTAGGGATCTTCACCAATCTTTGTAACTTGACAAAGAATTTGGATTTGTTCCAAAGTAGCCCCCTGGAATTTATCCATTCTTTTTGAACTGTTCTCTAATCCTTTGACTCTCACTGTATTTAAATGGGGTTCTTTTTCAATTGGAGCTCTGTCGGCATATTTGCCTCCATCTGAATTTTTAGAGAACACCTGGGTTCAATATGAGAATCTGCACAAGAATATGAATTTATTCTGCACAAGAACTTGCTGTGTGGTGCTAACAGTGTTTTGGCAAGACAGGAATATGCTGCTCTTCAAAGAGATGAAGGAATACCAGAAAAGCAGAAATACCAAGTATGGAACCCAAAGCAGTAAGTCCTGAAGTTGAACCAATAACAAAGCTGCCTGTTAGTAAAAGTACAGGACTAAAGTTTGGTGCTCTGGAAGAAGAGTGGTATGTAGGTTTTTTTCTCCACAGCTTTTTTACTGAAAAAGAAGTTACAAGATATAAAAAAGCCCATGAAATGAGCACTCCTGATCAGTGCACGCAAAGCCCGGCTCAGTCCCTTGTGGAGCACCACAGCACGGCGGACAGCTCTGGCCCTGCCCCGCCAGGAGATCCCCACGGCTCCAGCCTGACTCACCCGGGTCACTTCCCCCTCACACATCCAGGTCCCAGTAACCCTGTCCCACGCCTGACACACAGCCACAGCAAGGCCAAGCTGGAGCAAACAGCTGAACGGTCAACAAGGGATAAAAGGAAGCCCAGTTCCGTCGGGAGCACTGTGCAATAACAATCACAGCGACTGCCAGCGCTTGATGTTGGCTGATCCGTGCTGCTGCTCTTCCCCCAAACCCCGCCGGCCTCGTTACAAGGTGACTGAGAGTGCGGGTGCCCCGTTTGATATCGGGTGGTGCCGCTGGGTAAAGCATTGTCCAAAGGCCCAAACACACCTACTGAATGTCAGCTGAGGGTCTGTTTATTCGCCATAGTCACTGAACCTCTTTCTACAGGCACCTGCCAGACCCTCAGGATGTCTGAAGCTGCTTAAATGCTGTAAGAAACAGCCAAGAGTCTGTGTTCGAGCAGTCTTGTATGACCTCACCCCTATTGCTAATAAGCTAAACCCCTTACCATTTCTTAGGAAAAGCTTAAGTGATTCAGCTTCCATTCACCCTGCCTTAAGCTGCCAAACTGGAATAATAATACCCATCATTGCATAACACCAGTTTCAAGGGGACTGGTTTAATGCTCTTTTGAGAAACAGCTGGGGAAAGTTTCCTTTGTGAGTATGAAGAAACCGAGGCACAGAAGTGGAACAATCACGTTTTGTAAAGCACAAGTGATGCTGAAATTAATAAACATTAGGTGATTAAGCCAACATTGAAAAACCTGTCCCAAAGTGACCCGGACAAGGTCAGGCAGGTCATCTGACACTAAAGCACAACCGTGAGTGTAAAGTCCTCCAGTGTCCTGTACAAAAATGGCACCTCATTGACCCACTGAGCAGGAAATCAGTGTTTTCAGCCAACCACATCTGAAATTTCCAGTTTTCAAGAGACAGAGAGAAGTGATGCCAGGCCCAAAGCAGCGGGTGTGCTACAGAAACATGACACACAACACAGCTCGTCTGTCATCCATCCACGCTGTACAGCCTCCACGTAGCAATTAAAGGCTTAAAACCCAACAAAAGTGATCAGAGGATGTCACACACAATTGCACCGCAAAACCACGCACATCCGAGGCTGGCAGATTTTTCGCACAGACCGAGCGGCGCTTCTTTGATACGGCCAGACAAGGAGCAGCCAGGGGCGAGAGCCCGGCCAGCATCCCCGGCCGCTCTGCAGATCGCCAGACCCCACAGGGCGGGCTCCCCCCAGCGCACGANCCGCCCCCGCCGGCTCCAGCGCGGGGCTGAGCGCGGAGAATCCCCGCTCCGGCGGCGGCACAACCGTGACGGCGCGGGAGCCCCGCGAGCAGCTCCTGCTCAGCCCAAAGCGCTCCAGCCGTGGCACCGCCGGCTTTTCTCCCCCGAGAGGGGCTCCCCGGCACCCGCCCCCCGTGGGCCCTGTCCCAGCGGGCGGGAGGGACGCAGCAACACCCCCCGAGCTCTGAGGCGGCGGCACCGCTCGGCCCCCTCCGCCTCCCGCCCGCCGCGCCGCCTGGGCCCGCGCCGCTCCCCGCTCTGCTCCCGGGCGGCC
>VZRZ01004810.1:898709-932113 GCA_013398175.1 Climacteris rufus | reverse complement strand
CCCGGAGTTGGGCATGGCTCGTGCCCGGCGCTTCCGGTGTGCGGCGCGGCGCATGCGCGCGGGGCCCGCCGTCAGCTGATCCAGCGCCTCCTTTGCCGCCGCCGGAGGGAGTCGGGCGGATTCGGGCGCGCCGGGCCGGCCCAGGTGAGACGCTCGGCCCCCTCTCCCCGTGCCCTGCACCGCTCCCCCCGCCTCTCCCGAGGCGCGACCGCGGGTTGCTCTCCTCTGCGGTGAAGGGCGGGTCGGCTCCCGGTGCTCCTCGCCCCGCTCGGACCCTGGCCGGGAAGGACGCGGGCTCCTCGTGGAGCCGCTCGCTGAGGGAGCGCGGCCCCCGGCTCTGCGGAGCGGGTGTCGCCGCGGCCCGGTGCCGCCGACCTTCAGGGAGTCATGTCCCAGCCGGAGAGCCCTCTAGCGCGTCTCGGTTCCGCTTCTCGCGGAGAAGAGACCTGGAAAGCGAAGCAGCCCCTGAATGAAAAACCTACTGAGCACTCTCGAAGCCGCCCAATGAGGTGCCCTAGGTTTATACCAGAATTCCTTATAAAAAAGGGACGGGGAGATAGCGGCTGGGTTCCAGTGCCAGCTCATCCCACCATCTTGGGTGGGTGGATCTGAATCTCTCTGTGCCTTGACCGCAGCCGGCAGAGAGCGAGCAGCAAGGTTATGGAAGAGAAATGTCGCTGCGGGCTTCTCACTGCGGCTCATCCTTAGCAGAAGAGCCCAGCTGTTGTTTTGCACTTGAGTCCACTGATGGCACATCGAATGTGTTTCCTATTCCTGTAGCCAGTGACAAAATTCTGGTTTAGATGAGGTGTTCTAAGCGGCACACTTGGC
Source organism: Climacteris rufus (assembly GCA_013398175.1). NCBI lineage: Eukaryota > Metazoa > Chordata > Aves > Passeriformes > Climacteridae > Climacteris > Climacteris rufus. Next base: position 931,282 of record VZRZ01004810.1, on the reverse strand, counting down.
ATTCACTTAAAGGCAAGAAAGAAATCTTGCGTGACTGGATTCTGAATGATACTGTTCATGTCACAGGTGGCTGTGACATTGGAGTATGTGAGACATGTGTCAAGATCCATCCATTCAATGCACTTGCCCAAAGTGATTTACTTTCTTAGGAAGAAAGTAAAATCTCTCTTCCCAAGATTTTACTGGCTTCCCTCAGAGAATTTGCACTCCTGCTGGGCATAAAAGCAAGTTGGTGATAGTTTTATTCATTGTAATGGAATACTTCAGCAAAGTACACTGGCTATTTGATCTAGCAAGGTATTTCAAATGCTAATACCTCTTGCTGAAGTGTTGAGGGGGTGGAAAAGTAGGAAAACCTGCTGACAGACAGCTAGAGGTGATTTATTAGCAAGAAGATGCCAAATACAAGCTGGCATTTGCAAGTGGAAGTTTGAGCAACTGAGGCAGATCCTCAGTATATGGTAAGTTGCTGTGTTTGTGCTGACTTCTGCACCATGCAGATCTGCAGCAGATGAATGTTTGGCTTCTCTATGCAGTATTTTCAAAGGCCTTTTCAACGACCAGAAAAAAAAAATTAATAATATCTACATTCTATTATTTTCTACTCAAGAATATGCGAAGTGAGATCAGAGTCTACAGGCCTTTGAATTACCAAAAATACTGCAGATTATTTTTGCTGTGCAGTTTATGTGAAGCCCTCTGGGAAAGTTTCATTCTTTTATGGGGGAAAATCTTAGTCTTAATTTTGTAATCAGGTGGCAAAGTATGACATTCAGAAATACTAAATCACCATGGGCATCAACTTGAGAGTACAGGGAAGGAGAAATGAAGGCAACAGTGGAAAATGGCTGCTGGCATCAGCTGACTGTTCAAAGGGGGGTTGAAGTCTTGTGTTGCAATAGTAACACAAGATCTCTGTTTCCTGTAAATGCTGCCTTGTCATTTTCCAAAGCAAGAATTATTTTCTACAGATAGCGCTAATATTAGGGTTGAGCCATGAGTGATTAACGTTGCATGCTTAATTTTTACAGAGCATTCGCTTAAATTTAGCTTTTATTTTGGTCTAAGCATACATTAACAGATTTATGCCTCATTAATCCTGATTTGTAAAGTCTGTGGGCCTCAAGTGTCCTTCTGTTGTATAAGTTTTTTTCCCAGTATGACTTCATGCATTTATCTTCCAGACTTGCATGGGTGCTGGTGTTACACATTGTCATCCAAAGCTGCCATAGACCAGCAGGTCACCAGATGATTGCCCTGAGGATACACTTGGCGGCACCCTGCTTGCCCCTTGTGTTTTGGTGCTATAACACTGTGTCTTTGAGTTCTCAAGCCCTGAAAATTCTTACTGACGGGTTTCCCTCATGCTTTCAAATAGCATGTTTGTGAGCTAAGGCTGCATTCCTAATGACCCTTTTAGGAAGAGTAAAAGGATTACAGGATAACCTAGTTGGTGCCTTTGGTTACTTTGGTGTTGACCGTAAAATGTTGAATGCTGACAAAGTCTTCATCCCTCCTTTTCTTTCTCTGTCTTTAAAAAAAAACCCCTACAAACCATGTAACATTCCAGTGTTACATTGCCTGAAATAGATTTTTTCCTCCATACTTGTCTCATTGGTTAAAAAATGGGGGATTTCAGGCTTGGAAATATTGAGGTATTGTTGAACAATGGTATCCACATGATTTTATTTTTTTTTAGGCTGGAATTTTACCAAGGAAAACAGAGCATGTAGTCAACTGGAATATGATGCTCATTCATTCTTACTCGACATCTTAAAACATGTGACTTATTTAGGCTTCCAGCTGGGCAGAGAGAAATGGGGACCTACTCCAGCAGAAGAAGCAGGATGAATCTAAACCTTTCAAATTTTTTTTCCTGTACAGATTAAGCCAGTAATAAAAACCATGTCCAACATGCAAAACCAGCTTAGACTGGATCTTCAGGCTGTTGTTGTGGTACCTTCTTTTATGTTATAAAAAGGATTTTTGCTCCTCTTTGATGTGCTCACTCCATTCTTCCCTTTGAGGGTGGACAGTTAATTTTATACTAAATTCTTGGGCTTGGTCATCTCTCACAGCAATAAGTTCTACACTCATATAAATATTTTTTGTTTGGTTACTTTATCTCATCGAAGTGTTCACTTATGTTTTTGTCAAAGTCTGAAATTCAACACCCCCATGTCTTAGAAATGTTGCCCATTTGCTGCCATCTTTTTAGACTTCCATGTATTATATGGCTGTTCTAACAGACTTTAGCTTTCAAGGCCTGTCTTTACTGAAATGATACACTCACTTTGGAAACCAGTAAGATATATGTGGATAAATCCTGAAAGTCCTGGGCTAACAGACTTTGTTACTATCACCTAACCAAATGGCAGATGAAGACCAGTTTTAGCTGCTGAATTTATTTTCTTGCTTCATCAGCTTGACTAGTCCTCTGTGTGATGGTAAATTTCAGTGTCACTGCTCACTCTCTTCAGAAATAATCTGTCTGACAGTGGCCCCTCTTGACAGTTCTTTTAATTTTGTCATAATTTACAGCATTTCCAGCTTGCTGTTATGTTCAAATGTTGAAATTAAAAGTAATCATCAAGGACTAAAACCAGTATGGGAAGCAGCCCCAATGAACTGAGACTCATTGTGCTGAACAGGTAGATGAACTAAAAAGCCTGCAGAAAACATACCCCTTGGAGGTGCAAATACTTGAGAGAAGTGGTGTTTTAGAGGGTGTCTCTGTAATATGAAAGCCTTATCTTTGTCCTTGCTAATCAATTGGAGAGTGCTCATGTTGTAGGGATTCTCGTGGCCGAGTTGAAATGTTGGTGCACTGGTGACTTTCAGCTGATCAGTCTGTCCAACTGTGCTTCTGCCAGAGAGCATCCCAAGGGAAATGCTGAAATGTGTGCTGTGAAGATGCTGTGTCCCATCTTTAGGCTGCTGTAATCTGTGCTTGTTTGCTGAAGTGGTTTGTGGTGCTTCATGTAAAAGAGAGGTGGTTTGGATGTCTGATGCTGGTCTGTGTTCTGTGCCGTGAGCATGAAGAGCAGTCCTGTTGTGGTTGGGATGGTCGGGTGTGAGGAGTATAGAAAGGAGATGGGAAAAGCCATTGACTTTGTAGAGAGGAAGCTGTGCCTTTATTGGAATAATTTATTACAGCTGGACAAAAGCTTTCAGGTATGCAAGTTTTGTGTAACAGCCTGAAGAATGGCTTGACAGTTTTTTAATAATCTGAGCAAAGAAATTGGCATCTTCTAAGAAATTCAGTTAGTAGGACAAACATTTGGTCCTTGTGAGTGTTACACTGTATCATAACTTTCTTTCCCAGTATGAAAGTAATACCATAATAGGGTTTTTTTTTCCTGAAGAGCTGCTTTTTGAGGTATTTCTGGCTAAATGCAGACAACATTGGTAAGGATGTCTAAAAAGGCAATTCTATTGTGTAAATTGCCTGTAGATCCTTGAAATTTTGAGGGTTTGTTTTCATGAGATAAATTTGCATCACGTGGTAGATATTCAGACAACCACCACAATATGTAGTTTAAGCAATGTTAAAATGTAATATGTTGTAGGGCCTTTGGCTGTTCTAAAGAAGCTGTAAATACTTCAGGTAATTGAACATAAAATCTCCTAATGCAGCTTAACTTGCTTTAAAACATAAAGATGAAGTTTTCCATTACAGGAAAAGTCAACCTCAATTTCTTTTTACTAGAATCCAGTGCCAGTATGTGTATTGTGATTCCAACCAGGTGTTTCATGATACCAAAGGTGCTATAAAAGAGGACTTCTTATCTTTTAGGGGTGCTGGGTCTTTCTCAAAGACTTTGATGCAGACTCACTCCTGGTTCAGCTCTTCAAACTAGCTGTCAAATACCTCACATAATAAATTGAAAATTCCGTAATATCCTAACTTCAAAGATTATCTGAAAGTTAAGTGTAATGATGAAATGCTTATTCCAAACTCCTGCTCAGTATTTTAGGTGTTACACCTGGGAACAAGGAGGTTAGACAGTGGTGAGACTTGAAGAGGAAACAATGTGTTTTAATGAGCCCAAACAGCTCGTGTGATTCTCTATGTAAAACTGAGTCTGACTTAACAATCTAGCAACAGTTGTTTTGTCAAATTGCACACTTTTTGTCTGTTGAGGTAAGATCAACTCTTCAGAACTGACTCTGCTGAACTGTAATAAAGTTTGCTACTATAGTTGCTTACAGCTGTGCATTAATCTCATTTTAATGCTTGTCATCTTAAAGGTTAGAGCAACAAAAACTATTTCAGGTAACAGCACCAAATACACCTGGAAATTGAGTGACCTTTACTTAATAAAAGCAAGGGTGGGTTTTAGTTTGGCAGTAATGTTAATGAAAACTGCTCATCTGGAGGATATGACTGAGCATTGCAGTGAGCAGATGGCTGCAGAATGTTTCAGCCCTAGCAGCTAGATGCCAGGATCAGGATAAGAAAAGAAGGTCACTGTAGAACACAGAAATGAATATTGTATTAGTGTTCTGTATTATGGTTTGTATTTCAGTTGCATTAGATCTTCCTTTTGTGTGAAAGTCTGTCAAGCCAAAGAAAGGGCAGAATGTGTACAGCCTGAAAGGAATGTCAGATTTTTCACAATAATAAAATTGTGAAGCAGTGTAGCAAGTGAGAACTTGGAGGAGGTTCATCTATTTCTACCTCTGGAGAAACCTTCTCAGCTGAGAGGAAAGAACTGGTGTAGAAAGCCCTGTTGTGGAAAACTGTAGCATATAACCAGTCAGCTGATAAAAAATTTTTTCATGTGAACAATGTGGTTTTCTCTAACAGGAGTATTCTAGTGGTTTAAACTAGTATCTTTATCAATTCTAGATAAAGCGTGATAGCTGCGTTTGATGTTCAAAGGCCACTTATCTGCTGAGCTGATCAGGTCTTCAGTGGGTCAAAGCAGTTATGCAGTGAACACCCTGCCAGCCTTTCTGTCTGGTTTTATTCCTGCTGCTAAATTATCAGTCATGTTCAAACAGCTTTGTTTTAATACTGTTCTGGGCTAACTGAAGGAATTTCCCAAGCTTCTGAATAAAAGCTTGGGTGCTTGAGTAACAACTTGTGATGGTGGCATGTCTTGCTTGAACAGACTTCACACCCCACCTTTGCTTTGGGAATATATACTTATGTTGTATATAGCTATCCAATATCCATATATTTTTATATGTGTAGCTTGTGTGCAAGATATGATGTCTCTTTGAAGTATCAGGCTTGTATGTATTGGCATAACCACAGGCAAGTCCTTCTCTGTTTTGAGGAAGAGGACAGTAGGAGCTTGTGGTGTACTTCATTAATTCAGGGTGTCATGGTCTCAATTTGTAGCCATTGTGTGCTGCAATGACAGTGGCAGCATGAATCTCTGTGCTGTCTTTTTCTTGAATATACCTGGATTTATGTGTACATATGCTGAGGAAAACACGGGAGAGGAAGGGGCTTATAGTACCCGAGGAACAAGTTCTGTGGAAGATAAATGGTAGGATTGCAGGTGGGTCCACAGTGTGTAGCAGAGCATCGCTTACGCAGGTCCCGGTCTACCCAGAGCAGAGGTGGCCTCAAAGTGCCCTATGACGGCTGAAATTGTATGAATAACTAAATGGAAGAATGTCGATAATGCTGAGTTGAAGAAATAATATTCCTAGCTCAGCGCTTGTGGCAGGAAGGTTGGTGCCATTGGCTTCCCAATGTCTGTGTCATGAGAAGGCTGAGCCACATTGTTGTGTTGGGAACAAGAGGTGACTCCTGCCTGGTTTCATTAGAGTGCAGGTGACACACTTGGAAGGTGTTGGATATAACAGAGGGTTGTGCTGCCATATAGAGGGACCTTGACAGGCTGGACAAATAGGCTGACAGGAATCCCATGAAGTTCAACAAAGAGAAGTGCCAAGTCCTGCACCTGGGGCAGAATAACCACATACCTTGCTACAGGCTGAGGACTGACTGCTGTAAAGGACTGGAGATCCCCTGAACATCAGCTGGCAACGTGCTCTTGTGGCAAAGGCAGCCAGGGCTGTGTTTGGAAGAATCCTGCCAACAGGTTGAGGGAAGTGGTTTTTCACCTTGGTTACGCTTGGTGGAAACCACATCTGGAGTGCTGTGTCTGGTTCTGGGTTTTCCAGTAGAAGAAAGACATGGTTTAATGGTGTGGGTCCAGAAAAGGGCCACAAAGACTGTTAAGCATTTGCAGATAGGAGAAGAGGATGAGAGAGCTGGGATTATGTAGCCTCAGGAAGAGAAGGCTCTGAGAATCTTATTGTAAAGTATATACACATCTGATGAGAGGGAGCAAAGAGGGTGCAGCCAGACTCTTCTCAGTGGTATCTGCTGAAGTAACAAAACACAGTGGGCACAAATGGAAATACAAGGAATTCGCTTTAAACATAAGAAAACACTTTGTACTCCAAGGGTGTCTGAACACTGGAACAGGCTGCCCAGAGAGCTGTGGTGTCTTCATCCCTGGAGGTGTTCAAAACCCATATGGATGTGGCCCTGGGCAGCCCACATCAGCTTGCTTTGAGCAGGACATTGGAAGTAAATGATTGCCAGAAGTGCCTTCCAACCTCAGCAATTCAGTTGTTTGGTGACTGACAAATCTGCAGTAATTTTCCCTGCTGTGTTGTAGTAAAATTATAACTGCACAGTATGAAGGAGCAGGTTTCCTGAGAATACTACTGGGCTTCCTTTCCCAGTGACCTGTGTTAGAGTTCTGGGCATGTTATTTTTTCTGGGACAATATCCCAAGTTCTAGATATGAAAATGCTGCCAAACTTCTGCATTTGTCTAGTAATTCAGGCACTGTATTTTTTTTTAGTACTTCCCCTTAAAGATATAATCTGTTAGAAGGGGAAGTATAAACTGTCCAAGTTACAGGAAATCTGTGGCAGTGGTTATCCTCTTATTTATGGGGCCCTTGCAACAGATCTTCATGCAGCTGGACACTGGGATTTATGCCCTGTGCCAGAGTCTGCTCAGGTGAACACAGTAAATGTTGGCAGTCTTGATTCTGAAGCATGACTCCAATTGACACTAAGCTGATTGTCCAGTGTGGGTGGTGATCTTTACTATCCTATAACATCTAGGTTTTTACTAAGAAGAGGAGGAGGTATGATTTTCTTTGGAAAACTTTTTTTGGCTATATTTTACTGTGTATGCCTATTAAGCTCTCCTGGATATCAGACGCAAGGGCTTCTATTCTGACTCCATTTTTCTACCCTTGGAAATCAGAGCACATTAGTGTGGTTGAGATACACTAAAATCTACTCCAGCAGAATGAATCCTAGCACTGGTGACTTACTAATGTGATGCTGAATTACTGATATTGTGCTGTTTGCTACGGTGTTTAAGCTTTTGTGCCAATTTGAAGTGTTGGTAATCCTAGAACTTGCGAAGATAGACTTGAGAAGTTGTGAAGACTGCAGGATCCTCTTGAACTCCTGCGGCTTCTTAGGGAGAGATCACATAGCTGCTCGTGCTCTGTACAGCATGCAGGGCACTGCCTGGCAGTCTCTGCAAACAGCTTCCAGCAGCTGCCCCTCAGGATGGCACAGCACTCTGTTGAGCTGCTGGATGTTGTGCAGTCGCATTACTGCTTCTGCTGGCTAAGGGAAGGGCTTCTTAGCATAAGGAAGCCCCACAAGACTCTGGGAGGCAATCAATACTGCTCTGCATACTCGAGCAATTAGTATTGCAGCGTGTTCGGCGCCTCCCTGTGCAGTCTGTTGTTAAACAGTTGTTCTGTTAAGCTCTCCCAGAGCAGAGCACACACTGACATGGCTGTATTGCACCGGAGGGCTGGTAGGTGAACAGATGCCAGCTGAAAACATGCATCTCTTCCAAGGATTTTTGGGTGGTAGCATGCACCACTCGGGACACTGAAATCACCAGCTTTGTAGGAGGCCCTTAATGCAAACGCTGAATCCTTTTAATTTCTTCTGCTTGCTCCTGTGCAGGAAGGAGGGCATAGACAGCAGTTCAGCTGGGCTCGAGGTGGCTGGAATTGCTATTGCGGCATTCCTCGGTGCTAGTGGGAGAGAGAGAGACTGATGACTCATCAAGTCAGGTGGTTGTGCCTCTGCCGTGTGTCAGAAATTTCTTTCCCCTCTGCAGCAGGCTTGCTCATCCCTCTGTGGAGGGGCACTAGAAGGACAATTATTTCGCAAGCGGCGATGCTTAACTGCTGAATTCTAGCTTTTGGATTGGGCCTGGGGGGTTTTGTTACGCCCTGCTCCTGCAAAATAAGGTAAGAGTCTGTGCTCATGTGATAAAATTGTCATGGATTTTCTTGCTTGCTGCAAAAAGGCTCCTTCTAAAAATCTCACCCGAGTGTGAATTTTGAAGAGATCTTTGTGTTAAGGCAGTTCGGCGTGTAAATTCTGGGTCTGGTCAAATGTTTGATGCGAAGCCCAGGAACGGTGATAGATGCGGGTTTCTCCGGCATTGACAGCAGGGCAGTTACATTTTTGGGGCTACTGTGTAGCCAGATTACTGTGCTGAGGACTAACCAAGGTAGAAAGCTCAGGTTATGGGCTCTTTCTTGTTTAATTGTTGCTTTAAAATTAGTGTAATAAATCACCTTTTAAGCAGAGAAGGTTCTGCTGCAGGTAGCATTTTGATTTCTGGCACTGTTAATCAGAATATGACTGCTAGAGCTTAAGAGCATGTTTGAAATCAATTGTTGAACTGTTTTAGACAAGGAAAATTGCTGTATATAAATTGCAAAGGATAAAAGATGCGTCTTTTGCTCATAAGGGAATTAAAATTAAGATAATATCCTGGGTAGGTGTGCTAGTGGACTTTTGTAGGAGGGAATTCCATATAGTGCCTAATATCCTGTGTTGGCAAGAGGCCTTTCAAAGGCCACAGGAGCTCAGCAGCTTTCTAAAATGGTCAGCTAACCATGTCTTCTGGGGTAAGTACATGCTTTGGGGAATTCCATTTTCTCTGAGCACTGGCAATGAAAACATTTAACAGAGTAGGAAGATAAGGCAACGTTTTGGCCCTAAAGGACTTTTCCATATAAATTGGTGCTAATACACAAGCACAAAGAAATGATGCAGAGATAAATAACAGCTTTTTTTTTTTCTTCTTAATTTGTATTCATTGTTAAAAAATGTGTAGCCCCTTAAAAAAGAGATCAGCCTGGCTGGGTGAGCACTGGTTTTGTGTAGACTGTACTTTGGAGATGTAGCGGAGGTGAAGCAAAGGTGAGGGAGAATTCACATCTTTTACACTTGGAATAGTTAATAGGTATGTGACAAAGACAGAATTTATTGATATGTTGCTAGGTGGCCTAGTGGAGGAATCCCCTTCTCTTTCACATGGTGTGGCCAGTAATTTGGAAAGGTGGCTGTAGGAAGGCAGGGAGCAGAGCAGCCACAGGAACAGGAGAGGCAGGAGCTGGCTGTTGCCATTTAACTGCAGAGTGGCTGTTCTGAGGCTCTTACTTGCCTCCCTGAAAGATAAACAGTTGCTTCAAGCAGGCTCTGATTATGAAGAAAAGTTAATTTCAGTTGAAACTGGCCCAGTGTTGCTGTTTTTCCTTGCCATTGTAATTTGCCTCTTTCATATAGGATGCTGTCTAATTGCCAAGTAATGTCACTAATTCAGTTATGAGCATTTGGTTTAACTCTCTGTTGTGCTTCTATAGGAGATTTTGGTAGTAGGACACTAGAGATTGTTCTGCATGGTATGTTGAAGTAAATGTTTAATTTGGATTTATAAGAACAGCTGCTTCATTCAGTATGATCAGTAAGTGTGCTTGAATTGTGCAATGTTTAGTTGTTAAAAGCAAAAAGGATGAGCTAGTTGTGTTAGTCAGATCAGAACCAGCTCATACCAGCTGCTCAGGAACTGCAGATTGCTTTTCTAGGACCTCCCTGCTGCCATTTGTCAGAGGAGGCATTTGAGAAAAAAACAGTGAAATTAAAATTGTCCCCTGGCTCTGAACAACAGGCAGTGTGAAAGATAAACTATGGCTGTGGAGGATGGAGGGATCTAACGAGTATCTGAGTTAGCTTTGGTCTCCACACCAGTTACAGGTCTGCTCCAGGCTGGTGGTGACTGAGTCGTGATCAACTGTTGTGGTGGCTGCTGTGGCATTAATCAGTGGCAGCCATGATAGACAATACACTCCAGAGAGACCTGGAGCCTGGAAGAAGCTGTTCCTTCAGGATGAATAGCATTTGGAATCGTGAGAAATCCTTTTCTTCCCAAGCAGAACCACCAACATAAAATGTATAGATTGGTAAAGAGGCTGAGGGGCAGAGGACCTGTGGTATTAGAAAGCTGGAAAACAGGTGTAGGATTTCAAGAATAGCAGATGGCAGCTACTGCTCCTGGAGAACACGCTGAAAAGTGTCCTTTAATTGTGGTGGAAAGGGTGGCAATGTAGTTGTCACCTTCCTTATTATATGTAGCAGATTTTTAAGCCTGAGTGTGCCTTTGTATTTTCTGCCTTGTGGAAGATGCTGGGTTGGATTGGGCTTATCTCAAAGACTGTGGGTGTCAGCAGATGCCTCCCATTTCATGTCACCAAACCATGGCCTTTGCTGGATAGGCCCTGTTGATCAGCACGGGGAGAACTGTGTGCTGGGGCTGCCATAGTTCGCCTTTCACCAGTGCTGGATCCTGAGAGTGTCAGTACAGGAGAAATGGGGAGAGAGTGGCCTTACAGTTCTCTAACACCAATCAGTTTCCAAGGTAACACACAGCATGATAAGGGCTCACAAAGCAAAACCATTAAATCCTCTGATCAGCAGTGGAAGCAGGACAGCCTGACTGTCAGTCACAGGAGAAACATGGATGGCAGAAGTCTGTTGATAAAACAGCTTTTTCTGTGCCAGTGGTTTAGATTCACTAAAGAGTTACTGGTAAGAGATGACAGCCTGTTGTTTAATTGTTGCAACTTGGGATTTTTGGCCATTATTCATCACAATTCTTCTGTAATGCTCCGTGGGTTTCACTGAGACCAAAGACTGCATAATATGGAGCTGTGAGACAGAAAGCACTCGCATGCTCGTGTGCTGGTGCTTCTGAAAATGTATATTTCTTCCTCTAAATTCAGTAGCTTAAGACAGCAAAAATAGAATTTTTACAATTAGTGTTTGTAGTATTGCATTTTAGAGACTGGTGACAGTAAAAAAGACCCAGAACATTCTCTTGCTCACTCAGAATCATGGAAAACTCTGTATTTTGAAGGAAGGTAGATGATATTTGGAAGACAAAAGAGATTTTTCATTGCTTAAATATCCTATTAGCAAGCTTAAAAGTGCAATGGTTTTAGGTCATTTTTGGAGTGCAGCTTTTTCACTCAGTACTGTTTGTGGAGTGTATTAGGCAGTGATGTTCTACCTCTGTGTTTCTGCAACAAGGAATCTTAGATCTTTTGTTTGTTTAAATTAGTTACCTTTTAACTTTTTACAGCTTCAAAATCAGTGTGGTTAAGGTGCTTCAGGCTATGAGTTCAGAACACTTTTTAACTGGAAACAAGAAGAGACCAGAGGGGAAGAAAAGAAGGAACTTACTACGTGTGTGTTCTTCAGGACTGACTCTTATTTTTTCCTTTTGTACAGTTGAACAGTCAAAATGGACTTCTCCAAACTCCCCAAAATCCGTGATGAGGACAGGGAAGCTTTTGTGGGCTATGTTCATGGAGTCTCAGGACCTGGTAGGTATTATTTTGTAAAGGAAATTTTAGATTTTGTTTCATCTAGAGTCTTGTTACTCTTCTTCACTTGGAAGCAGAGAAGTATGGTAAGGCTCTGGGTGGTGCTTTTTATCTTTTGGGGAGGGGGACTTTAAGAAGGATCACTGAATTATAAGCTGATAAAATATTAAATTGGTAACAAAATGGTGCTGTTAATTAATCTTTTTTAAAAATGTAATGAGCAGAAGCAGGCCGTTGAATAATAACAATAATAAAAACAAAAGGTCAGCTTTCTGTATGAGATAAAGCCACTTGGTTGGAAAATCTGCAGGCCCATTGTGTTAAGTTTCTCTAAAAGGATGTGAAATATATAGTCCATTCTCACTGAAATGTAGTTTGCCTTTATGCTTTCTGAAATATTCAGTGTCTGTCAGTGTCAAGCTATTCTGTGTTACTGCACCATGGACTGAGGGAGCTACAAGGAGCTACGGGAGTCAGGGAAGGTGGCAGAATGTGGTGGTTGTGCAACTGGGAGAAGGAGGATTCTTCCTTCATCTTTATCAGCTTAAATACTTTAGGCCCTGATGGGAACAGCTTTTGAATACATGCAGACTCTACTGGCTTTTCTGCTCCCTCCTGCTTTCTCTTGAAGAGCTGAAGGAAAGGATGGGAATGTGAGAACAGAAGACCAGCAAGTATTTTTGTTAATGCAGCATATTTGATGAATAAGAAATTCCCTTGGCTTGTATCTGCCTAAATAACTGCAAATTCCTTAACTGCAGAAGTGATACTTAAAAACAATTTTAAACTGACACAGCTTCCCTTCCCAAGAAGTGAAAAATATGTTTTTGTGTAAATGTGTGAATCCTGTGTGCATTACTGAGATCATAAAATAAGATGTAATAAATTTTGTTCTAAAACAGCCAGGACCTCATATATGACCCTACTGAAATCTAACTCAAAGCAGCAGGAAGTTTCAGGCTCAAAACATGCTGTAAAACAGTCTTCATCTGTTGAAAGTTAGTTTAAGTGCCCTAAGATAGACATCACTTTTCTATAAAATAAAAATTAGCATTTTCTTAAAAGCTTTCTAGGCATCTGCCAGTTTAGATGCAAGGATATTTTCTGCCTTTGGCAGGTACCTTGGTTTGATCTATCCATGGAAATAGTTTATGTCAGCATCCAGGTGCTATCAAGGTAAACAGAAGCTTGGGTGACTTAAAAATGCTGGCCCCCAACCACAGGTTTATGTAACTACCACGTATTGGGCGAGTTTTTCCATTTTCTGGTATGTTTTAGTTTAGTCAGATGGGAAGGTGGCCCAGCTCACTGCCAGGGAGAAGTGCCCATGTTGGTCAAAGTTCACTGCATCTCACACCCTCAACGTTTGCTATCTGTCAAGATAGATAAGAGAAATTATGGCACAAATTGTGTGTGAATTACTACATTCTGGTAGTGTCCTCTTCTTCTGCATAAAGGACAGAGCGAAAAGCGTAGGGAAACTTACTCTTTTCACTTTTAAACTAAAAATACCAGGAATTGTGGCATCCTTTTGTGAAGTCAAGGATGTATCTGGGTGAATTGTGCTGGCTAAACTCCTGAGCTATAAGAAAAACATTTACCTATGTGCCTGTCTTTTGCAGTGGTCACGGCGTGCAACATGGCAGGAGCCGCCATGTACGAGCTGGTCCGGGTGGGACACAGCGAACTGGTGGGGGAGATCATCCGGCTGGAAGGGGACTTGGCAACTGTGCAGGTGTATGAAGAAACGTGTATCCTTCTCACTGGGCCTGCCAGACTGCACACTGCAGAGCACAGTGATAATTAGGGTGAAGAGGATGAAAATAAGCCTTTAATACTTCAGGTTCCAGCAGCACATCTGTCCTGCATGTGTTTTGTAAATTTTGGTGATTCTGAGGTCGATCTTACCTTGTGTGGCTGTGTAGCAAGGAGGCTTTTGTAGCTGGAAATCAAATGTGTACCTTAAAATTCAAGTGCATTTTAATGCAAATAGTACAGCTCTTTGGGAAGGCAGTTGTTTGGCAAATGTCAGCCATAAATGGCAAAACTAAGCAATATTTGTTGCATTTTTTGCTTTGCTTTTGATAGCTGTGCTTGTGTAACACTTAAAAAAGAAATGTAAAGTGGGCAGGATGCCTTAATCTGGGGCAGAGTATTTTGCCAAGCATAATAAATTACATTTTTGCTTCTGCAGTGTGCTTACAGAATCTTGGTCCAGCTATGATGCAGCATGTATTCTAAAACCTAGGCAACTTAAAATGTATTTTTATTACATATATATGAGAGAATGTCAGAAAATAAGTCATAAAACTTGAAGCCAGGCCTCTTTCCCCCTCCCCCTGCCCCTGATGTGGCTGAGTGTGTCTGTAGAGCCAAGGAAAAAGGCTGCTTTGGCTCCCAAACCTTGGTTCTGAGGAGCTTGTTGGTAAACTGCTGTCTAGGTCCTGTCTGTACCTAATAATTGATCATTTTAGATGGCATCATTGTTACAGTATCTAGTAGCTTTCCATCAGCACATGGAACAAGTTTGAGTATAGTTTACTTTTAGGTTCCTTTGGAGAGGACTCTGTCATAAGGCTCTCTGAAGTCAACTTGTATTTGATTTTTTGAGTCTTGTATAGGTTTTGGTGGCTTGTTTTGTATTCTAACAGGGCCTTTTGTCAAGCTGCTGGCCCTTTGCAGAGAAAAGTCCATTGTGCATCTTTGGAGCTTAGTACATAGACCTGACAACTTGATACAAGACGGGAGGGCGATAATACTGGCCTTAGACAAACTCTCTTTAAAACTAGGCTGCTGTCAAACCAGGCTGTGCAAGGCTCAAGATCAAAACAGCTGTGCTCTCCAAACAAATTCTGAAGTGAAAAATTACATATTTCATAACATCATGTGGCTTTCACAGCCAAACCTGTTTTCTATGTTTGAAAATGTAAGAAATGGCTGATGTTTTGTCACCCCACTGCCTGATGCCCAGTGAACTCATCCATAGTGTTTGACAGTTAGTTGCCAACAATAGTTGACTTCAAAAAATGATCATAAAGCAGAATATTTATCACTCCTTTGCCTTTCTGGAGGATTATGAACTTTGCTGCTTTAGCAAATTCAGAATTTAGTATAAAGCCTACATGCTTCTCAAATGGTGACGTGTAGCATGGTAATAGTATTACCTTGAAGTCAGAAAAGGCATTTAAGAGTATGATGTTGTGAACATGATGACTTCTGGCTTGTTTCTTTCCCTTGTTCTGGATGAACATTTCCTCAGCAAGTCTTCAGCTGGTGTCTCTGTAGGAGATCCTGTACTCCGTACTGGGAAGCCCCTGTCAGTGGAACTGGGGCCTGGCATTATGGGAGCTATTTTTGATGGTATCCAGAGACCTCTCTCAGACATCAGCACTCTGACCAAAAGTATCTACATCCCTCGAGGTGTCAACGTGTCTGCTTTGAGCCGAGATGTCAAATGGGACTTCACACCTTCCAAAAATCTGCGGGTAGGTTCTGACAAGCCTGTCTTCCCCTCTTGCTCCTCTACCCCCAGAGCTTAGAGCTGGAGCAGTGTGCTGAGGCTGTGACTGCTGGGACCTGTGGTAATGTTTTATTTAGTGAAGTTTGCAAAAAGGCTAGGAGGTGATAATCATATGTGAGACTGGATGAGGATCACCAAAACTTCCTCGATGTGACTTACTGTGTGTTACTGTTGCATATGAGAACGTTACAATGTTTTAATATGTTTGCCAAACTGTAAAGAAACTCATGGAATTACAGTAAGCATTACCAGGAGCTAGTGTTACCTGAGCAAAAAGAATGACTGCAGCACACATTTTGCAAATGGTGAAGATAGCCTTAGAGCTGGAAAATGTCATGGCTTTAGCCTTTGGAGGCATCTTTTTCCAACCCTGCAGGTTAGCATATGCCATCCTTTCTCTTCACAGCACATTAAATGGAGAGGTAGAAAAGAAATGAGGAAAATTCCTTGTCTGTCAGTAATTGCTCCTGTCTGAGCCTTGAAAGGCACTTGAGCACAGGTAGTGTTGCTGGCAATGCTGTTGGAGTAATGAGTTATGTAAATGAGCTACTGTGCTGTAACAAGGCATTTATAAAAGGAGTAATCACAGTGCTAGACTTAATAGCTGTAGTATTTTTTACAGTTTGTCAAGGTTCTTTTTTCAAACTTATGACTAACAGACCTGTTCTGATTTTAGGTTGGCAGCCACATCACTGGTGGTGATATTTACGGTGTGGTGAATGAAAACTCCCTGATCAAACACAAAATCATGCTGCCCCCACGGAACAGGGGTACAGTTACATACATTGCTCCTCCAGGAAACTATGACACTTCAGTAAGTCTCCCAAAGTTGCTGGTATATTCCATGTCTCTTTTATAAGGTTGATGTACTCTTTCTGTTCTGCATGAGGCCTGCTAAAGTGTTTAATGCAACAAGGTGTCTGAGTTAATGATCACTTCTGCTACCCTGCCTGCAGGGATTGCATTATTATCTTGTGCAGCTACTTTCTATGTATATGGCTTCCCAATGGCACTTCAGTATGCCACATTTGCTGACCTCTGTGGGGATCTACAGTATCTTATGAATAGGTACAATTCAGTTGCTCTTCAAAAGCGTATTTTTAATGCATGCTGTGTCTTGATAGATGCTCCCCCAGTGGTATTGGTATATACCAATAAATATGGGAAAGAACCTTCCCTCAGGAGGGGACGACTGCGTGTTGCAGTTCTAGGGGCTCTGTGGCGGTATCAAAGACCTGTGCAGAGGAATTAAAATAAGAATTTGTGTTCTGGTCCAGCATGCAGCTGTTTGCTTACTCCCCGTGTCTGGTGCTCTCTGTTAGGATGTTGTCTTGGAGCTGGAGTTTGAAGGTGTGAAGGAGAAGTTCACTATGGTGCAGGTCTGGCCTGTACGTCAAGTCCGTCCTGTGACCGAGAAGTTACCGGCCAATCATCCTTTGTTAACTGGCCAGCGAGTCCTGGATGCCCTCTTCCCGTAAGTGCTACCTTTTGTTTGCTACTGTGCAAGAAATCTCTCTTAGGGGGAAGCAGAGGCAGGCCTTAGGTTTTTTTAAGAGCAAGCTTTCACCATGTGTCACAGCATAATCTCAAAAAGTATTTAGCTGAATTTTTCGCATTTCTTAATTTGGCAGGTGAACCCACTAGTGGAAAAAGGAAGCTTAACAAAATAGTTCTAGTGCATTAATATAGAAAAGACTGGACATGCATAAACTTAATTATGTCAAATCTGCAGAAAGGCTAGAACCGCCAAGCTTGACATCTCCATTTGAATGCATGTGTAGGATCTCTTTTTCGTGGTCTTGAGGATGTGTAGTTCCCAATAATTTTGAGATTGCCACTTACAAAAACTGTTGTACTTAACTGTAACACAAAATGCTCATTTAACCATCCAAGACACTAAATTCAGTTATTTTGGTCCTAAAATATTGTGCTGCTTATTCATATAATACACAGCTAAGTTAAGTTGTTCTTTTCTTTTCTTTGCGTTTATATTCCATCGCTGCTTTCAGCTGTGAAAACTGCTGTGTTTCAAGCCCAGGTCATGCTGTTGTACCAGCATAAGTCACATACTTCAAGGACAGTAGAAGAAAAGGATAGTTTATTCCCTGTTTTTTGCCTTAATGAAATACCTCTGTGCTTCTCGCCAAGAACACTGAATGTGACTCCCATCACTCTGCTTTTGATTAGGGAGTTTTACTGGAAAATATATTCTAGGATGGGAAAGAGCTGTTTTTCAGTTCCTTGCAAATCGGATTCCTTTTTCTTTACTCAGGTGTGTACAAGGGGGTACAACAGCGATTCCTGGGGCATTTGGTTGTGGAAAGACTGTGATCTCACAGTCTCTTTCAAAGTACTCCAACAGTGATGTCATCATTTATGTAGGCTGTGGAGAACGAGGAAATGAAATGTCTGAAGTACTGAGAGATTTCCCTGAGGTTAGTATGGAGATTTTATGGAGAGTAAACCTTCTTGGGAAGACTTGCTATTGTACTGGTGGTGTAACTGAACAAAATATGTTGGTAGAGTGACTTGAAAAGATCATCTTGCCTGCCCTGAAGCTCTGGCAAGAATCACTTTTGGCTTGTTCAGGAATGATTTCAGTGGCCCCTCAATAAACATCTGGACTAGTTTTTGTGTGTACCTTCTAACTTTTTAAAAATAAAGCCAGAATGTATTACAGACAGTAATTTAGCACAGTTGTAAGTGTCTTACCTGTCACTGGTCGTGTCTGTAACTTGACCATGCATAGATCGTGCAGCATCTATTTACAAGTTGCAGGGTGGTGATACAGTTACTAGATATTAGTGTGACATGTTAAGCTTTGGAATACCCTTTGAAGGAAGCAGAAAATACCTTGTTAAAAAAAAGGCAAGCAACAGGTTTACCAATCCTTCTATCTGTTACAATGTATTAGTGAATTTGTTTGTGCCACAGACAGTGTGAATTGTCAGGTTGAAGGTTCACTGTCAGAAATAAGGGGTAAAATGCTTGCATGTGTGGATTGATTACAGGGTAGGAAAGTCAAGCTGAGGTGGCCTTGAAGAAGGTAAATCCCAGGGTATTTTTAAGTGGAAATCTGCACAAATGTCAGGATATGCATTTTGTTGTTCAGGTGGTTGTGAGGCTTCACCAAGGTTATAAATGTGTTTTTATGTCCAGTTGTCAAACACTAACTTGGCTTGTTGTAGATGGGGGGGAAAAAAGCTCTCTGATTCCTAACTGTGACAGGAGGCTAAGATTTTTTAGCTCCTTTAGCCTAGAAATCTGAGAGGATAATGTGGTTCCTTGTGCAGTGGATTTGTCATTACTTATTTGAATGGGATCAACAGGGATTTTGCAGTTGCAGAAGATGAGGTGAGGCTGAAGCAGGTACATTAAAGAGTTAAGCTGTGTGGAGTCTGAAAGACAAACCAACATATCCTAAAATTGTGAATCTTATCTCTGCTCTTGGTAGAATAGCTGTGAGGAGAGTACCATGACACAAGGCAAGTAATACAGTAAGAAAACCCAAGCAACAAAAAATTAACAAAAAAACTTGCTACTGTTACAGTTTTTTTTTCTTTTCTTGCATTTTAGTTAACAATGGAAGTTGATGGTAAGGTAGAAAGCATCATGAAGAGAACAGCTCTGGTAGCAAATACTTCCAACATGCCTGTGGCTGCCAGAGAAGCCTCCATTTATACTGGTAAGATTACAAAAGGATAGAAAAGACTGTATGTATAAAGCCATCATGCTCTATTTTCAGTTCCTGAGATGGCCAGTACCAAGAAGTCTGTTTAGTTTCAGAAGTCAACCCTTTCAGACCTTGCCTGCACCAAGTCTTAGTATCTTAATTGAATCTGACTTGCATGCATATAATTGCCATTTCTGAATACTGAGTAAATTTTGTTTATAAGGTGAATTTACTGCACCACCACTTGTGTAGTTTTTCTGCATGTGTTAATTCTGTAAGGTTTTGGTTTTGACTGGCTTTTTGCTAACAAGTACAGACACTTAATGGACAGGAATAGTACTCTCTGAGTTGGCAAACTAGTCTTTCCTTTGCAGCCTCTTAAAGGCTTGTTTTAAGATCTTTTTTTATAAAAAGTTGTCAGATAATTCAGATAGAACACGACCTTTTTTCACTCCTGTATTCTGATAGTTTGAAAGGGAAGGAGACATTTTACAGTAGGAAGAGTCTTTGTTCATGGTTTCAGTGAGGGGAAGAGTAGCATCAGTGACATTGCCATGTCTCTTCAAAGAAGTACACATGAATGTGAGATGAGTCAGAGTGGTTCATAAACAAAATTGAGCAGAGTGAGAAGAAATAAACAGCAACAACAACAAAAAAGACAGCAGAGACATGATAAGTGGGAAGAAAGAGTTAACTTGCATTGTCAGTTTCCATGAAAATATAAACTTGAATAATTTGGTGTATTTGCATCTTTCTGACAGTATAGAAACATAGGATTCCTTTCTGAACTGTACCCTGCAGCACGCTGTTGTGTTTGTTGCAGGCATCACACTGTCTGAGTATTTCCGGGACATGGGCTACCACGTCAGTATGATGGCAGACTCCACCTCCCGATGGGCTGAGGCCCTCAGGGAAATCTCAGGGCGACTGGCTGAAATGCCAGCTGGTGAGTAGCCTTTTCTCAGCCTAACCTTGGCAATGCAATCCTTGAAACTCCGAGCCTTGCCTGAACCTCTGTGTTTTGGTGTTTGCAGACAGTGGTTATCCAGCCTACCTTGGTGCCCGTCTGGCCTCGTTCTATGAGCGAGCTGGGAGAGTGAAGTGTCTGGGAAATCCTGAGAGGGAAGGCAGCGTCAGCATTGTTGGAGCGTGAGTGTTGCTTTGCTTTGCCTTTGTGCTGGCTCCTGTTCTTCCTCTCTGGTTTTGTGTGTCAGAGTACTTATTTTTCAGACAAAAAAAGGTCTTCTTGCTCTGTGCAGCTGCAGAACTTAAAAATATGGGAATGAGTAGGTGGATACTTAGTCTCTGTTCAAACGGAACTGCTGCTAAATTGTGCGTGGGGGCAGAAGGAATGAATGTGGACAGGTAGTTCTGGGAGGTGTGGAATCACAGGCACTTGCAGCAATCAAATCAAGTGGCTCAGGGAAGAATGTCATTAGAGCTCTCTGAGAAGTACGTCAAACCATGCTCAGAGCAGGAAAGAAGGGGCATTTGGAGCAGCAGTGTGTGCACTTGGGGGCATAATGAATCAGGACTCTCATGCTCAAATAGAGTAGAATTCCATGGAGCATATCTGAGGCTGTGATGGGCTGTGAAAAGCATTGTCTGCAGACATTCTCTGAGGTTGTATTGGTTTGTATATCATACCGTGGGCAAAGTGAATTCCCCATGTTTTCAGCAGGGCCTCTCCAAGAACAACCAGAGTTCATCTTTTGCTCTGCTTAGTTCTGCTGCTCAGAACATGGAAACAAGGCCCTTGTGCTTTTGAGATTGGAAGATTTTTTTTTTAATCTCTGGGAAGACATATATTGGAATGTCAAGCACAGATTAAATTGAAGTAGTTGTTGTATAGGTGAATATCTGAAATAATTTCAAACTGGGATATTGTTTTCTGTAAAATAATCGCTGCACTGTGTTTTCATGATGTTGTATCAGCACACTTGCTGAATCTGTTCCAATTGAGACATGTTTGATAATCCAAGCTGCAGTTACTACCTGGAGCTAAAGTGCCTGAAATTACACCTTGATACTGTCAGTCAGTCACTGATGTGACTATTTCATGGTATACTTGATACCACACCTGTGTGGGTACGCATCGAGCACCTTCTGCAAACGCATGGCAATCTGTTACTTACTTGAAATCATGTTGACTTTCCTCGTTTCTCAGATCACTGAGCTGAGCAGTCATATGTTCAGTACTTCAGTGGGAACTATGAAAACAACTCTGACAACTTTTCCCTGTCTCTTCCTGCTCAGTGTCTCTCCCCCAGGTGGTGACTTCTCTGATCCTGTCACATCTGCTACCCTGGGCATTGTTCAGGTATGTCCCACAACGCTGCAGCTCTTCTGTCTACTTTGGTTCTGCTTCAGCACATTTGTGCCAGTGGCTGGGGTGTGGCTGGGGTGAGAGAGCTTTGGCTTGACATGGGCAGCTTTGTAGGGTGTTTTGGAGAACATTCTAACAGTGTAAACAGTGACCTTGTGAGGTGGTCTCAGATGGATGTTTTTGAGATCCCTTTGGAAGAGGGAGTGAAGGTAGCAATTCCTTCCAGCACTGCTCAAGGCTGTCTGTGGTGCTTGCTAATTGTGGCCCGTTGAGCTGCACTTCAAATGTATTTGTTCTCAGCTGAGATGGAAAGCAAGCCACTCTAATATAGGTACATTGAAAGCACAGAAAATTCCTCAGAGAAGCTGACTGGGAGCAGAATGTCTTGCAACTGTTTGCAGTTTTGGGAAAAGCAGTTACATCTAATAGGTCTCCACTTAGACTCCAGTCTATGGCTGACTGCTCCCTTATGAGCAGTCTCAAGCTGAATAAGTCTGAACTCAGCTTAAAAGTTGCATCATTTTTGAGAAGTGTTATTTTAAAGTCACTGCTCTAGTTCAGTTAATTTAAGGAAGGCTTGCTTTCTTTCTCTCTCTCAGGCTTCCATTTGTGATAGCCTTGCCATGCTGCATTTGCTCCAACTTGCTCAACTTGCTTTCTGCCTTTTTTTTTTTAATTGCCTTCAATTATTTTGGTTCACTTTTGATTTGGAGAGCTGGTTGACATTTGTGACTTCTGGCAGGTTTTCTGGGGCCTGGATAAGAAGCTGGCACAACGCAAGCACTTCCCATCTGTGAACTGGCTGATCAGCTACAGCAAATACACGCGAGCCCTGGACGAGTACTACGACAAGCATTTCACAGAGTTTGTCCCTCTCAGGACAAAGGCCAAAGAGATCCTGCAGGAGGAAGAGGACCTTGCAGAGATTGTGCAGCTTGTGGGGAAGGTGAGTAACCAGCTGTGAGGAAATGTGGTGTCATGGAGCTATCCTCCATTTCCTTATGGTTAGTGCAGGCTTTTGAGCATGCCTTAGATCAGATCCAATGGATACTGCATTGCACAATAAAGATCACTGGGAGATGTCAGACTCTCCTGCCTCAAACTGTGCTTTATTCCAATTTTCTTACATGTTGCTTGACTTCCAATGATAAATACTCTTTTAGATTTGCTAAACCTTGGCTTGATGCTACTGTTCTCATGTAAAATTAGATTGCAGGGCATCTAATGCTGGAGTTAAGCTTCACTTGTCTCAGTGTTCTGGTATTGCTGAAATGCCCTTTGCTGCAACCTCCATTGGAAGCAGTCTTTGTAAGAGAAATGATGCAAACTGATCTTTATTATTGAAGTCATCTGTAGGGTTACAGTTTATTAGAAACCACATTGCCAGCTGCAGAACAGAGGTGTTGGCATTTGCAAGTTGGCCAGTAGAAACAAAGTGAAGTGTGCTTTTTCTAAAAACTTGTGATTATCTGTTTTTTTTCTTTGGAAACCTGTGACATATGGCTCCATTTTGCAGACATTCTTTAATTTCCTTTTTTTACTTCAATGTTTTGAAGGGAATGCTAAACCTGGACAGGAAAATTTCCATTGAAAGCTCTCAGAAGGGACCCAATGAAAACTGTGTTTCAGCTTAATGCTGTAATATGATAGACAGGCTTCTGGCACGTGCTTGACAGTAATTTAATTCCATGATGTTCAAATGAGCTATTATGATTTACAAAGTGGTAGTAGTATGTGGTAAGATATATTAAGGACAGTTATTTGAGGGAAGTTTGCTCATGGTGCTCTGTCTATTCACTGATGTTCTAGTCCAACCAAGATGAGACCTTTCACCAGATCTTGCTTAGTAGAGCTCTGTTCTCTAGATGGTTCTTTGAAGACAAGAAAATGGGGTCGAGGGCCTTTTGCAGTTTTCTATTTACAAAACCATGTTCTGAAAGACTGATTTACAGAGCAGGATAGACTTGGTTAGTTGGTGTAGAAGGAATATTGATAAGCCAGTGCTTGTGATTGACATTATTCCCATGATAAAAGTGCTGAAACTGATGATTTTGTTCTCAGAGATATTATCTTTGTCTATTTCTGTCTGGGCTTGGCTAACAACTGCAACAAACCTTTAGACAGAGGGAATTGTGGAGATACAGTCAGCGTATTTTTTTCTTTTTGGCTCTGAATTCTGTTAGTCTCCTCATGAAAGAAGGTCCAGGCTTCCTGTCTAGAAAGCAAGTTGGGGTACTTAAAACTCAGTTGGGCCCCTTTAGCAAAAGGATGATGAAGATGGAGAAGAGTGACCTGTGGTGCCAAGAGCAGCAGTGTGCAGCAGGGTTGTGGCTGTCCTGTGGAATGTGACAGACATTGTCGTCAACTCCTTTCCTTTTCTTGAAAGCCAGGCAGGGAAAGGCCATTGGTAACAGTGCAAGCTAGTACCAAATCCTTAAGACTGCTTCTTGATCTAGCATGCTGAGATCTAGATTTTCTTCCATAAGGATTGAGGAAGGTAAAAATGAATTTCTCTCTTTATGTAGGAAGGTGATGTTTCAACGTGTATCGTAGCAAAGTCATGTGCATTTTCAGTGTCTGGTGGCTTTTTCATGATCTTAAAGGGCAGTTCTTTCCACTGTTTATCATCAGATAGACTTAAAGCAGACTTACTGACTGGCCCATCTTAATCTGGCAATCAGTTCAATTGGCTGTTCTATGGCAGGGACTGAGAAATACCCAAAAGACAGAGTTCTGCTTATGCTAACTTAAGAGGGTGGGAAGAAGACAGATACTGAAAGATAGGTGTTCCTGGCCAGGACATACTCATGGATTCCTCATGGATTTGAGTACTAAACTAACTGTTTACTTTACTTTTCTAGGCTTCCTTGGCAGAAACGGATAAAATTACCTTGGAGGTTGCCAAGCTGATAAAAGATGACTTTTTGCAGCAGAATGGTTACACACCTTATGACAGGTGAGATCTGACTGGCCACTCTGCTCTCTTAGTCCTGTGCAGTCTGGATTTATACAGTTAATTTACTTGGAAACTGACCAGTGCAGACTGATTAATGGTCAGTGTTACTGGTTAGTGTTACTGTCCATAAAGAAATGGAAGAACTGTGCTTAGGCAGACCATTCACATTGTCTTACCCGAGGCATGCTGAACCCTTTGAGGTTCTCAGGTCCTCACCTATTGTTCAGTTAGACAATGTTTCTGCAGTAGCATGTCCTGAGGGGGAGGTGGAGAGGACTGCTTTATTTTCACAGACAACATCCAAAGTCTTCCTGTTTATACCATCAATACACAGGGGACTGTAAGAATCTGCTTTCAGTTACTGTTGCATAATTCTTGAGTAAGTTTGATCCATCAAAAAAATGTCCTCTTTCTCCCTAGGGAAGTCTGCTTTGCTTCTTTCCGTGTTATTCTTGTGTTATAACAGACTGACAAGGGTCCTTTTTGTACTTATCTCACTCCCCAGCCCAGGTAGATCAGGAAGTCTTGACTACTTCATCACTAAAAATGTAGACATACATTATTTTGTAAGGTGTGTGCCTTTAATCAGGTACGCAGATATGTGTGTGCTATTGGAAGCACAGGAAGTAGCACATAAATAATGAGATCTCCTTCATAGCACTCACCTATCCATTAAAAATTGAACTGTGTTTGAAGTGCTCTAGTCATAGGAACAGTCCTTTTCCTGTGAGCCAAGAAACTTGCAGACCTGTCATCCCAGGCTACTAGGAGGAAGCCTGCTCCCTTGATGGGCAAAACAGGAAGAAGGAATTCCGTTGGCTGCTCGTTGTTTTCCTTTACTTGTTAGCATTGGCACAGATTGAAATGTGAGACTTGTAGAGCAGTGTTCTCTCCTGTTTTGGCCAGTGTTTGGGTACTGCTTCAGAAACCTCAACTTCAATCAACTTCAGGATGACTGTCTTGGCCTGTGATTTGCCTGTTTAAAAATGTGGGCCCCTATTGTTTAAAAATGTTGGAGCCCCTCTCCTTTAGCAGTATGTATTAAAAATACCTTGAATAAGGCAGGCTAGCACTATTTCTGTCAGGTGAGAATCCAAGGCAGAATCCTGTTGACTGTTCCAAGATGCCTGACAGGTCCTCTTCTATTCCATCAGGTTCTGCCCTTTCTATAAAACAGTGGGCATGCTTTCCAATATGATTGCATTTTATGACATGGCACGCCGTGCTGTAGAAACCACAGCTCAGAGTGACAATAAGATCACGTGGTCCATCATCCGAGAGAACATGAGTGAAATCCTCTACAGACTTACCTCCATGAAGTTCAAGGTATGTTTGGAGGGAAGCAGGTTGCCCTGTTTCCTGTGAGCTTCCAGTGACTCTGAAACATAGACTCAAAGGTCTTAGATAAATGTCTGTGAACAGAGACTCTTTGCCATCATTTTGAATACAGTGAAGAATTTGTGAGCACGGGAATGGTCAGTACAGAAATGCAGTCAGGTGATGCTGAATGCACAGCCTTGGCAACCCCACCTTCAGCAGTCTCTTTTGTGTTACATATAGTCATGGTAACAGTACAAGCACCTTTGGGTTTTTAGTGATAAAATGCTGTATAAATATTACAACATGTTCTAAGGAGACTGTTATCAGAGCCTGAAGCCAAACACAGGATGTCACATATTGCAGGAGCATTTCTCTCCTTAACTTCCATTTAAAATAGCTTGATCAATACTTCTATCATTCACTTTTTAGCACATTCGTGCATTCACACGGGATTCTAGGCTGGTTTTATCTGTCTCTAACATAAGAGACTGCTGAAAGTGAGGAGAGGCAGGGAGGAGTAACTTCCATGTGGGCTGGAGACAAAACAAGTGCATTGAAGCACCTGTTCTGCCTAACTTCAGTAGCCATCATTTTAGGGTACAGCTTTACTAAAACTCACCCAGAGCATGCTGGTGTAGCAGTTACTGGTAGGACAGTAGTAATCTCTGATATCCTCTCTGATATGTAATGCTTACTCTGTTAAAACTCATGAATAAATCAATATTGCAAATCTTTCAAAAACAAGTACCATGGGATTAAATTATGTTTAGAACTAAATGTTCTGCCATGCCAACATACTCTGTTAGTGCAGGGTTCTGGTTTGTTTCTGCAGTAAGCAGGTTCCTGGTATATATTCTCAAAGCATCAAGAACATAACAAGATACACTTGGGGACATGAGCTTCTTTGAGAGAAGCTCAAAGGGGGAATTAAATAGGGGAATTAAAATGCTTCTTACAAACCCTGGCCTCCACCAGACCTCTGGAGTACAGCAGAGCAGTGGACAGCATGGTTGAAAAAGGGCATCCAGAGGGTGAATATATGTTAAGTGGAGCTGGACCTCTAACAGTTACGAAAGGAAAATTAGATTCCCTGGGTAACAGTCTAAAAGGTGTGAGAATTCAGATGTCCTGCATCCTGTGGTCTGTGTACTTTGGACAGATAATGTAAGAAGTAGTAAGGCCTCTGTGTTTCCCAAAAGTTGCACTGACTCCGAAGACCTTGGCACTGAGAGGGGAATGGTCAAGGCATTGAACAGATTTCACAGCCTTACAGTTAATGCTTCTTGCAGAGAAAACCTTGCAGCCTCAGAGCAAAGCTTATTGTTAACATTTTTTGCCTTTGTCTTTCATGAAAAGTATTCTGAGAAAATCAAGCTGTACAAAGCTATTTTGGAGCTTTTTATGATTACACAATAGATTTTAATTTGAACCAAATAACCTCTGAGTGATGGCAGAGTAACTCTTCCTCTTACTTGGGATGCACTGCATTTGGTCTGGGGATGGGAGCTGGTATGAATCACTGCAGCTCTTGGATCACACACCATTAACCAAGACCTTCAGTACTGTTGATTCCTCTCCAAATCAGTTGCTTTTCAATGCAGTAACCACTGCTCATGAAAAAAAAAATTCTGTCCAGTACCCATTCTGCCTGCTCACTGAATGTGGGAAGAGGAGATTTAAACCCTGTGGCTGTTGGTGAGACAGACAGGATGCAAAGACAGGGCTACTGTCTGCTGTCAACAAGTGTTAATCCTGAGCTTGAGAGTTACAGCACTGGCAAACCAGGGCTGACTTCAGCACCCAAGGCTTTTCCTGATGGATCTGTTTATTTGCTGTGTTCTTTCAGGACCCTGTCAAAGATGGTGAAACAAAAATCAAGGCGGACTATGCTCAGCTGTTTGAGGATATGCAGAACGCATTTCGCAGTCTGGAAGACTAGACTGGACCTCTGTGACCACTCCAGTTTGTCCTCTGAGTTCCTCATCTCAGCTCCTCTGCTTCCCTACCTTACAAGAATGATGCAACAGTACTTGAGTTGATAAATAACCCTATGTTTCCCCTGTTCATACTCGGAGAGTGTCTTTACAAAAAACATTCCTCTTAGTTTGTATTTGGCATTGCTTTGTGTGTCTGAAGTGGTGAGTGATGTGTGAATGGGCCTGGCTGAGTGAGGAAATGCTGTTGTACACTTCTAGGATGGGAAAAATTTCACCTTTCCTCTCCCAGCTCTCTTGGTAACCAGTCTTTCACCTCGGGATGTAACCAGTTGAGCTGTACTGGCAGAGGAGGTGTAGGTCCTCGTGCAGGCCTGCGGTACATTGTGAGCTGGCAGTGGTAAGGGCATTTACACCTGGCACTTTGCTAAGTGACTATCAGACGCAGAACTCCCTGTTCTCAAACAGAATTTTTGACCATATTCTGATGACATGTTGATACAACCAAAAATTCTTCACTACTTTGTCACTTCTGAGTCTCTCAGCTGAGTCTCTTGGTATTGAAATGTGGTAGCTGTGGTACTCTCCAAGAAGGGACTAACTAGAAGATGAGCACGTACAAACGACTGGTATAATTTTGTACACTGGAGAAATACAATTGTATCTTCCTACTTAATACAGATAGGACTGCTGGATTCAGCATCAGCTAAAATCAAAGCCATAGGTGCTCAGCTTCCAGCAGAATTTTACCTTCTTGGCTCCCACTCATCCCATAAAATGTCCTGACACTCAGCTGCTTTGCTTTGTGAAGCTTGTGACTGCTGCCATGTTCTGCAGGGCATGGATGGCAAGGTACAGTGATGGAGGAGTGCTGACCACAACGTGGTCCTTCCTTGGTGGTGCTCTGCCAGTGCAGTTGCCCCTAGTGCAATGCCCAGGTTATGCCAAGGAAAGGAAAGCAAAGCACGTGCTTAGCCTTCTTCCTCCACCTGTGCTCACATGGCCTGTTGGGTGGTGGCACAGAAGGTCCCCAGCTCTCGTGTCAGAGGAATGTATGATGCTCAGCTGGGGGCGGGGGATGAATGGGGGAAGGTTGACGAGTACAAAATGTATTTCCTCCTGCCTTGTTGATTACGATGCGAGAGCAACCAGTGGCTCTGGTCTTCTGCTCTGTGCTCTGGAAGTGCTCTGGAAGTACTCTGTCAAGCAGCTGAACCTGCTGTCTCTTAAGCTTTTTTTATTGGCAAATCTAGACTGAGATGAGGAATGAGCAGAGTGCAGCCTTTCTGTCAAACTCCCTGAGCCCAGCACTCATCCCATTGCTACAGAGCACGAGAGAGAGATGCTGGCATCCTCTCCAGTCTCTCCCTCTCGATGGTGTCAGGTGGCATCCTGTGCCCAGCTGGCTTCCAGCTGCCATCTGCTGCTTTGTTAGTCCTGAGACAGCACCTGCTGTTGGTGACACCGTGCCTACGTAAGCGTCAATTCTGCACTGAAGTGTTTCCACCGGCGCCAGCTTTGACCAGTAGTGATGCAAAGGGATCTTGTGCTACGGACCAAACGCTGCCACTTCCATTATGGTGTCAACCCACTGTTTGTCAGGGGAGAACCCAGCTGAAACTTTAAGGGATTGAATATTTTTGGTTCTCCCGAAAAGAAACTGCTCCTCCAGCTGATATTCTGGTAGTGAACGCTTAAGTTTACAGCTCACTAAACTTTTGGTGTATGCTGCTTGTTTTATCAATGAGCATGTGTGAATGAGTAGTCACCATCCAAGCCCTTGCTGGGCTCCTCATCGTTTGTACCCTTCACCACTGTACAATGTAGCATTTCATGCTAGAAACCAGATGTTCTTATCTCTTTAAATAGAGGATGTTATAAACTTTACAGAAGATGTCTAAGATAATGCAGTTCTAATATTTATTGTGCTGTACCTGGCCCTGAAGTGTGACCAGTTCAAAGTTTCATATATATTTTTGTCTTTTTTGTTTTGTGTCTGTTTTCAGTGTTGAGATTCTGATGTTCACTGTGTCCTGCAAGTCTTCCTTCCACAGCTGTGGGAGGAATTACAAGATGGGCAGAACCCCACCACCGACTTTATCTTGTATATTTCATAATGTATGTTGCTGGAAATTGTGTAAAAAAAATAAATTTAAAAAAATTGTTCAAGTCAATGAAAATAAAATTGATTTAAATTAGGTTTTATGTGTCCTGTTTTCTTATGTCAAACCAAACCTGTGCCACAGTGGTGTACACAGCAGACCATCACAAAAGCTCACAGCTTGCTTAAAAAAAATTACTTCACGAGTTTAGGGATTTCTTTAGAACTGTAAGCAGTAATTTGGCATGGATGCTTTACTTCAGTTCTCCCGTTCCAGTACAGCTTGCACAATCTCCTCACACATTACATGAAAGAATTATAATGTAGTAAATACTCTGAGGGCAAATACTTTTAGGATTACTTTTATTGTATGAAAAGGGTAACTGTAAGTTTGCCTTTTGCTGCCATGCATATTAATGCAACAACTGTAATTGTACCATTTTAGGGCACTTGGCACTTCTGGATCAGAAGATGAGCAGCACTGCTGGCCACAACAGCTCTTTTGACTTCTGTAAACAGCAACAGATAAATTAAGAATATACTAAAAACATAACCTTTGGCTGTTTTTGTACATTTGACCACTCTCTAGCACCTCTTAGAAGGAAGTGTTCTGATATTTTATAGAATATATTAAGAGATGCAACAAGCTGAAGGTGTGCAAGTAAGTGCACCACTTCACAAAGGGGTGGAAGTCACAAGCTTATTCCTGGCAACCACGGACTGATCAGTAGCTCTCTGTGAATGTTAAGAAGCCCATCAGGTGAAGTGATGAGTTCAGGTTTTGGCAGTTTGGAAGTTACCAACTGGCAGCGTCCTCACTTCATCCACTCGACTCTTGTGGATCTGGAAGGCTGGTGTCACCCAGCGGCCACAGGAGCACTGCATCCCCCTCCAGCTGAAGGAGCCCAGCTTTGACGTGCATTTGGGACACAGAAGCTGCAAGAAAAACACAGGGCTCGGTCTAAAGCACGTGTAGATGTGGATCTAGTTAAAAACAGGCCACAAAGCTCAACTGGGATGGCTGTTTAGCCCTGGGGTGTGGCACCAGAGAGGGTGTGGAAATGCAGCTGCTGGGACCTGGTGTGATTCCAGGACAGTTTTACCACGGTCCAGAAAGACTCAAGTCAGCCTAAGACCACAACAGGCTTTTAAAGTCCCACAAACATTTCTCACACTAAACCCAAACAGCAGATAAACTCTGTCCAACATCCTGGCTGGTGTTCTCAGCTGAAGCAGAGCACCAGCTCATTCCCTTGTAAAAGGACATTTTACATTCAAGAATTCACACCAGAAAGGCTGGGAAGCCTAGGACCTTGTGTGGGGGTTTTCTTTTCAGGCAACAGACGCAGTTTGTTCCGCCTTTGCAAACAAACAAAGATAAAAATCCGAAGAATAAAGCACATGCTTCACCTGTCCTTCCATTACTCCGAGCAGTGCTGGCTCCATCCACTGCACGGGCTCAGTGAAGTACGAGGTGCACTTTTCCTGGCCATGCCCACAAAGCCGTGCAGAGTCTGTCATCCTCTTGTGGGCAAAGGCTGTCGGGCCGATTCCTTCCGTGTGGGACAGGATGCTGGAGCTACGGAACAGAGCGCGTCTGCCCTCCAGGGCACAGGGGAAAAAAGAAGTAAAACAAATGTTTTTTAAACTGGGCAAATCACTCTGTTATTTTATCTTTTTTTCTTTTTTTGCAACCATGATATGGAAACTTAGGCAACAGCTCATCCCTGATATGCCCACTGATTTACACGTTCTTCTCTTGAGTGGATTTCACAATGACATTTTAAGGAGAAACATAAAGTATTTTATAGACATATAAAATATGTAATTTTTTATATATAAAGTACCTGCATTTCCTGCATCTGTAGAGAACCTCTGTGTTTGGAGTTTGACACAAAGTGGTAGGGTCAACTGCAAAGACTTCTCGGGGCAAGTCTTGAGGATCTGCAGAGGGGCCAGTAGCAAGTTGTGAATCAGATCAACTCAGCCATGCTGCATTCCTGGGAATGAGACAGGACCGTGCCTCTGACCCAGTCATGGCCTGCAAGAGCCACCTTCTTCTCTTTCATTTGTTCTCTCACCAATTCCAACAGATTATGCTAAAAATGAAAGAGCCTCATCCCACCATGCCTAAGAGTGCGATTTGCTTAATGCAAGGAACTGTAATCTAGACTATGGCCTTAACAATGGTAAAATAATGGTATTTTGCTTTATGTTCTTACTTTAACAGAAAGTAAAGGCAGAGGAGGTTTTAGAGCAGTTGTGCCGATGTTTTAGTGCCCACAATACAGAAAGTCAGCTTTCAAATGGGAACTGCTAAGGACAATGACACATAAAGGGTGACAGCACTGTCACGCTGAGTATGTGACACTGAGATCTTGCAAGAAAAGCTACAAATTACTATTTTATTATAAAATTACACATAGGCACACATATCTATTACAGTCACCCTTTTGCAAATTAGAGTGTGAAAGTTTACTTCATACGTGAATTTTAACTTTATCTCAAGTTTTGCGTATTACTTTTTTTAATCGCATCGACTTATTTTCTGAGGATGTTGTTTGCTTTGTTAGGGACATAAAAAACCCCAAATGTATCAAATTGATCTTTACCACTTTTGCACTTCGCTAAAGAGGAGCACAGCTTCTTACAGATGTTATTTCTTAGGCATCTCTCAAAGGCACGTTTTTAAACCCACTGATGAGCTGGGGTTCTCCAGGGCCAGCATGATGTGAACGCTTGCCCTGGCAAAATCCAGGCTCGGCTGCTTTGAGGGCGAAACTCGAAGTCAACCTCCTCTGACATGGCCTTCTGCGTTCATCCTGGGACAGCCTGTTGCCCGCCTGGGAGACCGCCCCGCGCTTCGCTCCGCGCACTCACCGGAGAACCTCTCGCTGAGCATCTCCAGCCGGTACCGCTTGTAGAGGACGCTGCTGGTGTCCACGGCGCAGCCCATGGCCTCGTAGAGCTTGAGCTGTCCCTGGAAGCCGGGGTTCACCCTGCGGCGGGGCCGAGGGGAGAGCGGGGTGAGGGGGGCGCGGCGCGGGGGCGCG
>VZRZ01004810.1:739138-890349 GCA_013398175.1 Climacteris rufus | reverse complement strand
GGGGCCGGGCTCCTCTCCCGGGGTCGGGCGGGCTCTCCGGGGAGCCGGCAGCGCTGTGGGCACGGCTGTGGCTGTTCCCGGCGGCGTAACGCGGGGTCCCCGCTGAGGGAAGCGGCTCGCCGAGGGGATGGGCGCCCCGCGAAGGGAGCCGGACCTCCCGCCCTCAGCGCCGCTGGGCTCTGAGGGCACCCGTGACACTGCGGGGACGGGCGTGTGGGGTTTTTTGGGTGTTGTGTTAAATTGTATGTCATATGGGGGAAGTTGCTGCGGCAAAGTAAAGCACCTCCTCGTGACCGAGGTGAAGGTGTGTAGTCCTCGCTCTTTGTGCCTCTGATTTGAGTGCTGCATCCAATATTCTTCACACTCGGTATTAAAGACAGTTAGCGTCTCTCGTCCCCATAGTGGTTTTTTTGGGTTTTTTTTCCCCAAGGAATGAGCATCTTCAGGTGTCAGATGGTGGGAATGGTTGGCAGTGTAAAAGAGGCATGTGAGGTGTTAGCATCCCAAATACCCTGGGATCGCTAGGAACCTGTTGTTACTAACATAAACCTTGCCGAGTAGGCACACGCAAGTGATTTGGGGGCGGGAGGCTTTAGAGGTTGACAGCCTGAGCATTAAACTGTCCACTGAACTGGAAATGAAATACTTCATCTTCCTCCCCCAAGGGCTGCAATGTGCATTATTCTCCTAGGTGAGGGTCACCAAGCAGAACCAAGTGTGCGTGGTGGGGTTGGAAGCACTGGTCCAAGTCCTTTCTGGTCATTGAGTGAGCTGTGTGTGTTGTCTTGGCTGCAGAGAGGGCTACAAATGGGAGGGAACACTTTCAGAGGTAGTGGCTGAAAGCACTTGCAGCTTAAGTTAGAAGGCACAGGGAAGACTTGTATTCTTTAGTGATCTGAAGGTTTTAATAGAAATACAGTGAGTTTACAATGGAAACATACTTTAATGTGCTTGAACTGCCTGAGAGCAACTGCTGGCAGGCTTGATGCTTTTGTGTTTATGCTGTGTTGAAACATTAAGGATTGAGCTTGGAGAACCTCTTGATTTATCCTAGATTAATCATCTTGCAAATCATAGGTTTGTTTTGTGCGTGATCCATGGCAGCACAGTTTGTAATACAGCAGCTCGTGCTCAAGGACAGAAGCTACTTTCCCAGGAGCATTTTAACCTTACTGTGTACTTAATCTAGGATTTGACTCCCTTCTTCCAAGGAGGTGACAAGTCAAATGAGTTTTTCAAAAATTAAAAGCTGGAAAGGAGAGGCTTGAGATAACAATGGCTGTTCTTTGAAACTTGCTTTCAAAATGTTCCATGCACTGTGCTGCTGCTGCATGTTAGGAAATTATAGGGTTTGGGTTTTCATTCTCGGTAGGCAAGAGTTAATTTGCTGAAGTTTGACTAGTCTGACCTTGGCAGCTGCAGTCTTCAGGAGTACTTGGGGCAGAAGAAGGTGAGGCCTCAATTAGTCTGTAGCTGTCAGGAAGCACCTGGCTACACAGAAACCTGGAACACTTAAAGCAAGAAAAGGGTATTAATTCTATTTGGAGTTGGCATGACTGTAGAACATCTGAAAGTATCTACATGCTACAATAGACAAGTGACCTAAAGAGTCTTGTCACAGCTTGTCAGATTGTTCTCTTGTGCGTAAAATGTTCAGACAAGGCTGTGACCAAGTGTGGTTAGTGAGATTCTCATTGTTAAAAGAGTAACATGAATTTGATACCTGTCATCTGAACTTATTCCAGCTCTTACAGCTCCTATCTGTTTGCCCTTCAAAAACGAGCAAAAGTAGGGGTAAGTATGAATATTTCCAGAAAGGTAGTTTGGTTAGGCCGTGTCTCTGAAGAAGGGTAAAGAGTTGCTAACAAAGACTGGAGTGCAAATTGAATGTTGTTACCTGACCTTGCAGCTGAAATTCTGTCCAGGATGCTGAAGTGCTGCAGCTTTTTGCAGGAGCGAGATATATTTGGCCTTTATCCTGTGAGTGATAGATGCTGGATGGTTCAGAAAGGAAAGGCTTCTATGAAAAGGAAGAAATCTTGTATCTCTGGCATAATTTAAGTGCTATCGGTGGACTGGATGTCTAAGCCCTGACACTAACATCTGAGGGTCTTCTGTTGTGTTAGTTGGAGAGAGCAGTTTGAGCTTTATATGCATCATGAAACAACTTCAAAGCTTAACTTTCAGAAGTGCTTTGCATCTCATCTGGCTTCAGCTGGTGCTGCAGATGACTTTAAACTTAAGTAAAGCTTCTGTGTCATCCTTGGTAATTTCCATTTGACGCAAACTGGTTTTCTGAAGTAACTCTACCTTGCCAAAAAAAGGGCCATGACAACTAAATTTTTTTTTGCCTGCACCAATAGAGAAGCTGTGTATCATTTCAGGTGAAAGGCTGATATCATTAATACATAGAATTATTTCTTCCTAGTTTGTGTCTATGTGTGAATAGACAGAAAAACAGAGCCTAGGAACAGATCTAGGAAGCGTAAGCAGAAAGTCTGACTATTCTTTTTTATATTCTACCTCCCTACAGTTTCTTTGGAGAAGAAAAGCCCTAAGATGGCAGGCAAAGGAAGCAGCACAGCAGACTCCATGTCCTGCAGTGTACTGAACTGGGAGCAGGTCAGCCGTCTGCACGAGGTTCTTACAGAGGTGGTTCTGATCCATGGGCGAGGGAACTTCCCCACACTGGAGATAACTCTGAAGGACATTGTTCAGACAGTTCGGAGCCGGCTGAGCGAAGCAGGCATTGTGGTGCACGATGTCCGTCTGAATGGCTCTGCAGCTGGTCATGTCCTGGTCAAAGATAATGGGCTGGGATGCAAAGACCTGGATCTCATTTTTCGAGTTTCTCTTCCAAGTGAGGCAGAGTTTCAGTTAGTTCGAGATGTGGTCTTGAGATCCCTCTTGAATTTCTTGCCGGAAGGAGTGAGCAAGCTGAAAATCAGTCCAGTGACACTGAAGGAAGCCTACATCCAGAAGCTGGTCAAAGTGTACACGGAGACTGACCGTTGGAGCTTGATATCCCTTTCCAACAAGCATGGCAAAAATGTGGAGCTTAAGTTTGTAGACTGCATACGACGACAGTTTGAGTTCAGTGTGGACTCATTCCAAATCATACTGGACTCCCTGCTCTTCTACTACGACTACTCAGAAACCCCCATGTCGGAGCACTTCCATCCAACTGTGATTGGGGAGAGCATGTATGGAGACTTCGAAGCAGCTTTTGATCACCTCCAGAACAAGCTGATAGCTACCAAAAATCCTGAAGAGATCCGAGGTGGTGGGCTTCTGAAGTACAGTAACCTCTTAGTACGAGACTTCAGGCCCATGGATAAGGATGAGATCAAAACGCTGGAGCGCTACATGTGCTCCCGATTCTTCATAGACTTCCCAGACATCCTGGATCAGCAGCGCAAGCTAGAGACCTACCTCCAGAACCACTTCTCCAAGGAAGAGAGGAGCAAATATGACTACCTCATGATCCTGCGCAGGGTGGTGAATGAGAGCACCGTCTGCCTCATGGGCCATGAGCGAAGGCAGACTCTCAATTTGATTTCTCTGCTAGCACTCAAAGTGCTGGCAGAACAGAACATCATCCCTAATGCCACTAATGTTACCTGCTACTACCAGCCAGCACCTTATGTCAGTGATGCAAATTTCAGCAACTACTACCTGGCAAGTGCTCCTGTGCTGTACAGCCAGTCCTACCCCACTTGGTTGCCTTGCAATTAATCGCTTCCCTCAAGCGTTCCTGAATGGAGGCTACTGAAAGCCAAGATGCTGAGTGTGTATATATAGACAAACAATAACTGTCAGTTGGATGTTCTCTAATGGAAACATGACTGTATTGGACTGTCCATTCCCTGGTGTGCAGTGGGTTTATGCAACCAGGTGACCTGCTATGAACCTTTCAGTATATCTCTACAAATGCCAAGAAGCCTTATTACCTCTGCGTTGGGAGAAGAGAACCTGCAGCCAAATGTTAAGAGGAGTAGCTAAGGAATTGTACTTGTTCTGGCAGTGGCTGTTAACATGTGATCTAAGCGGAGTATTCAATAAACTGTGTTAGTTAATAGACCATAAAATGCCTTGAGCAGAAGCTGCTCCTGGAGTAGCAGCAAAACTCTTTCTATTGCTTAACCTTATT
Organism: Climacteris rufus; assembly: GCA_013398175.1. NCBI lineage: Eukaryota > Metazoa > Chordata > Aves > Passeriformes > Climacteridae > Climacteris > Climacteris rufus. The sequence goes on along the minus strand of VZRZ01004810.1, from coordinate 886,199 downwards.
ACTCTTCCTCAGTTCAAGTTCTTGCCAAATTTCTGTTGAACTAATTGTGCCAATAGTGGGCTCATGTCATGCTTGGGTTGCTTTTCCTTTCTGGCCATGTAGAGCTGGTAACAGTATGGATACCATCTGTCTTATAGGGGGCATAAAGGTTGTTTTCTGTAGTGCCTATGGAGAGGTGGTCCTGCCTCAAGTTCAAGATTAATTTCTTAGAAGCTGAAGATAGATTAGTAAGTCTATCCGTAAAGCATAAGCTGGTTACATTTTTCTTGAGTACAAAAATTTGGAAAGTGGCATGTCTCAGCATGAACCAAAACACAATCTAAAACTTGGTAATGTGAAAAGTCCTTGAAATGAGAAATTGAAGCTTTAAATAGAATTGAAGCCACAGTTTGAATACGTAGGATGGAAAAATATTCTTGAGTTCAGGATCAAGCTAAAGCCTTTCTGGCTGTATCTTTCAAAACAATTTTTGTCACTGTTGGAAAGTAGTGCAGCTCTTACACTGGGGTTTGACCCGATTTTCTTCCTCTCGGGTCCACAGCAACAAAACAAGAAAATAAAAAAAAAAAACCAAAACACAAACCCCAAGCCACTCTAAGTTGCAGGATGATGTGCGCTCCTCCCTCAGTATGAATTCCAAAAGTGCCTCCTAAAACGAATTTCCTGTTGTATGACTTCAGGCAGGTCCTGAAGGTTTCTGTGACCACTGAAGGGTTGAGCTTACTGGGTTATCACTATCACCTGGTCACTGTATGAGATGGTATTTTGAGTGGTTAGAGTAAAATTCTTCCTTTTTATTGCCCTTAACCCTCACTAGAAGAGGTGTACAAGCCCTAAGCAGAGCTCTCCACAGAAGCTGTGTGTATTGAAAGTCTGGGCCTGTGTTCAGAATAGCCTCTGAAAGACTTTGCACTCCTTTGGAGGTATAGGGGGCTGATCTTCCTGAAGGGTATGTGCTGAACTTGCTGCTTTGAGACTCCTGTGCTGTAGAAGGAAGGTTAAAAATTCTTCAGTTATTTTTATAGTGGTATTAGAAACTGGTATATTAACTGGATGATTTTCACTGAATTACAGTAGTGAAATACATATAGCAGGTGATCTTGAGTTTCCTTTGCTTAAACTGAGACATAGACTAAAAAGGCGAATCTTAGAGCTATTTATTATGTACTGGTGCGATGTTCAGGAATGCTTGTTCACTGAATCTTTTATTACTTCTATTACTATTTATTACTGTTTCTGCCAGCTTGTAAGACCAAAGTGCCTGATCCAACAACTGATTTAAGCTTAGAAGGTAAAGCAGAAAGCAGGTGGAACACCAATGTTCAGTTGCTGTTCGAGGTAGAAAACAGCAGCAGTGCAACACTTAAATGGCAGTAAAAACTGCCTGTTCCTCAGAAGACCAAAAGCTAATTCTTTCACTTTTCATAACTACTTCATAAAGACTGTCTCAACAGAGCAGTGAGACTTCTCCTCTGTTCAGACTTCATTTAGCAGGGATGCAATCTACAAAGTGGACTGTATGTAGCCAAGCATGCTTTAGCTTAATTTCCTGGACAGTTTTGATAGCAATTTCAATAGCAAATAGACAAATAATTTGGTGAATTTGATTGTGGGTTTTTTTTTACTAAAGGCTTCTTGATTAGCCGAAGTAGCTAAACTTGAAAGCAAACCCAGCCTTTTTCATTAACTGTGGCTTGGACTTGGTGTGGTTTACAGACAAGACATTTGTCACCGAAGACTTTGACGTTTTAAAATCTAACATGATGCCAGTGTTGTGTTAAACTTAGTGCAAGCTTACTGCTGGAATGCAGTCCTAGGCAAGAATAACTCCTGCATGCAAAGCAATACTTGGTCTAGTATAGAGTGTCACTAGAAAGAAGATTTAAGTGTTTGTAATTGCTGTCATCTCTTGCAAAGACATTTTTGAAGCCAACCTATGCTATAGCCATTCCAGAAGTAAAACACTGCCTAGAGGGGTATCTTTGATTTGCACATTACATAGCTTAGCCTCAGGTGTCTGTCTTCTGTGATGTCATAGCTGATGTTTAGAAACTGGTTTTGTGCATCAGCTCATGTGGAAGAAGTGGTGAGATGCTTGGGAAGAGTCCTCACAAGCTGGAAACATGGAACTTATTTGATTAGTCTGATTGCCTTGGCTGCTGAAGATCAGGCCAGGTGCATCTCCTGGAAAAGGAAATGCTAGGGGAAAAAAGTCTGTAATGGATACCTAGTGAGATAGAGCTCTGGAGAAGTTAGTCTGCCTGTCAATAAGTATTGTGCTCTTGGTAATGTAACCTGATGCTGAGGCGCCTAAGGAAGCTCCATGCTGAATGGCTGCTCTCTGAACAGCTGACTGCCTGGCTTGGAGCTTTGCAGGACTCTGTGTTCCTTGTGTGTTTCTTAAGATGCTCTGGCACATAAGAAATTCTGATGCTTTGTAGCCTGGCTGTTAGATACTAAACTCTCCAAAGGTTAAATTGTATCCTGAAGCTGCACACTACCTGCTGCATTGGCCCTAGGGTACCAGGGATTGCTGGGACACTGCTTGTCCCATTGCGTTCAAAATAATCCTGGCTTGGCACATAAAGCTGGTTTACTCAGTAGCTTTTCATCACTGTGTTGTGAGCAGTCTACCCCTTTCTGTTCCAGGGTGTCCTGGCAGCTGGGTGGGGCATGTGGCAGTGGTTTGATTTGCTGTGTGTTAGCTGGTTCAAGTCCAGGTTTATGGAGACCCCTATAGCAAGGGATCTTTGAGAATGAGCACTAGGTAAAAGTGATGACCCTAGGCCAAGTCTAGGATGCCTGCTTGATTCAGTCACCCTTCAGCACTAATTATGCCACTGCAAACCTGTTGTAACCTCTGTTGCCCCCTTGTGTGTCATGTGGAGGTTAGAGAGAGACTACTGTACTTCAGACTGTTACCTGATACATTCCCTCTGGGCAGTGGCATTAAAACAAAGCTGCAGTAACACTCAGTGCATCATTCCTCAGGATCAAGCTTCTACTGACTAGACTGTGGTATAAAATATCTGTTTTCTTAATGTAGCTTATAAGCACTGCTGCACAAAGCCAGTCTGAGGTTAAGCACCAGTTGACAACACTTATTTACAAGTTCCCTGTGACTTCCTCACTATAAGAAAGACTTTTTTTATTTGATAGAGATGCTACCAAGGAGACCTAGTGGAAGACTGGGTTGTAGCCACTTTGGTAAAGTCCCGGTGCTGGTCTGTGGTCACTGTGACAAGTTGTAAGGTAAAGCATAGTTCATGCTTCCTCAACTCAAGATTTAGTCATTGCTGTGTTTGTCCTCAGCTAGCTCAGACAGTCACTAAGCTGGGGCTTAAAGACTACTGCTTGCTTCTGAGTAACCATTTCTCAAAAGGTCCTCATGCTGTCACATTAATTATCTCTTTTATAAAGCAATAGGCAATATTCAAACCCAGTCCAAATACCTAAAGCTTTGTATTGAAACTTAAAGATGCATATTTTGGACTTGAGTTCTGGAGTTAAGCATGTGGTATGTTTGGCGCCTAGATTTTGTGGGTTCCTGGTTGCTAGAATAACCACTGATATTGGTAGTGATCTCTGCTTATCACTATATGAGTAGCTGGGAGAAGGCCTCTTAGAAGAGAACCTGGACAAAGTACTTTAATTCTAAGCTGTCATTGTACTAATGGTACTTGTTTCTGATTCCTCTCACTGAGCTCAGTCAGGATTCTGTAATTGTTAGGCACAGGAATAAGCAGTAAGTTGACCACAGTCACTGGCAGCTTGGTCTAGTTTGGGCATTGGGAGAGCCAAATGAATAGTAAAACTTCTAACCCTTGCATCTAAGTCTTACTTAATTGTTTCTTCAATACAGTTAAGTGTATTTCATGTATGTTCTTTAATTTCAATGAAGCTAGATATGGAGTGGGATGCTGGGCTATAGCAGAAACTTTGGGGGGAATGGTTGGAGCACTCTGGTTTATTCTCACTGAAGTGTCTGGATTGGGCTTGTCTCTGAATAAAATTGCACTTTCCATTGAAATTTAGAAGGCCTTTTTCCCTATTATTTATCTTATTTTTTACTATTAAAAGAAGTCAGCTCTTGGAAAATCTGTCTCTCATCTCTTTGGAAGGAGTCCTTTTTTTTTTTTTTTTCCCCTTCTTTAAGCTGGCAAAACAAGGTACTAGAAATATTTGGATTTGTGATAAGCCCAAATGCGAGATTGGTCACAATAACTTTCTCTACTGTTCTGCACTGTGGTGTTCACTTGTCACTCTTGGAAATTTGGGTTTGGACCTTAATGTTGCTAAAATTCTTGTGCAAATAAACTTCTGCTAAACAACCCTTGTCTCAAGCAATTTTTGCATCTAAATAGTGCTGACAAAGTACTTGTAGATCTTATTGACCAGTGTGTGTGCAGGTGCACTTGTGAGGTGAGTAACAGTGTGGGGTACACAGCAATGCTTGCTTTAGATGTTATTCTAAGGTACTTTTTTATTCACCTGTCTTAACTTACTGAATATTAGTCAGTTAAATGAGACATGATTAATCTTTCACTTACATTATAGTGACTGTTTCTAGAGAACAATTTTTTCCCTCTCTGACCATCATCAATTCAACTTTAAAACATGCTGAGGCACAGACCTAGGCCTCTTAGGTAGGGTCTGGTTCTGAGCTAGAGCCTGCCAATCTGTTCTGTGACACACTCCATTTTATATGCTACTTCAAACTTTAACTCCTGAGCCAAGAGGGTGAGAAACAAAGCCAAGAGTTGTTCTTCAGGTTATTTACAGGTTGAAAGTCTTTGATTCCTCTGTCCTAAAAGCTGATGCTACTACTAACCAATGGTCAGTGGGAGTTGAGCAGGTCAAAGCTAAATAAAAGCTAGGATTGTGTGACAATCTGCTTGCTGCTCCTCCTGCTCTAGAATAAAGAGTAAATGCTCTGTAAAAAGTGTGCTTTCTTCTAAACCCCCTGAGCTCAGACAAACTCTAGCCTCTCAGTTAAGTAATGCTGGAGAAATTCCAGTCTCCAGGACCTTGTAACACCTGCAGTGGAAACTTCTGTGGAGGTTAGCAAAGGCAGTGTGCTCCCAAGGAAATAATCATGAAGCTTGTGTAGTGCCTTTTCCAGATCTAACTGCCTCCCTATGAACTTAAATAGAGAACTGATAATGCAGCTGGGCAACAGAAACCATCTGCTTGCCTCCTGAAACTCTCTTACCTTAACTCCTGTTTGTCACATCATGAAAGCTTCAGAGTTATTTTGGGTACCACCCTTATGTTTCTAGAATACCAGGCTCAGCTTTGCAGGGTCAGATAATGAAACAACAACATAGCTGTGCTTAGGTAAGTGGTGCTAGAGTACTCTGTAAGTTCCATATGAAGCTTATATAATGGTAAACATTCAGAGGAGCTGAAGAAAGATGTTTTTGCTCTATTGCTGTTATATTGTTAGTGAAAATCAGTATCCTGTTCTAAGTGCTAGAACTCTGCCTTCTCCAGGCTGTGCAAGATGAGCTCAGTCTTGTCAGGGGCTGTGAGGCATTAGACACATGCTATTTTAATTATTGCCATTATTGTTAGGTGTTCTTATTTTCCTCCTTCCTTTTCTCATGGAATATTTAATATTTTTTGAAATCAGAGTATTCAAAGTGCTCCTGCAGAGAAAGAGTTGTTGGTCCTGTGGCAGAAAAAAAACCTCCTTGCATTCCTGCTTATTTTGAATATTGCTTACTACATATTAGTATATTTAGTTCATCAATACACTGAATACATGAAGTTGCTATTTTCAGCAACAAAATATCATTTTTATTTATCCAGCACCTACCACTTGAGTATGAGTGTTAAGCACAGAAGTCATGTTTTGCTGCAGTAGCAGTGCTGCAATCTGTTCTGCTTCATCTCAACAAGAACAAGTTCCATATCCTATAGGCAAGACTGCCCAGCCAAGGGAGTACTTAGCCCGCCAAACCTCAGTAATTTTCGTCCCAGGAAAGAGTTGAGTCATCATGCTGGAAAAAGTGAGTCTTGACAAAAGCTGTGTGCAAAGCAGCTGCTGGAGCCTAAACTGGTAGTTTGTGTGTACATTAAGGAAACCTATACATTAGTAGTGTTATCCTCTTGACCCTTGGTTAAATGGTTTAATAAACCAGCAGCAATGAGTTTCCTGGGCTGTGCTGCAAAATGCTGTGCTGAGTTTTTGTCATGGGTAAGTAGATCAGGGGACAATCCATGCCACCCCACTGCTTTGAGAATGGAGAAGTGCAAACTCTGGGACAAGTCTGGCCAAGACAGAGGCCTGGCTGGTCTAGTCTGTGTCAATAACCTTGTGCCACAGAGAAACCCCTGTAGAAGCTCCTGCACACTTCAGGAGACTCCCAAGTCTTGATTGCACCTCTAGCAAAGGGAAAATTGTCCTGTCTACAAGAGAATGGCTCAAGTGTGAGAATTCTGATCCAGTCACTGTCCCCATGCAGCAAGGCAAGTCTGCTGAGTGTGTTGGATACGTGGAATGTGAATAACACCCACAGGCTTGTCTATTTGTGGATGCCCTTCTTGCTTCAGAATTGACTGTCCACCTGCAACAATTCCCTTCTCCACCCCCTAACAGAGATTGCTTATCTGAAAAACTGACTCTGAAAGCTATATCTGAGAGTGCCTCCCTGAAAGTTATTGCCTTAAGCTTGCCCAAAAGATAGTGGCAATTCATCATGTACTTGGGGAACCTGTTCTAATATTTGATTGTGGTCATTAGTGAGAATTTCCATTGCATTTTCACATTGGGCTCTGAACTTCATCTTCAACCTGTGGATTGCTGCATCCTTATCAAAAATGCTGAAGTGTCCCAGACTTCTTCCTGCTATCCACTACTGTCTTCAGTTCTTGGATGAACTGCAGAAAATGGGCACTTGAAGCTTTATGTTGTATATATTGGAAAAATGTTCTTCTGGATCCTTGTGGTTCCTGTTTCTCATGACCCAACCACCAGTTGTTAGCCCAGTGCTCTACATACCACAAAAAAGTAGTGCTAAGATTGCTTCTCAGCCTCTTGATGTCTGTGTCCACAAACTCTGCCTGACATTTTTACCATGGCATTATGGCATGCCCAGTGCCTGTGCTAAGTCAGTTCTTCACAGTGATTTCAAATTCCACCTGCTGCTTTTTGAGGCAGCCTCTCCCGTCTGGTAACAATAACATCTGTCCTCCTGGTCTCCAGATGTGATATTTTGCACTTGGTGGTATTAGGAAAACATTTTGTCTGAATTCTGTGGGCAAAGAGTCACAAAGTGGATGGACAGGGTAACTCATCTTCTTCATTGTTTACTACCATGCTGACTTCAGTGTTACCTGGTGCTCACAGTTTTGTGGTGTTCATGCATACTGAAGGGTACATGACGTGGTTGTGGGCACTTTGAAACCTGCAGCTGGTTTAAAACTAGCATCAGCACAAAGTCGACAAAGGTACAGGACACAGGTTATTTTAGGAGTATGTATTTGTTGTGCAAATAGTGAGTAGAGACAGCAAAGAGAGCTTGTATTCTGTCAGTGCTTAACAGCAGCTCCTCAGTCCTTTCCTCTGCACACCCACCTCTAAAACTCTGCATTTACAAGTCTCCCTGGGGATTACTATCTAATTACTGATTTTACTTACTGTTAAGAAGGAATAGATGAGTCTTTCATCTTTGGGTCTTTGGTTTGGCACAACTGAGGTGAAGAGCTCCCTGTTTCTGCTCCTGCCATCACATGTGCTAGTCATCACAGTCATCTGTCTGTCTGTTTTTCTGCTCCTGTGGGGCTCCACAAATATTGCACAGCCCTGACTAATTGCCAGGACTGATGTAAATCTCTAGACGTTATGAGTTCCCTTCCACTTTCTCCTCCTGGGCAGCTTTTCTTAAGGCTGGGAGAAAGTTATTTTAGGGATGAGAGCCTGCCATAGATCCAACTGTCCAAATTCCCTGCGACACTGGTAGGAGTTTGCCCAGTGCTGTGAGGGATTTGCTAACAGCCTGGCAGACCTGAGTGACGTGGGCTCCTGTGTTAGGGCTGCCCTGCTGCCCAGCTGTACTGGGCTGTGTTTCCCCAGCCCTGTTTGAGCAGTGGGAGCAACATGTGCATATGGGGCTCAGCCTCTGGCAGCAAATTCATGGAGTTACTCCAGAGAAATGCTGCTCGTAGGAAAAAAAAAAAAAAGCAAGCCAGCATCTGTTTTGGAGCAGAGAGAAATTTGAGTGTGGAGTAATATTCCAGCTAAGGATGTGCATGCCTCAAATTGGTGGTTAGCCTCCTTCCTTGCAGCAGATCTCTAGTAAAAGGAGGATTCCTGTTTACTACCATTTCCCAGACCAAACACATAAGCCCTGAAGAGAGGAAGAAGCACACTTGGTAACAGAGGGAATTGCTGGAGTGTATATTTTGGAATCCCTGCCCATTGATGGGCTGAGAAGGGAAAGGGGGACTGGATGGTACTGGGACATTTCAGAAATCAAATAGAAGGATGCAGGTTAAAAAAAAAAATCAACAAAACACACAGATGTGTTCCCTCTTCTTACAAGCCGGTCTGACTTAAAATTGCAGCAGCATGCCAGCAGAACTTGCAGTGGGGCTGTGTAATGCCCATGTTTAGGATGTTCTACAAGTACAATCTGTAACTTCTTGCAATACTCAATTGCAATATAAACTGTGGTAAATGTGCTCTCCCGCTATTGTGTGTTACATGAGGCTCTCCTCGGCTGTTTCAGTGTGAACTGTGGCCTTCAGAATTCCCAGCAGATTTTTGTTGTCTGGTTAGAAATAAAAGATTTCTGTATGGGTATAATTGCAACTATAATTAGGAGTTTCAGTTGACCAGAACTTGAATTTTTGTTTTAATTGATGTACCAGATAAAAACATTTAGTTAAAAAAAAAAAGAAAATTTATTTAATAAATAAGAGTTCATTAGCTAGCAGTGTGATATTTAACAAAAGTGTCTTGTGTTTAACTGTAAAACTGTAACTTTTAATTCCAGACCACGAGCTTTTATTTTGAAGGTGTTTACTGCCTCATTACTGGTTTTGCTTACTGCTAATAAAGAATAGATGAATAGTCAAAGGGTCTCTAGCTCACCTCAGGGATCGTTTGACTGATTTGCAATATTATAATACCAGATCATCATCAGAGATCCACTACTGCCAAAAGGTCCAGATCCCAGACCTCATGGAAAAGTACTGTTACAAATGCATCTCTGGTCTGTACTTGAATAAGAGAAAAACTGCAGAAAAAAAACAATTTAAACCTGTTTGGCTTTTTTATTTTATGATGACTGCTCATCAGGCTATAACAGACATGCCTGAGGGATTGCAAACAATGTTTAATTTGTAAGAGGGACCATCTCAGAGGAGGAAGTTCATTGCTGTATATATTGCATTGCAATATATCACAAACAGGCTGCAGTGTCATAGCACTGGCTCGTGAAACTACTTGAAACAGTCTGACCTAAGTGGCTCAATTTTATGCCCATTGAAGTGTCACTGCTTTTAAAAATTACATCAGAGAACTGAGAAACTGCAGAAAGACATTTAAGGTTTGTGTGGCCAGAGCTGTCTGAAAGGTGGTGGTGCCCACCCTGCATCTTGAGGAGAGGATTTCTGTGCATGGGTCATTTTAGAGAGGGCCTGGGGTGCTGCTGAGCACTGAGCAGCAGCACAGGGGCCTTCAGTCCCTTGCCATATTCACTGCATAATGATATGAAGTAAGTGTCAAGTTAAATCTTGCCTCCAAATGGTGTGAATTAAGTGGCAAGCTAAACCTTACCTCCAAATTTAACAAGGCTCCATAGCAACCTAACATACTTTTTAAATTTTTCCAGTGGTTTAATTTCCTTTTTATTTCCGTAGCAATGGATTCTTGAGAATCCAGACATGCCAGAGTGCTGGCAGATTACCTAAGCTTTAACCAAATCTTCATTCTCACAGTATAGAGTGAGCAGAGAACCCAAACACTGAGAAAACAAAGTGTAACTGCTCTGTAAATGTTATAAACAAATATTTAAAGAGCAGGTTTTAATGTATAGAAGACCCTTATTACTGAAAATATTTTTAAATAGCTAAAACCTTACTTTTATTATATAGTTGCTATTTTAATTTCTTTTCAGGTAGGTGCTGGTTGTAGCCTGGCTCCCAGATATCACCTGGAGATTCCTGTCATAGATAATAAGGACAGCAAAATGTAGGTATGACTATTATGCAGGCTAATGTTTTACTTCCTATGCTCCAAAGTGAAGATAATTTGTTCTTTAAAAAATTGTGGTGAAATATTGCACAAACGCACAACAATATTTTTTTTCCACAGAAGAGTATTTATGTAAATTCTTTTCTTTAAAAAGATGCATTGAAACAAGCTTAGGAGTTTATTTTGGCTGAGGGTTTCTGACAAACAGCCACCTAAAATAAGCTGCTTATGGCATTGCACAGAGTGTTGTGTCCTGTGCTGGGGGTTACTGGGAGCCGAGTCAGCCCCTGGTGTCACTGCCTGGCTGCAAAACCTGTCTGGGGCTTTTTTGCTTTTTTGCCAAAATTGGCACTTTGGCTTCGGGTTATCTGGGACCTGAACTCAGCCTCTGGTTAACCTTTACAACACTGCTTCTTATCCTAAACTGCTAGAAATATGACAAAAATACCAGGAATGTTCCTCCAAGCCCACTGGAGACATTTCATTCTTTCTCGTGGCTCTGTGATGACAATGTAGGTCCATTCTTGCAGGTTGCCCAAGTTTTCTCTGCTCTGTGTCAAGCTGGGTGTTAGCAACTCTTCCAGCCAAAGGTCTGCAGGGGACAGGGTGGAGATGTCTCCTGCAAGAATAAGTAGTCTTTGCATCTTCTGTCTTCCACTCTCACCTGAAGCTGAGTGACCCAGTTGTCCTAGTTTTTGGTTTTGCACGTCTGTGTATGTGCCAGGAACTCCTGCTGCCATGGTGGGAGCAGAGGTTCAGGGGAAAAGTCTGTCTCACAGCTTTATCAGAAAACAATTCACATCTTTTGAGCATGTTTAGCCCCTGCTCTTACCCATTTTACTCCAATTATCTTTGGTCCACAGTTGGGTAAAGTCATTGTCAGCCCCAGAGACTTCAAGGACTCCCTCACCTTCAAATGAAATTGCCCCCAAAACATTTAGGAGCCAGAAGGAGAAAACCAGTCAGTACTGAGAATGGGCTGGTGACCATATACATGAGACTGGTTCAGCCAGAAGGCATCCAGGGGTGTGGGAGCTGGCTTTGGATTATCCAAATTATAGTCTTTAGGATATGAAACAGTGTTCCTGCTCATGGTTAGGTATATGGTGGTGTGTCTCTAAAAGCCCAATATCCCAGCAGGAGGGAATTCTGAAGAAGTTAGATAGGAAAAAACTTTGTGGAGAAAAAATACATTTTAAAATGGGAAAAGTTCTTTAGGAGGAATATATTAAAAGGACAAAGAGCTGTATATGCAAGAGAAATGGTAACTTCAGCTAAAAACCACTGTCATGAGCTCACCTTAAATAAGTATTTCTAACAAAGAAAGCTTCTGTTTTCAGTTTCTCATTTTAGAGAAACATGGGCTCTACAGGTAAGAGGTAGAACAGAGACAGTAATGTAAAAGCCTATTTTAAGGCTTAGATAAGTCATTCTCCTCTGATTTTCACTCTGATTAATTGTCTCAGTGAACGAGAAGTGACTCATTCCACTTGTGCGTGTTTGCTGTGTTCTTTGGGTGAATCCCTGAGTCATTTTCTATTACTGCCTGTCACCTTTTATACGTATCACCCACCTGTTCAGCAGCTGCATGTGCCTCTCTGGGACAGTGATAAGTCTGCCACCCCTGCCATGGGTCTCTTTTTATGAATTGTATGAATTTCAGGGCAGAGAGAGGCTGGAGGGACTCAAATTGTAAATGTCTATAAGGAGGCCAGCTTGTTGAAAGCTGCAAGAACAATTAACTCTGTATTCTTACAGGAGAGGATTTTCTGAAACTCTTAACCTCCACACTTCCTCCCTTCGCTCTTCAGGTTGCCGCAGAGTTCAGCAACACACGCCAATGAACTTTTTCACACTCAATCCATATTCTGAAGCAAATTCCCTCTGTGGCTGGGGAATTTGCTTCCGAATCTGGATTGTGTATGTCAAGAAGCACAGCAGAGGACTGGGTTGTAAAAATTTTATACTTTAGTATTGGAAGGTGATGATATCCCTGAGCTGGTAGGGGATGGAGAAAGTCGTGCATCAAAATCGTTTTCCATTATTAAATTCCAATTTAGATTTTATTTCCTTTATTGGCTGGCTGGGTTTTCTCCCCTGTCACCCGGCTTTGGCCAAGCATCAGACACATCCCCGTGTCCCGGGGCTGCCCCGGGGAGCTGCGGGGCGCTCAGCACCGCGGACAGCGCCCGGGCCCGCCCGGCCTCAGCTCCCGGCGGGGAGAGCCCGGCACCCCCGGGGCACGAGGGCGGGCCTGGGAGGTGGGCGTGTGTGGGGGAAGTTTGGGTGTTGCACACATCCTTTAGTTAAGAGAGGTGATTAACTCTCTTAAGAGCTTCCTTGTTTGATGGAGAAATCTCAAAAACATGAGGCAGAGACGCTGCGGGGGTGGTCATACAGCAAGGAGTGTATATGTTCTATGTGATCCCGGTCTGAATGGAAGGCTCTAGAGGGAGACCCTGTTTTCCAGGGACTCTGCCTACCAGTCTTTCCGAAGACAGCTTCTTTCTTCATCTCCAAGAGGGCACTGAGCCATCAGCAGGTGACTGAAGCTGTGTCTTTTCTTACTGAGCAAGTAGCAGCCTACAGCTAATGGAAGGACTGAAATTAGGATCATAGAATCATTTAGGTTGGAAAAGACTTCTAAGGCCATCAGGTCAACACTGCCAAATCCCCCACTAAACCATGTCTCTAAGTGCCACATCCACATGTTGGAGCCTACAAGTTGGATGTGTTCCCTTCAAAGCCTGTTTGCAACAGGACTTCACCTGAGCTTGCAAGTTATCCTCACATTCTCTTGTGCTTAAAAGTATGAGGAGAAGATGAAGCCTCACTTTAAACCTTTTCTAAACCTTTCTTGTACCTGTCACCTGTACAAATACTGTGCATCCAACTACTCAGTGATCCTCATGGCTTCCTAAAAACTCAGGATGTTCTATGATGCTCACAGCTGTGGCACATGTGTATCAGTTCCTCAGCCACACATGGTTAATACCATTTTGTGTAATCCATTCACTCTGGGAGTCTCATAAGGACCAATTAATTTGCCTTTCAGCATGAGAGAATAAAGTATTTTAACCCCAGTTTTAATTGACAAAGACCTGAAAAGAGAAGGAAAGAGGAGAAAATTGAAAATTGTCACAAAGTCCCCTTTTTTGGATCTTGCTATTCTGTGCCCGTTCAGGCTCATCTCTACCCTTCCTGTGAAGCAGTTTTTCCTGTAGCATGGTTTCACAAGGATTTCTTTGCTTCTTCCCCAAAAAGCACAGACAAACAAGGTGTCCAGGCAAATCCTCTTTAGTAGACAGCTGCACAGGAGAGAGAACTCAGGTCTAGGACTATAATAGGATAAATACGAGAAGAAGAATTTTCCCACCTCAGTTCCCACCTTATATGCTGTGTATGCTGATCAAAACCCATTAGGGAGTTGTTTCCAGCAAGCTGAAAACACCTAAAAGGCAGGGCTTTCCTGGATGTTGGTTTTGAACAGCAGATTCCCCCTTCTTCTTCTGTGTTCCAGTGTGAGCTCCCTGCCCTTTTTCAGGCTGTTTGCTCTCTAGGGCCTGAGACTACATTATTAAGCTTGCAGCACTGTTTGGGCTGTATTTTAACATGTAACTTCTAATTCCCTTGACATGTGGTAGAAAAAAATGGGTAGACCATGCTGTATGGGTTCCTGTGTAGATGTTTGCATGGAAGAGTGGTATACCAGTGTGTCAAAGATGGAAAATATCAGAAAGGAAAAGGTGTAACTAAGGATAGAGAGGTCAGGACTGGATCAGCCTGACCAGGGAAATGGAAGAAAGGAGATGGAATGCACAGATAACTTTTCTTGGGCTGCCTGTAAAAGCTCTGACTGGGGTATGTGCCCTGCTGTGCTGGTGCCCCCAGGCCTCAGCTGCCTCCTTCCAGTGAGGCCTCTCTGGCTGGGGAGAGAAAGGGTGAGGGGTCTTGGGGGTTGGTTTGAAAGTCTGTGTTGTTTTGAGTGATCTTTGACTCCTAGGAGAATGAAATGTCCCTTCAATGATAGAAAAATAGATGGAAAGAAATAGCTGCCAGGAGATGGGATTGAAGGGGAGAGAGGTCACACTGTGGAACAGCCCTGCCCAGGCTGGCAGATCTCCTAGAGTGGAAACATCATTATCACCCTCAGGAACACAAAGGTGCTCCTGATGGCAGACAGCTGGGAACTCAGGATCCCACCCACCCAGGAGCTTAGTGGCCATCCTCTCCCACAGACCCCAACCCTCACAGCCTCTGCTTGCTCCCTGCTCCATTTGCCCTCTACTAGCCTCCCCTTCACACCCATTTGCAGGGGCTGCTCTGTAGCTACACTGGTTTCATCCCCATGCTCTCCCTCTTGTAATGCAGAGCTCCTGTGGCAGCTGTCCTGGCTTTGCCAGAGGGCTGCTCTGCCCTGCAGGACAAGGGCCAGGATTCACCATCTCTGGGCACCTCTTGCCATGCAGCATGGAGGGGGTCAAGTCTCATGTCTGCACCCAGTCTGGGCTTTCAGCAGCTCCTCTCCAGTTCCCCATGTGCACTGGGATGCTGGTGGTGCAGGAGGCCTGGGGACAGCATTTCCATCCTCCCCAGGAGCCCCTGTCCCTGCGGTGGAGGGGGGAACCCCAGCCAGCTGTGAGTGCTCCCTGGCAGCCGGAGGGTGGCACATTGTGTACACAAGAGTGTGTGAACTCAGTCAAACTTCACAAACAAGGATAAGAACAGAGCCAGGACATAATCAGCGTTCAAATATAGCAACTCAAGGTTTCCTGAGAATGAGACAAGCGAAACAGTGAGGCAGAGCAGGTGTCACAGTCCCTGTGGCTTTCGCTTCCCCTTACCTTGGGTTCTCAGCAGTGAAGCTGGTGCTGGCCACAGGGCCAGATTTAGACTTCAGACAGCAAAACAGCCTGTCACAGGCAGCCTTGTTGCTATGCAGGACAGAAGTCCTATTATGCCCTGCATGGTGGCATGTCCCGTGTCACACAGTTCCTTATGTCCCTTGTCTCCTGTAGAGCCCCCAACTCCTCCCCATCTCTACTGGTGTTTCTACTGCTGCTACAGATAGCCAAGTGTGATCCCAGCTGGAAGTTTGGAGCAACCTCACAGCTTGCTCAAGAACGAAGAGTTGAGGGGTTGTGCCCCTCTCCTTGGCCTCTCTGACAGGTCTGGCCACATCTTGTACATGGTGGAAAGATTGGCTTGGTGAAGCCTGACACGGGCCAGGGTGGCTCCACTGTCTCAGTCCCTGGAAGATGTTATGGGGAAGGTTGGCACTGCCCAGCAGTGTGTGCTGCTTTACCTCTCCCTGCAGAGAAGACCCACACTATGGCAAAGTGAAGCAGAGAAATTTATCCCCTCCCTGGTGTGGTTTGGCTTTCTGAGCTAACATGGGGATAACATGGGGCTATACTTGTGGTTGCAACGGATAAATTGCTGCCCCTTTGAGCCCCAGAGAGCTGCTGCAGGAGGTGAGCTTGTGCTTCTGAGCTGTCCCAGACATGGCTCTGCATGAGGAGAGCCACCTGTAGCTCTCTGTAGGCTTGGGTATGGTTTGGGATGAGGTACCTGTGTGTCGGACACAGCCTGAGAAAAAGGAAAGGGAAAACTCTGAACCTAGGACCAGGCTGAGAGCTCTCCTAGGGCTGGATCAAGGCAAAAGCTGGCTTGTGCTCAAATAGGGAGCACCAGAACAACAGCAGTCCCAGGAGACAACCCTCTCTGTTGAAGGCATTGCACGTGCTTGCCTTCCCCTTGTCACAGCAGCAGTTGGTGGCGGGTACTGTGGCCATCGTGGCCATGTCATTGCCTTGGAGGAGAGGTCAGGTTTCCTGGGGAGTCAGAGCCACAAGGGAAAATGTTCAGAAACAGGAGCCTCCTGGTTACACTAAACCCAGACACTCAGGGGCTGTCAGCATCCTGTGAAGCACATCCCTGTCCTGACCTGCTCCGCTCCATCATCTGGGCTGGCTGCTTTTGACCCAAGTGGAGGCACAGCAGGGCTTGTGGCTGGAAACAGCCACTCTCTCAATACCCCTTTCTGACTCCAAATAGCAGCTTTGTGAGAGAACATGGCAGCTAAAATGGGATGAAACTGGAGGACCAGGTGCAGCCTGCATGAAAGCTTTCATAGTGCCCCAGTTGCTGATAATGTACTGAACAGGGGAGGGAGAAAAGGAGAGAGAAACAAGTTGCATCCTCCTGACCATGCACAGTGGCTCATAATCCCAGCCAAGGCCCCTAAATCAGGTGTTTCCTGGGGTGTATGAGTGAATGGGCCCTGTGGATACCACTTTTCTGCAAGATGCTTTGGTCCCCATCTTCCTCCTCCTCTCCCCTCATGCCAGTAGGCAGCAGGGGAAGTGAAGCTGCCTCTCTGTGCCTGAGATAAGGAATTTGTCCCACTGCTTTCCTGCACCCCTACAACCCCCAAAGCCACTCCTGCCCCTATATCTGTGCTCTGACCAGAGTACCAGCAGGTAGATGGAGGCCATGGCCAAGAGAGAGCCCATAACAGTGGACTCTGCTCTGTCTCCATCCATCCCTGTAATTGTGGTGACCTGCAGCCACAGGGTTTGACACAGGCAAATTGATCTGCACGCAGGCAGCTGGCTCAGTTGGGTGAGGGTCCCTAAGCAGAGGTATTGTATGATGTCTTCAAACCCCTCAGCCCTCTGTGGAGCTGCTGGCGGGTGACTTGCAAGCAAAATGCCAGTAAAATCTTGTATGTGATGCTGTTTCCTTGATCCAGCCTGGTGATGGATCACCATTCCAGCACCTGCTGCTGGAGTGGTGTCCTGCAATGAGGTCCATGGCTTGTGCAACACCTACTTCATGCACAGTGGTCTGGCTGTGCTGTTTCCCAACCCTGAGTCCAGTCCTCCATGTGCTCAGTCCTGCCACAGCCTGCACTGCTTGTACTCATCCCCATCCCACCATGGGGAGCTTGGGGCTGCTGGATGATTGGGTGGGGATATTCCCATCCACCCTGGAGGAGCAATGAGTGGGTATGGAGGAACATGGTTACCAGCTTAGGAAGTTTCTGAGCTTTTCTTAGTCCATCTCAGTAACCATGTGCATGCAGTCCGCAGAGATGCTTCCTCCTTTGAGAATGCAGAATAGCCCAATGTGTGATCCTGCCTAATGGTCCCCGTGATGCCAGGAGGGTTTGTGCTCCCACATCTGAGCAACAGAGCACAGCAGATGGAGTAAATAGCTTGCTCCTTGGCCAACACCTCTGTTTTGCAACAGGAAAGGACTCATTGAAGGCAAATCAGAGCTTTTAATGGAGTTTGGCAGCTGTGGATGGCAGACATGGTGCATCTGATGGAGTTCACGGTGCTGGCTGAGGATCTGGACTGCTCTGTCCTGTGTCTGGTGCCAGTCCCCTGGTGTTCCTGGCTGGACCAGCACACAGGACCCAGGAGCTGCCTCTCAGCTTTGCAGGGGAGCCAGCACTAGTGCTAAGGATCTGCTGTAACCCTGCTGCTCTGTCACTTTCTGAGAGCTCTGCAGTGCAAAATGCCTGGGAGCCAGCGATCCCTGCGAGGCAGCAACACACTGGAGACACAGAAGCAAGGTCAGACTAAACATCAGCTGTGTGCCAGGTTGTTGACATTTTGTCCTGGAGGAAAAGATCCTGAAAAGACCTTGAGGAGACAGTGAGGCAAGGCTCCATGCCAGGATGGGACCCTTTCCCCACCCACAGCCCTTCTGGAGACACCCTGGCTGCAATGCTCACTGCCCCAGCATGCATCCCCAGGCTTGTGTGGCTTGGGTGTTTATCCCAGAAAGGGGAAAAAGAAATCCCTAAGGTTGTGCTGCATCTCCAGAGTCACATCATGTTTCGGGGTGCTGCAGAAGCTGTGTCCCCAAGGAGGCAGTAATGGCACTAACTCCTCTCCTGAGCTCTGCCATCCCAGGCTGTGCCTGCACTGCTCGGGCCAGCAGTTGGCTTTGCTGGTGTCCTCCGGCATCACTCCTGTGGCAGAACCCTGCTGTGCAGGTTGTTGGGGAAGGAGCTGCTGGCCTGGAACATCAAATGTAATAAAGAACGGGGTTTACTGAGCTACTTGATGCTGTTCCCAGGCAGGAAGGGGTTAGTCCAGTGAAAGCATGGGAGACGCTGGGCTGTTGAAGAGAAGCTGCGTGTGGTGCTTTCACAAAAGTGTCCCTCCAGCCACACTCATCACCAGCTCAATCCAAATCAACCTCATCTTTAGGCTCACTAATCTTAGTCACTGCCCTGGAAGCCTGATCAAATACTCCTGTCTGTGTTTCTGTCCCTTTGCCTGGTCTTGAGCCACAGCAGAACTTCTCCCCTTGTGCCGCAGCAGGCAGCACTCTCTGGGCTTTGCTTCTTCTTAAATAGACAGCACAGGAACCAACAAGTACAGTCTATATAGCCTTGTACTAGCAAGGAACATTCTGATATCTATTTTAATAATCTTTAGGCTAAATACCACAAGGCAGAATGGATAGAAAGAAAAAAGTACTTACAAGCCTATATCCATACACTGTGTCTGAAGATTACCTTACAGAGGACCTTATTAAAAACCTTCAAAAGTCCAAATCAGTTTGTTCCCTTTTAGTCACTTTTTGGCTGACTCAGCTGAACATTCTGTTGGGTTTGTGAGATGATGGCATTTGCTCTGCAGGAGGCATTCCAAACTGAAATCAGTGGGTTTATGAATTTTCTAAATGTGTCTTTGCTTATGCTTAATTTTTTGCTTTCGGAGATTTGCCAGGTAGGGGTTTAAGCCTTACGGTTCTTCTGTTCTGTAAATTGGTGGGCAAGCTTTTGGAAGTCTCAGCACAAATTGCTGGCATGAATTAGTCCATTTCATTCTGTCTCCAACTTGAAAACTTTTTTTTCTTGGGAAAACAGCATTAAACCAGAAAGGAGAGTTGACTTTCTAGTGCATCATAAGGGGCAGAGAGGGAGGACACTTGCTTTGTTTGGGGGATGGTTTTGTTTGTTGGTTTCTTTAGACCCCGAGTGGACCTGCAACTTTGGACCTGCAACTTTGGCAGACTTGGGGCGCTATTTTTTTTTATTATTTTTTTTTAAATTTTATTATATTTAGGAAATTAGATCTTGATTGTTCTCTTTCTCCTGGAAGGCTTTTGACACAGTTCAGGCAAGGGGGAAAAACAAGAACAACCAAGAGGCTCAAAAATATTTTAGTCAAACAAACAATTCAAAACATTCATGTTTTATGTTGGTTCCTTTAAGTAGTTCTTTGTCTCCAGATGTCTGGCAACAAGAAGCACTTTATGTGAAAATTCAAAGAGTGGTCTCTGCTTCAGCCAGCAATGGAGAAGGTCTCCGTCTGACCATCTTCGTATAGGAAACAAGAGTGAGACAGGAGATCTTGGGGAAAGCAGATTATGCAGGGAGAATCTAATTCATGATTGAAAACCAAACCCATATTTAGAAAAAAACAAAACTAAACCCCCTTCTTGACTACCTTGGGGGTTTTACAGACCAGAAAGCAAAAGCCCTACAACAACTAAAATTCACCAGAGCCACAAATTGCCTGTGACCTTTAGGAAATCACAAGAGACTGTCACCCCTTGACTTTGCCTGTGGGACTAATGTTGCAAAGGGCTGGCTCACTCCACAGAATGAGCCCTTTTCCTACCTGAGGAGGACACTTCAGCTTAGCTGACATGGCTTGACTCATAGGAAAGACTGATACTTGCTTTGGAAAACCTTCTGCCTCTTTGACTACTAGCTCTGCCCAGCTGAGGGATTTTTGCAACATGTGGATTGAGCTTTAGCTGCTAAAAGTTTGAGGAGAAAAGGGAGAGAGCTGCATTAATGCTCTTGGTCTTCGAAGAGAGAGGCAATTGCAATTGCATGTAGTTGCATTGGTAGCTAGGCTCAGGGTTGCCCTTAAAATTTTATTTATTTATTTATTTATTTATTTTCCAGAATAAAAAGTCAAATACACCTTATGTGTCTTGAAAAGTGGTAAGAATAGGATGGATGTAAATTAATTGGATGCAGCCTTTCAAACAATTGTCTGCCAGCAGGACAGCAAATGCTAAAGAAAGAAAGTGAAATATTTAAAATTAAAAAACAAGAAAAAGGAAAGAAAGGGAATCCCATAAATAACACAGTTTGGGCCATTAAAGAATATCCTCAAAGTTTATTCTTTTGCTGAAGACAACCCTATTATTTCTGGCTCATTTTCTGGCAGTCGCAAGAAGATGCTCAGGACCTGTGATGTGCTGTGTATCTGTCCTGGGACAATCTGTCTGCAAGACCTAGAATTGAGCCCAGGTTAAAAAGGCCCAGGTTAAAAAAAGGCTTTTTTGGCCTTGAGAAACAGAGCACCTCATTCTCCCGATCCACTCCTGCATCTTCCCAAAGGGACTGAGAGACTTCTGTGGGCCGTGCAGGCTCCCTGTTGCATTGCCTGTTCCTTGGGGGAGCAGCTCTAACCATGCCCCCCATCCTCCCTGCCGTTCCTCCCCATGTGAGGTTACTCGACTGTGCACATGAAAATAACTTGTATGTCCCAGTTTATTATTTCTCCTGAGTAGATGAGAGGGTTGGAGGCCGATCAGAGCAGAGGAGTCTCCTGGTGAGTTCATTCTTCAAAAGCTCGTGTGGGCTGCTTCTCATTAGGGCTTGCTATGGTGCCAGGAGAAAAGAATAATTCTCTCTGGATTCATGTGCACGTCCCTTTACTGCTGTCCTGGAGAGGCTGCAGCTGCTCTGCTCTTGGGGTTTTTCAGACACAGCAAACTCTGTGCTGTTTAGACTGCATGGGATGCTGGCAGCTGGAGACAGAGGGCTTGGAGCAGCGTGAGCTCCCAGCTGTGCAGTGCAGCCATGGGCACAGCACCCACTTCCCCTGCAGTGCCTAGGTGCAGGCACACGCTCCAGGCACGGATGCTCTGATGCATCAAAGAATGATTGGAGAGTCCAGGGGGCTCCTGAACAGCTTTGGTCTTCCTCACCCGAAAAACCCCTACTGAAAGCTCCCAAACCTCAAGAAGTGTCTGGATCAGCATGTTTGATTCAATGATGATGGTTTCAAACTGCAGCGAGGGATGGGGTGACGGAGGAACTGCTCGCTGCCCCTGCCATCCTTGCTGGTTGCTCCAGGGTTGTGGAGTATTCCCTCAGGCTGGCTGATGAGCACTACAACACCAGGCTGATGAAGCAGCCCTTCATCAGAAAACCTTGCTGCTGACTGCAATGTATTTTCCACAGGTGTAAGGACTGTTTGTAGTTGTACTACTTGCTTCGTTTCTGAATCAATAGAACAACTTGCATCCACCAGCAAACACTGACACGCCTTTCCACAGCAGGTGTTGAACAGGTGTTGCATTTTTAGCCCCTTGGAAATGGGCCACTGGAGGTTGGGGCAGGAGGAAGCAATGGGTTTTGCAGGGTGACAGCCCCAAAGCCTGTTTTTAATAACTCACTTTGAAAGTTTGTTGCTATTTGTGTAATATTTCTGCTACGTTGCTTCTGTAATGACTATGTAACTAGTTTTGCTGGCTAATGGTAGCAGGGATGATCACAATGCACAGGGTGAGACATTTAAATGCGATACAGCAGAAGACAATTTGCCTAACTGCACCCGTGGCTCTGAAAATGCCTAAAAGGACATCTCATTCATGGTGACTCCATCTGCACAAACTCCACCATCTTCTTCAGGTATGCTCTGCTGGACTGAGCACCCATCACAGAGCCCTGAGCTCTGCTGTCCTGAGCTGGCACAGCAGCAGGTCCCACTGATGGCCGCTACTGCAGAACTTCTCTGTGTATTCTGCTCATGGCTGTCAGTTCTTGGGGTTTAAATTTTTTTTTTTTTTCAAAAATACTGGATCAGTCCCTCAAAAGTGTTTTGGTGTATGGCTGTAATAGAGTCCAGTTCAAAGAGATGCTCAAGTGCAAACAAAGCCACCACAACAGGACACGGAGCATTTCCTTTCAACATAACCACTTCATTAGGGTCTGCCAAAAGAAGCTATCCTACCATTACCGTAAAATGTGTTTGCATTTTTCAAATGCTCTTGCCTGGTCTCATAAAAGAGCAGCTCTTCTGCTTAGTGCTGTCTCTCCTATGGCTCTGGCCTTAGAGAAATGCTTGTTTAATATTATCATTCAGACTGTGATGTTGACCATCAGCTGGTCTCCACTTGATAGCTGCTTACTGAGTTTATATTTCCTACTGACAGTGTGCATGAGCTTCTGGATATGTTTTCCTAGCAAATCAGAGAGGTTCATGTTCCTCAAATGTACTGTCCAGCCACCTTTGGAAGAACCCTCTGAAGTGCACTGGGACCAGAAAAAGAGGATTGTTTCTGGCCTGCAATGCAGAGCATTGCCAGGGAGAGTTTCAGCTGTGCCCAGCAGGTTTCTGTCAGTTTTCCCCTCCCTGGCAGACTCAGAAGGTTGGATGGGCTGGATTGATCAGGCTTTATTTACTAACAGTGTCAGATTTAAGTGACCTCAGGGTCTGGGGTTTCTTTCTCCACTCTTCTGTACTTGGGTGAGCACTTGCCAGTCTGGGTCAGTGACTCTATTTTGGCATCTTCTGTTGCTGCTTCACCCCTAGGGTCTTACATCTTACTGAGGAGGTGGTCCAAAAACTTTTAGGAACTCCTAAATCTACATAGGATGTATACTCCTCTGAGGCCAGTTGGGTTATGCTTAGCTTGCTATTGCTGCTGAGGAGAGCAGGTTCAGGTGCTGTGGATCCACCTGCCCCAAACCACCCACTTTGTATCCACTGAAGAGGATGCCAAAGGATTATTGAGCCAGAGAACCAGGAGAGCTAAGGAATGCCACCCAGGCATTTCCTTTACTACCACTTTCAATTCAGTTGTGGGGCCACATTGCACCTTCCTTGTTCTTGTGAAAATGATCATTAGCATTAGTCTTCAACATGCAAAGCCACCTTTGAAATGTCCTTTCTGGGCAGACTGGGTAATATCTTGCTTGCAAATAAGCAAACCTGCTCAGATGATGTAAAAACAGCTTTTCCAGCCAAACTATTAGCAATGCCTAAGTGTGTCCAAGTTGTTACAGCATGCTGCTATTAACCTTTACACCACACTAGTTGTGAGCTCCTTGCTGCACAAACATTCTGCTGAGAATGAGGGTTTTGAAACATCCCTTTCACTGATATGAGCATGGTAAACTGATGGATGACACTGGGCTTGTTCTGAGGGACAAGCTTTTACCCCCAGGACAGGGCACTCACATACCAATACATCTGTCTGCATCTTTGCAGTGCGGCTTTGTGGTAGGGGTGAGTTTGTTAGAGTGCCATGCTAGAAGCCAAACCTACAAACAAGACTCAGTTGTGAATGATCCTGTTCATAAAGCAGCTCTACAGCCACATTTGAACTGTGACCTCCAGCCCTTTCTTCAAGCAGAAGACCAGATTACAGCCCAGTTGCACTGACCACGCAGTGTCTGTGTGCCAGGCCAGTACTGCAGCTTGGGCAGCAGTCCAGGTTTATGGTACTGTGAAGACTCTTGCATTCGAAGTGTTCCTCAGTCATACTCAGGATTCCCTGTCCTGAAGGTACCAGGCACACAGGGTTTTTTTGGGAAAAGATGGACAACACGGGACACCTACTGCTCTGCAACAGGCCACACAGTTGGTTCCAGCAGAGGTGTTGAGTACATTGCTCCAGAGCTTCATTAGAAGGTCAACAGTTAAATGATTCTTCTTATGAACTACTTAAAAATTGCTTTTGCTTTCTGAAAGACAACCCAACAATACAGCAAGAGCAGATGATCACCCTGAGCCTTTCCTCCGAGTGTTTGCCATTCATGTCAGTTCTCAGTGAGTTACAGAGCCTTCCCAATGGAGTAAGTCCATCACATTTTCCCACAGCTTCCTTAGTGGATGATCTGAAAATAACATATGTAGACAGCAACTGAGCTGCAGGTACCAGGCAGAGATGTGTCAGGACCACATTAACACAGACACAATACAGAGCTGGTGTGTATGCTAGCCTGGGGCTCTACCCCAGGAACAGTCTATCCAGACCATTTCCACAGGACCTGGCTCAGGATACTCCTGCCATTATCGACTGCCCAGATACAAAGCCTGATCTTGGTCTCAGAACCAGTTCCACCCAGAAGCACCAGTATTAGAGGACACTGAACTGTTGTTTGACACCTTCCACAGGATAGGGGTGGGCATTTAACAACTTTTCTTCCTGCCCCCAAACAAGGAGAGGATAAAGTCCTACAGTAGATGGGAAGGATGAAGGAGAAGAGGCTCTGGTACCTACATCTTCCCTGGAGCAAGGACTTCTCATAACATCTTGGTGAAAATGTTGAGCACACAGTAACATTTTGAGTTTTGCTGCTCTTGTGCTAACCACGTTGTAATGGCAAGCAGTCCTGCCACATCTGGATGAGGAATCTGGTTTTCAAGGGAAGCACAGCTGAGAAAGGCTTCAAACAGGATCTGATTAACCGATTAAAAACAGATGCTGTGCTGGCAGACAGGCTGCTGTGGATCATCTGATACAATCCCCTTCCCCTCGTTTCTGTACATAATGTCCTTCCAAGCAAAGCCACCTCCTCCATAGCTATGTCTAAATTGCATTAGGAATCTTGGCATTTTTTCAGTTATACATATTGTGAATGGTTTTGCCATTTAAAATATTTCAAGGGGATTGTAGAATCAAGTAGTAGACTGCCTATCAGAAATCCACCTGGTATTCAATGAGGCAGAGGCCATGGTGCAGAGCCCCCAGGGCTGCAGCATTTTAATCCCTGAAGTCCTTAACGTTTACACAGCACTTTCTCCCTTTCTCCTGCAGGAGGGAGCTGTATCAGCTCTGGGGCCAGAGGAGGAACACCCTCCCCACCATCTCACACACTACTTTAATTTTAAGCATATGAGCAAAAAATGCTCTGTATCCCAATACTGGGGCATGAAACATCCTTCTCTCATTTCACTGTGGAAGGAAACAGCACCTTGCAGCAGGTTTGCTTGCCTTTACCTGCTCCAGTATGGCTCAGGGCTGCTTCAGCTCATCCACATCCTCAAATCAGGCTAGTGCAGAGATGGACACTGCACGTGGCTAGTCTCTGTACTCAGTGGTTCATCCCTCTAACTCAGGGATTATTACTTTCCCATGGGAGAGTGAAGATAATCCAGCAGGCGAATTGCTTTAGGAGTACATGTTATGTATTGGTGTTAGTCCTCCTTGGCACTGGAGGATCACAAATTGAGTTGTTGCAGGTAGTTTTCTTCTTACCCTCTTCCCCAAATACAGCTGAAACAATTCCCTTACTCTCCCAAGACCGCACTTGCTAATAAAAGTCACTGGGATCAGTTCCTATTTAGCCAGAATCAACATAGTCAGGAATTCCTGTATTACACTTAGAGGTGCAAACAAGTTTCAGATCGGGACTATTTGGTTGCTTGGTCACAAATGTAACAGGAGATTCATCCCAGAGAGGCCAAGGAAAGGGGATAACTCCTTTTGCTCTTGTTTTTCAGTTTGACAGAGGAGAAGGGCTGGTATCAGCTTGCTGAATAGCAGAACCATCTAAATTAATTTCACATGGAGTGTCTGGTCTCAGCAGCAGGATGCTAATTCTTTGCAGCACTGCAGCCACAGAAGTGCTCAGGGACAGACTGGGGAAAGGCCTTGTTCAGTGCAAAGCTGAGGCATCTGTGATAGGAAAAACAGGGGTTTAGGTTATCACTGGGGAAGAGAAGATGCACGAGAAACTCAGCAGCTCTGTTTTCACCTGAGGATTTTGTGACCAGGAGAGCACAGGAAAAAAAGAACAGCTCAAGTCCAAGTGTACGTGGCAAACAAGGCACTAGAACAGGTTGCCCAGAGAATCTGTGAACACCCTATCCCTGGAAATGTTCAAGGCCAGGTTGGATGGGGCTTTGAGCAACCTGGTCTAGTGAAAGGTGTTCCTGCCCGGGCCAGTGGGGATGGAACTACATGATCTTGAAGGTCCCTTCCAACCCAAACCATTCTGTGATTCTATAAATTCACCCTGACTCAAAGGCCTCAAAGGACTCAAAGACATTCTGACTTTGCCCACAAGTACTTGCCACTTCCTACTCCCAACAGCGTCCAGTTGAGAAACCAGCACAACACACAGCAGGAGCAACAGCCACCAGATAATTTATCTTTCACTGCCTTGGCCATTGCTGCAAACTCAGCCTGGCCAAACGACAACAGGTAAGCCCAGGTACTGTGAGTCACCTGTCCCTGGTCAGACTCTTATGACATCTAATGGTAGTGTCAGTGAGAGAATACAGAATCTGTCACAAGAGGTGTGGCTAAGGAGTGCCAGAGCACCACAGTTCAGTGTTACTGACAACAACGCTGCCTCTCTGCCCCTCAGCCTGGGCGATGCTGAGGGGAATAATGACCCTCATAATTACCCTGATACACTTCTCTAAGGAGGCTCCCCTTTTTGAACCTGCAGATGGTGTGAAATGGCTTTAAGCAAGGCAATAAACCCTTCACCAGAGCTTTTAATTCTGCAGTGACCACACTGGGTATGGGTGGTAAAATGCACAGAGTTATGACATACACAGACTGCCTCCCTGGCCACCTTCCAGAGGAAAGCAGTGTCCTCCCTTAACTAGGGCATGCCAGTGTTTATCTCTGCCTAAAACAAATGCAGCTCTGCTGGTTTAATGCAGTTTTTTGCACATTAGAATTATACAATCAAATATTTTCATAGGAATGAATATCCTGAGCATTTCAATGATTTGGGTTTTTTAACTGTCACATTACATTTTTAAATGTCTCCATTAAAACCAGAAAACTGGTACATTGTCACAACTCCAGACTCACTGGAAAATGCAGGATCTTTGCAGCACAATGCAGGTCTGTCTTGCCACTGAGATTTGCAAGACTTTGGTAAGAAATAAAATTTAAAGCAAAGTTTTTCACGGGAAAAATACACACAATAAGATGCAGAGTGCCAAGATCTCCTTTCTGCTTTGCAAGTGCTCTGGAGGCACATTCACACTTCACTGAGCCAAATAATTTCTGAAAATGACTGCACGTTTGGAAAACGTGCAGACTGAGTCCTAACAAGAACTGCTTAGGTTTTATGACTCTGAGCCATCTGTGAGCTAAAGGGACAGAAACCATCTAAAAACTGTCAAGCTGAGGGTTGGGTTT
The DNA here is from genome assembly GCA_013398175.1 of Climacteris rufus. NCBI lineage: Eukaryota > Metazoa > Chordata > Aves > Passeriformes > Climacteridae > Climacteris > Climacteris rufus. The sequence continues at coordinate 858,838 of VZRZ01004810.1, read as the reverse complement.
CCACAGTAAGCTCTGAATCACCTTTAATCTGCCCATTAAGCACACCCCGGCTATTCTGCAACAGCCCCACTGAAAATGCCATGGGTGTGAAAAACAGCAGATGGTTAACGGGGGTGGAAAGCTGCACAAATCGTTAGAGAAGCATGGAAAATTCAGTGCTGGCTGTAAAAGTCACTAGACAAGGGCAGCTGTAAACAGCCAGGTGAAAAGGGGCGGGAGGGACACGTGGTCGCTGCTCTGTACAAACTGCTGCTATTTCCTTCTCAAAACCCACCAGGAAAGTGCTGAATCAATCACATGTGAACAGACCATAACGTGCAACGCTCCCAAGTATGAACACTAGAGTTGGCAGCTTTTAGCAACACCTTGGATGTGATTACAGAATCACTGAAGGACCCCGAGGGACACTTAGAAAGCAAACCCACTTGCTCTTTATATGTTGAATCTGCAAGACTGTTAACCCCAGACAAGTGATTACCTTAATCTGTGACTGACATACCAATACATACCCCAGTATGCTGAGGATTCCTGCAGGAAAAACACAACACTAAGCCAGGAGGCAAAGTCAGGAAAGAAAGGAAACTCAGTATGGACCATCTGCACTCCTAACTAACAAAAAGCCAAACTCTAACTGCAAACAGAAATCATTACATGCAATTAGATGACCAAAAGAGGATTTTTTTCCTCCTAATCCCATTGATTTACAGTATCTTTAAACAGGAGAGGGGTGTAATTTCCAAGCAGCTCAATAGGCCTGAACAACCATCTTCTGGGATATCTCACAATGGCTTCTGCTTATGCTTAAATAAGGTTATAGGTATTGCAGGAGTGGCAGAAGAAGGAAAATTGAAATTTGGTACAGAGAGTAGCAGGTACAAGTCAGGGCAGGAAAGCAGCTAGAATCAAATCACGAAAATCATACCATCATTTTAATATTCAGTAGTGTTGGGACATTTTTCCTACCAAGGATTTCACCCTTCTGTACTTGGGTCTGCCATCCCTGATTATGTTTTACGAATGAGCCTCCTCCCTCCTCTTTTAGCTTTCCATGGGCAGGCCTGAAACACTTTTTTACCTCCAGTTCCTCAAGTAAGCTGTGGCTAAGATCTCTGGCATGCATCATGTTTGTCAGAAATCAGTGAGTGTCAGTGTAACAGGAAATCAAAGGGACACAGATACCTCCAAAAAACAATTTGGCACCAGAGGCTGGGGTTGGCCCCCCATTCCCCCCTCCCCTCAATACACAGTTTAGGTAGATGACACTCAGTTATCATACAAACACGTCTGGCCACGGCAAAGGAGAACATAAATGAGTACAGTTAGAGAAAAGAAACCACAAGTGCTTTTCAGTTTTATTCTTACTGGGAGGGTAGTGGCATCCTGACATGTCACATCATCCAATGAAAACTGACAGGGACTTTTTGAAGGCTCCTAGCTCACCTAGCAGTTTATGGGACAAAGTCTTGGAGTAATCTTGGCTTGGCTGTAGTGCTTTGTTCAGCCTGCAGACATGGCATTCCCAATTCCAGACAGTTTTGCTGGGTCAAGACTAAAGTAATCAGTACCAACAGAAAGGGAAAGTAATCAGATGTGAAACACAGACCATATGATGAGTGATGTGTCAGGCTGGTACTACACAGTATTTGTACAGACCAGTCAGAAGTGGATATTACAAACAGATCTGGAAAATAGTAATAGTTAAAAACATGATCAAGTGCTTTTGATGGATTTCCCAGGAAAGAGAAAGTCTGTTCAGAAAAATAATGTAACAGCTTCAAAAAATAACAACAACAGCAGCAACAACAATAACAAAACAAACAAAAAATGCATCTAGTGATCTTTAAATCAGATTTTCCATTGGATAAATATATTTGAAATAAGTACAGTTCACAGTGGCATAAAGTTCTCTGATTGCTTGAGTGCTTGAAAATATCTCATCAGTAAAAAAATACCAGAGCTGGGGGAGGAAAACCCTCTCTCTGAATTCTGTACATGGGTAAATGCACAGGTTTTGGCAGGCATCAGGTCATTGGATCCATGGGAAACTGGCAGCATCACAGGAATGCAGCTCACAAGTCAGGGGATGGAGGATAAGAGGAATAGTAAGGCCCATTTTCCTGCAATGAGAACAGAATAAGCAGCTGAACAAAAGTCTTCTCCAATACACCTTGGTGCAATGATAGTGACACAGAGGCAGAAATAACTAGGTACTCCTAGTTTGTCTTCCATGAGTACAACTGCCACAATTCACCCAGGAGAGGACTGTGCTGGTAAATGTGTTTTAAGCAAAAAGTGCAAGTTAAACTTTTGCCATTAAGCCAGAGCTGTGATGCCAAGAAGTCATGAATGCTGGCATGGCCAGGCACTCAAGGCAAAGCTGCTTACCCAGACACACAGCTCTGGCTCTTACTTTGTAGTTGCATCACTCTTTGGAATGATTTTGCCAATGCAAGCCATAATCATTCCACCATTTAGTTAGAGACCTGAGGTGGAGAAGGGAAGAGGAGGAGGGTCTAACACAAGGCAGGGCACCATTCTACTGTTCCATTTTCCCCCACTGTTTTTTTTTTTTTTTCCTTTTCCTGCATATTTGTCAGTATGTGGGACAGGGAAGATGAAACACACATCCTATTTCTTGTTTCCAGTCAGTATAAGTTGTATAGCAGGTAACACGAATTTTATCTGGTCCACAGGCTGTTAGTGTGTTAGTTCTTGTGACAGTTCTTGGCTGAAGAAGGGTAGCCTGCCCTTTATGCACATAGGAGACTGCTCTAATGGAAAAGCAGCCCTGCTTCTTAGCCAAGCCCTCTGCTTGGGCTGATGGAGACAAAAATTCACAGAACGACACTTAGACTCTCCAGGAACCTTCCCCCTTTCTTCTCCCCATTCTTAAGATGTGGAAGTGAGTCCCCTTAAAGGCCTTGCAGAGCAGAATGGAAGAAGCACAAGCACTGCTCCAAGGGCACAGACTCATGGTGGCCACAGGCAGTCACTTACCCTGGCATCGTACTCGAGGACGAAAGGGGGGAGATCGATCTGTTCTGGGGGTATGGCTGTGAATAACTGCTGAAGGCTTTCCACATAGTGGATCTTGTCCTTTAGCCCTGAGACTGTAAAGGTTGTGAAAAACCATGCTGAGACCTGAAAATAAACCCCAACAAAAACAAATTAACAAGGTGCTGTTTCAAAACTTTCAAGTTCGACGTAACACTCCACAGTGAAACAGGCTTGAGTTAAACTTGAAACCCAAAAATCATTGCAATAACACAAGTTAAAAAGTATGCACCACCAACTGCTAGCAAGCACTGTCTTGAAGTCTTCAAGCTAGTGTTTTCTGACTCCACACTCACTCCCCAAATGCCAGCTTAAGGTCCCTTTCTGCTGTACAAAAGTGACAGCTGTTCTGTTATTTATCCTCAAAAAACCATCAGTATAGTGGCATGTTTTCACTCCCAGTTTAGCTAGCTCAGAAAATTACCTATTTGACTCTGTCAGAAAAATTTCCAACCCTTTACATGCAAGTTTGCACAGAAAGGGCAGTTAGAGGGAGAGAGATGGAGACTTTTGGCTGGTCAAAGGTTCTACTGAAATCTCCTTTCTGCTTTGGGTTGATTGAGTGAGCTTTTGTTTTACCACCTTTTTTATCAAAGCCTTATCCATTTAACTCTACAAGAATAAGCCTATCAACTTATTCTACAAGATTTTCTTCAAGATCTTATTTTACTTTTACTGTTGTCTGTTTTGGGTATAAACAAGATACAGAGTTTTTGTTTTCAAAGACCAATAAGACAGCACTGATACTTCTAGAAGCTATTAAATATTCCTGTTTAGATTGAATGCACAAGCTTAACCTTTTCAACCCATCTTCTCCAAAATTAAGTACTGTATTAGTTCTTGTTTATTTCTTATCTATTCTTTTCCTGGCAGACTGAAAAATAAGGAAAAAACCCTGTTCTACAGGTCACAAATGCTCATAGTAGGGATCAATCACATGGTTCTAGGCAACCAGCTCTTGCTGACCCTTCTTGAGCAAAGGGATCAGACCATGACTTCCAGAGTCCATTACAACCTTGCCCATTCTGTCATTCTGTTTGATAGTTTTGCTTTGACTGCAGTAAGTTAACAGAAAAGAAGCAACACTGCAAGAAAAGCCTTGAAGAAAGCAAGAGTTTCAAGTAAACTAAAAGATATGGTCAGTAAAAATGATCTGCCTGAATAAAATGCTTCTAGAAAAAGTCAAGTCCTAAAAACTGCCCTGGGTTAACTATGCTGCCTTCTCTAAACAGTTTATTTCAATGAGAAAGAAACAATGAAAAAGAGGTAAAGAATAGGACAGAACGTCTGAAATCAGTTCATTATTTTAAGGGCAGAATTAGAGGTTTATGTTAGCAGAAAGCAGGGAGACAGATTTTATTGGCATCCATTATCATTATATTGTTCTAACAAGACCTCTTATGAGTGACACTGAGTGCCAGTTTAATGAGTGACAAATACCTTCTCAATCTTGTACCAAACTACATGGATTTCAAGGTGTGTTATGAATGACAATCATTACACATAATTGTTATGGATGTTTAATTTATAAAAGCCCAATAGGGAGTATTTTTGCAGCCATCACAAAAACTGCTATTGGGAAAAGTGTTTTTTTTTTTTTTTTTTTTTCCCCTCTCAGTATACAAGCCACTGAAGTTTGACATCTTACCCAGTAACACAGAAAGAAGGGATGGGGGCAGAAATGTTTCTGGAGAATTTTTCTATTACTTCTATTCTTGATAATTACAGATTACAGAAACAGTAATACAAGAACAGCTATTTTCTTATTGGTAGCAGGACATGGAACTTTAAATTAAACCAAATCCCTGTTAATGCACTAAAAGTAGAGGAAGTTATACCAGAGCAGTCAAAGAAAGTAAAAAATCTAGACATCTGCTGAAGTTTTCCTTCATTTTTCTTGTCCTGATGTTCTGAATCTAAATAAAAGACTATCACAGTCACTCTGCCAAGCTATAAACCTACAGTTAAATGTATGGTTCCCACAAAAAACTAGCACAACACAGATTAGTTGTGTCACTAACCTCTTAATTTGGTCATACCTCAAGGAGAAACTTACTGAAATTGTGGGAGAAAGGGATAGGCGCTTCGGAAGATTTCGGGATGTACGGAGAGGGACAGTCAAACCCTTCCCCCTCATCCCTCTCTCTCTGGACTGATAAGCAATCACCCGAGGTATGCAGTCTCACCCCCCTTGCTTTCCCCTGGTAACTTTCCACTCCTTATCGAGACCCAGGGTCTTACCACCCCCTTTTCTGACGTGGTGGGACCCTCAGCTATATAACCGACTATGTAAAGATAATAAACGCTCTTTGATCATCCACCACATTGGTGCCAGTGCATCAGGGGCCCGGTGGCCCGGAGTAGGCCGGACCACCGCGATTGCAACTTCTGAACCAGGTCGCCAAGCCTTCCGAATAGAAAGGCCACAGAAATCTATGAAATTTTATTCCAGTTGGAAGGATCTTGTGTAGAAGAAGACCTAAGTGATTTGCAACAACTTTTACATTGGCAACTGATCTCTGGAAACTGCTTTTAGGACTGTTACAGAAAAACAAGACAAAAATTGCTCATGATAAATACAAAGATTATGATGATTACGAATATCTAATTTGAGTCTTTGGGTATGTTTCAGCTTTGAAACATTCTTGATCCACAGCCATTTATGAAAACAGAGTTACTCTGGATGAGACTGTTTCAGATCCAGCCATTCATGCTTCAGGTCAGAATACAAGCTCTGAGAAAGTTTGTTTGGGAAGCTTTCAGAAGAGGGGAGCTGAGAGGATTCACACAAAAATGCCCCCCAAAAGCCTTTTATTTGTCTATCAGCAGCTGGATCAATAACAAGCAGGAGTAACCTCACATGCAAGAGTATGAAGGAACTTGTGATAAGACTTCATGGGTACCTTAATCTAAGGCCTGGCAGTGAAGTGTTCACACAGCAAGGGCCACTCCAGCCTACAAAACTGCTGATACCAACACTACAATTCCCTGACAAGAACAGCTCCATTTCACACATCACAAAAATGTTCACATCAAAGCATGAAGAAAGGCAGGACCAGTGTACCAAAATGGCCTGCACAGTGGCACACCCTGCTTCAGTTACTCTGTGCTTTAGGATAACTGCTGAACCTTCCTCCCTGCACACCAAGCTCCATGTATTCTAGACAGGCAATTATCCTCAGAAAACACACAATTTACAACAGTTTCATACCTAAAAACCAAACAAAGAATCATTGTTGGTACCACAAAGTACATGGAGAACTATTCTGGTTTCTGGTTTTCTAGGGACATATGATTTTCCAAAAGACGTGATGAAAAGCCTCTTGATCCCTTTTAGCCCATAAATAAGCAAGAGAGACTCTAACAGATGGCAGCCATCCACTGTGCCAGGATTCAATACTGCTGTAAAGAGGACAATTTATATCAGAGATTTAAGACCTGTGTACGAGGGTGATGTGTTTGGCAAGCTGCATGAATGCACAGGCCTTCCTCCTGCATTTGAGGCAGGAGTATTTCCCTCTACTTACAGGGAAGGAAGTCAGTGCTCTGAAGAGGAAGATGATTGTGCCTAACATTTTTGAAGAAATCTGAAGCTTTTAAGCTAGCAAACTTCCATGGGGACAAGAGCCATGAAAGAGCCAAAAAAATGAGGGGAGAGAAAAATCATTCCCTCTTAGGAGCCATCTTCTTCACTGTACTTTCTGCTGCATATTCCCCATCACGTCTCAAAAGCTGACAGATAATCCATGCAACAGTCAGCAGCAATCCTGCTTTCCTTCCAGTTGCAGAAAAGATTGGCAGAAAGACATGGATACACATTCTCTTTTGCCTCCAGCTGTGCTGCCAGAATAGGATACAAACCAATACTATTTCCATCAAGTTAGAGAACTCTGTGTCTCTCACCCTCCCTGCTTCCCACCAACCATCTGCTTCCCCCACAGATCTGTTGAGTCCCACTGCAGTTTCCAAAGGGACAGACAAGTTGGCAATAGACACCAGTGAGGATGAGTTCTCATCCTCCAACAACAAAAAAAGTGTTTCTCAACTAAATAGAAATGTATGGGAACAGAGGAGGGGGATGAAGTGCTGCTGAGAATCTAAACCACTAGTACTTCCTAGCTTCAGCTTTTCTATTCAACTTTGTGACCTTAGCAACGTTCTATGCCAGCTCCTACACCTTCATGAGCATCAGAGCTGCAATCTCTAGTTCTAGGACACAGACCTTAGATCTGTACCTTGTAGGAATAATTAATATCCTAACAGAAACTGGAAGCTATGCTGTTGGGAAGCCTCAGCCTCATCCACATAAAAACAAGGAAGCTCCAAGTCTCATGGTGTCCCAGCTGTGCACAGGCAAAGAAAGACCTCTTTGGAAATTTAGCAGTCAAAGAAATTCTTGCTGAACATGTGCAAACAGATGTGTTTTTCCAGGCATATAATTTTCTCAAATTTGATCGATGTCAGCAAAAAGCAGAATAAACACAGAGGTTAATCGGATGTGAACATGGAGGATCACATTTCTAACTGTTTTAATTGGAGAAACACAAATCCTAGGAAGGGCTGCCGCTCCCACTTAGTTCATCTGAAGTATTCATACTGCTGCAATAGGAGTAGTGGGGATGAAGTCCAGAAGGGAACCAGCTCCATGTTCTGTTGCCCCACAGAGACCCCAGCCAAGGGTAACAACTCACTGCAATATGAGTTCAGTTTTTCACCTCCTGATGGATTAACAGGAATTTTCTGTACTCCAAAGACATTTTTCCCATCTTCTTTGCTGCTCTACACTCTGATCCTGACTAATCTCACTGCTGCCTGACACACTGCCCTCTGCCCTTCCCAGGGCAGCTCTTAAGTGACACAGGACACAAGTGATACCTCTTGAGGTGGAAGAAAAGGTGAAACATCCAGGAGATGAGCTACACAAAAAAGAATTCCCAGAGTTTTTGGTCATGGTTCACCAAAGTGAGCCTGTCAACCAGACAGCAGGAAAAAGGATAAGATGTTTCCCTTTGAAAGGAACATGATTCAAAGCTTCCACCTCTCTCTGCTAAGAGCACACAAAAACCAGGGCACAGACAGCTTGCACTGCTTTGGGGTCCAGCTTATCACAAAGGTTGGAAGATTACAGCTGGATCAAAGATGGGATGAATTTTAAGTTCTGCTGTGGGTCCAGAAAATACTGCCTAATTTTGGAAGTCTTCTACATACCTTCACATTTCTCATGCTACAGGCTTACATGCTACTCCACCAACACACAAAATATACCTTATTTTGGTACGATTTATCTCACCTTTGAACGAAATGTTGGGTGGACAAAATACAGTGCCTTCAAGTTCCTCTTATACCTGGTTTAGAGAAAGAAAAAAAATTTTAAAAGTGAATTCTAATTAAGGTCACCTACACAAGCCATCTGTCAAAAGAGATAATTTTTCTTAAGTGCCTGTATGTAATTTTACAAAGTTAGATCTAATATAAAGGCAGATATCAAACAGTAAATGTAAAGGGAAAAGGAAATTTAAAAAACTCCAGAGTGGTTATTTTTCAGTTAAAGACATCACAGCCATTAGTCTTTCAAGCAGACAGTGAAAGAAAGTTAAGGACAAATTATTATTGCCACTGTTACCCAAGCCTCTCCCCTCACAGTTAGCAATATTAACAAAGCCAGGCTCCAAAAGCTCCAGCTCAGGAGAGTGACGGACAATACAACCAGTGTGCCTCCTCCAACAGTGTCAAAAGGGAGACTGAGCAGGACAGAACTTCTGGTTCCCTTCTGGTCTTGAGAAGGAAAGAAAACATTTCTTCCTTCATCTTGCCTTTGTTAGTTATTTAGGTCTGTGTCCCAGCAAAACTCTCTCACAAACAAATGGGAAACCAGATACAGGGAGTAACAAATATTTGCATAGCACAGTGGAAGAGCAGAACATGTTCTTTTCCTATTGACACTCACTTGGCATCAACAACATCATAGAGTTTCTTCAGGAAATTAGAGTCTAATTGATTGTAATCATTTGTGAGTGTATGGAAGTACACCAGGACATATTCCTTCACTGCAATATGATCCATGACGTGGATGAAATACAGAAGAGCCTGAGACAGAAAGAAATTAATTTATATTTGCAAAGAACCCTTTCACAGTTGCATTACATCTTAATATGCTTCAGTTCATCTAAAAATCAGGAATCATGAGGCTGGATGGCATTACTTTTCAGATACAAAAGCAAGGCCAACATTCCAAGTCTTCAACTTGACTGTAATAACTTGGATGTCTTTTTTGTCTATCTGACTTCACAGCTGAAGATAAATTCTTGCTGTTTCCATGAAAAACTAATTAGACTCATTACATTTCACTCTTCACATCTTGGCAGTTGTAGAAGCAGGGTAACTCTTTCTTGTTGAGAAGAAAAAGGAGTCCATATTAGCCCTGTTTTTTCTAAAAATAAACCAGTACTTCACTGGAAAATGTCACCCCAATGCACACAGCTTTGTAAGGGTATACATTTTTATCTGCCTATAAAAATACTTTCCAGTTAACATTTTAAGTCTTCCACATTAATGGTTCCAGTATTAACACTGAATTATCCTTATAATCAGACTTTTACATCCTAAATATTCATCTGTAAGCTACACAACTCTAGTTTTACAAAGCCATACCTTTTCCATGTCTATCAATGTTACGGGGATGTTCCTTCCAACCACCACCATCACTGTGCGGCCACAGTTATCTACACCTACAAAAGAAAGAAAAATGTCTCAACTTCTCTCAGTCATGTCAGGTTTTGTAGCTGGTCCCTTTCAAAGTAGGGAGAATGAGCCACAACCCAGAACTTTTGCAATGCATTTGGTTTCCAACAGAGGAAATATGCACAGAGTTACTCCTCTTACTATAACAGTACCTATTCTGATCCAAAAAAGCATGCCTCACATCTGAGAAACTTAAGTCTTAAGGAACTGCAGTTTTATGTTGCCTGTGTACTCCATATTTACCTACATATCAGGTAATAACATGGTTTTTATAAAAAGCAAAAAACACCCTAATTTGCAGTTCTACCACCAAAGCAAATTTCTTCCTAGAAACCAAGCTCTGGAATCCAATGCACAGATTCCCAGAGCACAACTCATGGACCTCCTGCAGCCCACAGAGCCCACAAAGAATTTAGATTTTCAACTACTGAGCAGAAGGTATCACACAGCCTTGGTATTTGCACAAAGATCAAGGTAAGCATCTGGATTTTCAGGAGGCCAAAGATACCAGCCAAAGCACAGAACAGATTTTCTCTCCAGAAACATAGCTATGCTATCCAGCATGACCTGGAGTCCAAAGAAAATACTATATTTTGTATTTCAAGACAACACAAATCAGTCATCAGTACCCTGAACTTACCTGTCTGGTACAAGGCTTTAAGAGAAGCAATGTCAGAGAGGTCTTCAGCTCTTGCCTGACACAGCCAGCGATTATAACTAGAAAGTTAAAAGCATCTGGTCAGCTCTAATCCCCCGCTGGATTACCATTATAAGCCTGAAGAGGTATATGGGAAGGGAAGCACAAAACAAGCTCTTTCTGAGGCCTCCCTAATGTTGCATTTTCTGACCTATGGAGCCACTATCAAGCTGTTAAAGATGTGTTGAAAAATAAAATTTAGTGTCTTAGTTACATACTTAGTGATTTTCACTAGGGCAATTAATACACATCAACTAGTAACTATAGTGGTATTGCATTTGGGCTGAAAAGATCTCAGAGGTTTTTCCATTTAAATATGTCAGTGCTTAAAAGACAGAAAAAAAAACTTCTTTAATAAGTCTAGATGTATGTCAAATACAACGATGCAGCAATCAGTGTTATATACGTTTGTTTTTTTTCCTTTGAATGAACAACTTAGTGCCTCATCTGACAAAACAAGCCAACACCATGCTTCAAGAGGTGATCATGCACATTAGGGTTACCAGGGCAAGGAGGGGGAGAAAGCCTGAGCATTCTTTTATTTATCAAATCAAAGCAAAATGTTTTGCTATCTGCCCAGAACCTGAAGAACAAGTGGGCAGAATTGAAAGCATGTGATCCCAATCCCAACACAAAACACGGTGACAAAACAGTGACATCTTGTGGCACACAGATAAGGCAGCTGGCTGGATGCACTGGGTATGCTTAAGGGTTCATCACAAGCTTCCCTTTTTCTCCTACTACCCCTTCCTTTTTCCCTTCAGGCCAAAGAGGCTACCACATCAATCCAGGGTGACACCAAGCTTTACCCATTTTGCTCGCTGGAAGATTAGGCTTTACAGATAACAAAACCATCATTCATTAAGGGTTGGTCCTAACTAACACAAAACATTCACATGGACAAGCAAATTCTCACTTCCTCTGGTGCTGTTTCTGCAGTGCTGCCTCTGACAATTGTCCCTGAAGGATGAGGCGTCTCTGTTTATCAACATCCCCCTCCATGCGGGCAAAAGCATGGGAACCAATGAAAGACAAATCTGCCTCCAGCCCCTCTTCATCTGAAGCATCTGCAGTAGAAACAAAGGTGGTGTGAGACATTTGGGCTCTGTACAGGACAGCAAAGCTGCTGCTGAACTGCTGCATTTGTCAGTGAAACAACACAGTCATCACGCTACAGACTAACACAAAATCCCACAATGTACCCTGATGCAGCTCTGACACCTCACTAGTGCCACTGACACATAAGAGCATGTGGTTAATAACCAGACTCCCTTAAAATGTTTGTTTGCCTGGAAACTAATTGGGAAGTCCTAGTCATCAGCTTGTAACAAAGGGATAATGGTTAACTCTCCCCAAAAACAAGCTCTGGAGAGAGTGACTTGAGCTTTACAGTCATCCTACTTGTCAAAGGGGGGAAAATAAGCATGCAGAGGCACAGATGCTGCAGCTTCATTCAATTTAGAAGCTGTACCGTAGAAAGGGCTCACTTTTTCTATCATGGACACTTCCTGAGCAAATGCTGTAGTGATCTGAGTGTAGCTATTTTTATAGTATTGTTTACAATGTGACTGTGTCATGAAATAGAAGAGTGCAGGCTCACTGGCTGGTGACAACACCAGAATGCTCCACTGAATTGATGTCACCCAGGAATATTGCTAAGACTTCTAACACTACTTTTCTGGGCAGTCTGGACAGGAACCATTTGCCCTTTTAGCATGACATGGTATAGTAGCAATGGAACAAGAGTTCAGGATTCCACTATACAAATTCACTCTTACATATGCAGATCCAGTAAGTTCATAAATTATTAGCTAGTGGTTGAATACCTCACATTGATCAGCCACAGCTGCAAATATCAAATATTCAGCCTTATCCCAGCTGGCTATGGAAAAGCAGATAATTGAATTTCATTCCAAGTTATCTGCTTTGGATGGTTTAAAGCTTTGCCTGAAGCAGTGTAAAACTTGCACATCGCTCTTTAACAAGTAAGGCAGAATGGGCCTGTTATGTCCATTAATATATTAAATTATTTTGCTATATGTATCTTACCTCAACCCTGACATCTAGGCAACCTCTTTACAAAGAGACTTTCACTGAGCTTTGATAGCCATTTCCAAACACTGATCTCTGTGTTGATCTAGTTCTTCTATATTTTAGAGAGTTCCTGCTAGTTTTCATTGCACATCTCCTAGTTTGATGCACTGTATCACTGCTGTATCAACAGCATTGTATCAATTGAGACAACATTTGCTAATATATAAATAACACTTTGCTAATGCACAAGACAGACCATTAACTATAATTCCTTTTTCAATTAGGGACTGCACAAGACTCTGCAAAAAAAATTTCAAAGGTCCTAAACACTTTGGGAGAAAATTTACAACGGGAATGAACTACCCACCTCTCCCACCAAGAAAGAAAAAGACAGAACAGCTCTCCTGCAGTTACTGCTGGGGAACATACGAAGCCAATGAGGCAGCTTGACAAGTGGAATCATTATAACCTGCCTTAGGGGAACTGAGGTAAGAAAACATGGCTCTCCTTTGTCCGTTTTTTTCCACAGAGATACTTATTCCAAAGTCCAGTTACAAACTCACCATCTGGGACACCTGGCTTTTCAGTAATCCTGATTTGCCGCTCTGGTACTACAGGCTCCCCTTCTGCATTGCCAATATCTGCAGGGAGGTAAGGCAAGGATTGTATCTCTTCTTCCAATGATCTTGGAAAATACAGAGGCAGCAGCTTCTGGTAAGTGGCCTACAAATAAGAAAAATGTGTGAAGGATCTATCATGCATCCGTGCTCTTCACTTAAACAGAGCCTGCCTTTATAGCAGGGAACTTCTCAGCAGTTTGGAGGCAAAGTACCACTCCCCTCACTGGCTTATTTTGGGCTGTGAGCTGGGAATAAAGGCAAGTAACCTTGATAAAGGTTAAGTTCCTGTTTTTTTGCCACACTGGTAAATGACCTTGAGAGGACCCTGCTTTAAGTTGCATGCTGAACTGGCCCTCTTAAAGTGCATCATTGTCAGGAGGAAACTTTGTGTGAGGAATTTCCTTTCTGGCTAACAGCATTCAGTAGAACTGCATGCTATCACCTCCCCTACTGGTCCCTGTCCATGGCTCAGGAACACTGAAGCCAGAAGCAGAAAGGTTCTGAAAGTGTCCATAGTGACTGCTAAGAACATAACCAGTACTGGAACAGAGGCTATGCTAGTAGGAGACAAAAGGATGCTTTAAGACCCAAAGTCTACAAGATCTGAAGGGGAAATCCAAACTGAGCTTTACTACTGCAGGGAAGATCAAACATGCCCAGGGGTTTTGGTGGAATGAATGCCAAGAAGATACCTCTTCAAGCTCAGAGACAGCAAACACCACCTTCTCCAGACTCTCTCCATGAATCTCCAGAAACCTCCTAACTGTGCCTGCAAGGAAGAAGATTCAATGTAGTTAGCAAAACAGGAAGAGAAATCTACACCACTACAAGCAAAGAACTCAGAGTGCAGAAGAGAGAGACACCTCTCCTCGTACAAAATAGCTCCAAAGACTGTACGCAAGTGTGGATTAAGTGGTGGTTTAACACACCAAATGGGTTGCTGGGTATATTGGAAGTTCCATCTCCACTTTCTCCTGATGCTCACTTTAGAGGTAGATACAAACAGAGAATAAATCTCTCTTTGATTTTAGCTTACTAGGCATTCCTCAGACTATGAAATGTGATTCTATGGCCCTGAAAAATCAAGCCAAATCCTTTCTTTAGAGAGTCCTGTGCAAATTGCTAAACCCAGACATTCCTAGAACAAGTCACTGTGCCCTAAGTTATCAGCAAAGCAATATAATCAAGCTACAGCAGAAGCTACACTGGTTGACCCTGGTTGAAGACAGGGTCAGCAATACAAAATTTCTGGGGTCAGCTATGCCAAAGAGGCATATAAAAATTATATTTGTAAATCATGAAACAATGTGTTCAAACAAATTGGTGGATACAGCAGTATTTTATCGAGTAGCACATTGCTCTACAGAGATAACAGAAGACAGCAATACAGTAAGTTATCTACAGAGAATACTTTAGTGGGAGTTCAAGAAACAGCAGAGGGAAAACAGAAGCTATTTTCAAATACTTCCTGTATAGAAATTCACGTGTAATTGGGTTGACCTGCAACATTACTTTACACAACAAATGCAGTCACACAGTTCCAAGCAAACAGTTTTGAATACATGTGAGCAGACCTTTTCAGATGTCTCACCCAACAGGCAGACAGCAGAGAAAACAATGGATTAATCTGTTTCTCCAGCACCAGCACCTCTGCTAAACAGAGGGTAAGAAAGGTTTCTCCCATCAGCTTGCACAGCAAGAGGAAAACCCAATCCTTCCATCTGCAAATATTTTCCTGCTGTGCAGCACCACCACGCAGGAAGCTCCAGATACTGGGTGGTGAAAAGCAGACAGAAGCAGGCCAATAGAAATTAAAAAGTCAAAAGAGACAAGGGAAGGGTAAAAATCAAGTGAGTATACAATACTCTTGTCGGAGCACTATTCTATACTTTTATTTTCAGCCTAGGATATTTTCTGATTTGTTTTCAGTGGTCTTCATTTTTTTCTTTAATATAGTTTCCTTTGAACTTAAGGATAATTGAAAACTTTTGGCAATGCTTTTAATAAGAAGTTCAATAAAACAAATAGCATAAGCATAAGAACCATTTCCCCTTGTTTGTTCTGAACCCAATTCATACTGGCATTGTCTGATTATTCTTATTTCGGGGGACAGTGAACAGCTGATTCCTATTCACCATTTCCATGCCACTCCTGAGTATATAGACATCAACCACACTGGTGTATTCCTGTCTGAAAAAGACCTTAGCTTACTTTGCTATTTCTTGCCTTTTTCTATTCTTGTTGACCTCCTCAACTTCTCTCTACTACATTATTTTTGAATGTGTAGCTTTAAAGGGTGAACAAAGCACTGGTTTATTGCATAACATTCTTAATTTTGTTGTGTCTTACTCAGCTTGCTGTTTTGAACTCCTGTGAGCTGCTGTTTTCATGGAACTAATACAATCTCAATGTTTTGCTCCTTGAGATCAGCCCATCATTTTGCATGCAAAGGCAGAAGCACGTAGGAGTGGGACAGTGGGGGAAGGATATCACTTTACATTTGGATGTGTTGATGACACTAATACAGCAGAGGAAAATCACTGTTGCTTGAGGTTTGCCTACAAGTGTTCAACAGTAAGGCCTCATCTTTGCTATTTGAACAAATTTCTATTACCGGCAAACTCTCTCACCTCACTGTTTAGCATCTTTCCCAGATTATTAATTCATATATTGAAGAATGCAAAGTTCCAGCATAGATTCCCAGGGATCTTTACTGACAAGATCCCAGGGATCTTTATGAGAAAAAAATTTGTTTTTATCTTCCATTTCCCGATCAACTGGAAGGCCTTGCCTTTTTACAGCCTCTAATGAACCACAGCCTCCCCACAAAAAGTTTCCCCACACCAAGAGCAATCTGTCAGAGGTAAGTGTCCTGAATGCTGCCATCCAGTTTATGTGGTTTTCCATCACACTTACGCAGTGCTATGTGGGTTGCATCCTCCAAGGGGTAGCATCTTTTCAGAGAGTTAATGACACAAAATCCTACGGAACACATTGCCTGTTCCCTGAAATCCAGAAAGAGAAACAAATGAACAGACAGGCAGGTGTGAGCAGATGTCTGTCAGGACAGTAGGGAACACCAATTATTTCTTCCCTGGCTCTATGCAGCAGTAACCCTCTTTCAGGTGTTTCAGGTGTACAGAAGGATTCTACCCTGGTAAGATGTACACACCACCATTAAGCAGAGAAGGAGAGAACCATTAATTACTCCACAGTGCTTCCTCTGGTGCTTGTTTTCAGATTTCTCCTCTTGTCTCAGCTATGTTGTTCCTATAGTTTCTTGCATCCTGAACAAAGTTCTTCCCCCAAGCTCCCTGCAATCCTTTCCAAAATACTTTCCTTCCTGTATAGTAGGGAGAAGGAGGGGAAAACAAGGTGCTCTTCATTGCAAACGCTCTCCTGTTCCTTCACCTGACTATGACTTGTTTTGTTAGAGGTCTGGACACAGGCCAAGGTGGCTTACTCCACCTTAGGTATGATTAGACACCCATCACCACAATGGAGTGACACATACTTTAAGATCAGAAAGATGCTTCCAGCACTGAGCCACATTTTCAGAAGAGTAAAGCAGAGCTGTTGCAAACTGTCATAAAGGAGTTTGAGCAAGCTCAGAGATGGTATAAACATCAAAAGTTACTCTAGAAAACAGATTGACTGAAAGACATTCAGTACTCAGAAGCATCAGAATTTTAAAATAGTTTTTAACATGTTTCAATTCAGGCCTGACTTTGCCTGTTACTTCTGAGGCAGAACAAAACTGGCACATGCTAAAAACCTTAGCTGTAATCTTGATTATGAAACAGTTATTCTTGCACTGTAACACACATCCTTGGAAGAAC
Source organism: Climacteris rufus (assembly GCA_013398175.1). Lineage (NCBI taxonomy): Eukaryota > Metazoa > Chordata > Aves > Passeriformes > Climacteridae > Climacteris > Climacteris rufus. Next base: position 841,853 of record VZRZ01004810.1, on the reverse strand, counting down.
TGGTCTTCCCAACCCCAAGAAATTGTTAGGTATGTTTTCTGACATTGCTTTTGTTGAGGTATATTTTATGACTGCTACCACTACAACAGATGGCACAGGAGAACAGAATACAGGAAAGAACACAGAAAAATACGAAAACCCTCCTGTTAGATAAGAGGAAGTAGAAAATACCGCAGATGAAAGAGGAGAAAACTACAAACCTCGCTGCAGCAACTGTAGACTTAGAAATAACCTTACACCCTGACTCAGAATTTTAGCTGTGTGTTGTACAAAGGTAGAGAGGCCAAACACATGAACTGACACAGCAGTCAGATCTGCCTGTGGGGATGTCCACATGGCTGCAGACACACATGAAGTTGCTGCTCGAGCAAGCTCATTTACCACCTTTTGCAGCACAGAACCCAATGCAATTATTAATACATCTTTTTTGAGGAACTGAATGCTGCACAGCTCTAGCTACCCCGTTCCAGGACTTGAACCAGCTCAGATCTCTCTGCACATTTTATCCACACCACAGCACAACCAAAGGCGTGAAGCACACCATGAAGCCACTGATGTTCTCCTGTCCTTCACCAGACCCAGCACACATCAGAAGACATTCACAGAGGCTTGGCCTTTGTGCAGGGCCCAGTTGCCAGGCCAGATGTGCCCCAGCTGGCAGCCCATGGAAGCTGGGCAGCGCTTACTTGGCGAGCTGCAGGACGTTGCGGTAGCAGCTGTACAGGGAGCTCTCGGCCGCCGTGCGGTACCGGCTCTTGTACTTGGGGCCCACCGTGTGGATGATGAAACGTGCAGCCAAGTTAAAGCCTTTTGTCAGCTTGGCCTCACCTGTCCTGCACCCTGGGGAAAATAAAACACAAGAATTAGTGTCCATGCCATGGCAGGAAAGGCAGAAGTATTCAAGCTCTTGCCTTCCTCCAGTCAGACAACTCCACGCATAAAGTCAGTGTTTTAGACATCAAATGTTAAGGATAGCACTCTATCTCATACCAGCTGCTCAGCATCACCATGTCAGGTTCAGGAGGTGAGAACTGTGCTCATTCCTCTCAATTTTAAATCTATGCATTTAAGGACAAGTCAGAAATTGCTAGAAATTCTGCCTTAATTGCAGTGCTTACTATGCTACTTACAGAGCCAAAGGAAGAAATGATTTAATAATGTGCAGAGAACTGATGCACAAGTAAACTACACAGCCAACAATAAAAAGTCCTTCTGAATTTAACAACTTGGTTTGGAGAGACTATTTTTTGGATAAAATTACTACAAGTCTCAATCAAACAAACCAGTTGTTGGCAAAGCTATTAAAAATGAATAGATCAAACACTTGTTTAATTTCTGCTCCCAGAATGAGGTAGCTTGCTTTGTTTTGCAAGTTTCTTCATGTCCACAAGGCAGACATATGATCCTCATGCAGCTCATACTTTCCTGACAGACTAGATGTCTAGTCTCCAGGCAAGGAAGTTCAAGCAACACATTTAATTGTTCCACTCACAGCACCCTCCAGTTACATATTCTAGGAAGAGATACTGTGTTTGAAGTCCATTTTTCCTTCAGCATGTGGAAGAAAAGTCTGCTAAACCTCCCCTTCTTCACCTAAATCTAGTACCCTCCAGTTCTGGACTAGAAGTACATCTAATCTCTCTCTTTCCCTATCCTCAAAGACAAGTATTTCCCAACCTTCTTCCTTCTGCTTGACCAGCTGCACTTCAGCTTTCTGATGTGACTGGAAACAAGTATTTTCACTGGATTAGCTTTCAACCTGATCTTATAGTTTGCTAGTGCCCACAACCAGGAATGAGACGTGAACAAGCAGCTGCAACCACCCTTCTGGCAGCAGCACTGCAGCTACTTGGCTTCAGCTGCCCACTGAACAGGGATGTTCACCTCTCCCACTCCACCCTTTCCTCGTGGTGCTCAGGAAGACTATCAACATGTATGAAAGCATATTTGATGGGAAGAGACATTCCAGGTTGAGAATCTTCCTTAATCAAAATTTTCATCCTGTCTTTTTAATGGGAACAACACGTTGCCTTTAAGCCAGCATCTTGTAAACTTTTTGATCCAACAAATCGCATCATCAGCTTCTATAGACCTTCCACCCTGCTTCTTCTGGAGTAATCAGAAGGAATGTAACACCATACTAAACTGAGCATACTCTTCTAAATTTCTGAACAGCCTCTAAGACAGCTCAAGAGAGCCATTACATAAGCACAATATGGAAACAGTAGAAGCCAAACCCAAAACAATGTATCAGATATCAAGTTACTGTTCTTCCTCTGGGATCCACCCAAGTCTCAACTAGCAAAGAGCAAGCAAAACCCTGTAGGAAAAACTGTCCTGTGAAAAAAAGAACAAAGCAAGTTTGATTGAGGTATTGTTGTGAACTCAATGGGGAAACTAATAAATTCAGGCAACCAGATGTAGCATCAGTAATCTTGAACTACACTTAGATCACATTTCATACTTCCCAATGCCTTCTGCCTGGAGATGTCCACAAAACTGATAAAAACTAAAATGAGCAGTAGGTATTACTCCTATTTTAAGATATAGGGTGAGGTGAGCTGCACAAGTCAAGGTCTGTGGCAAAACTGGGAACAAAGTGAACATCTTATTTTTTATCCAGTGAGACTTCAGACATTAGAATAGCTTTTCTCCAAGTTTAAAATGGAAAGTCTGAATCCTCTACATAATGTGTGTGGCAGAGAAAAAGCATCACTGGGGCTGAAAGACTACTGTGCATTGCTGTTACAGAAGGTCTTTATTAGACTGCAACAAGTATTTGTTGATAGGCAAGCTTGTATCAATAGCACTTCAACTGCAAGCCTACCCTTGGCTGTAGTATTTCTGCATGAATCAAAACTAATGCTGCTCCCAGGAACATACAAATTAGCTGAGCCTTAAAGAAAGCACAAGCCTTTGAAGGGTCAGCATGCCACATGCTTTAAGATCATGATTTTTCTGGGAGTCTATGAAATGTGAATATATACCAAGCAGCAGGAATAAAGCAGGAGAGACATGACCAAAAATGCATCATTTTTATAGCTTTGGAGCACAGACCATATATTTTCACTTTTTTAGCACAAACATTTCCCTATGAAAAAAATTCAAGGCTAAATGGGAAAGAGGGCAAAAAGGAAGCAGAGGTGACAAAAAAATCCTAAACTAATTTCTTAACTAAGCTCTCCATCCACTTCTGCTATTATGACAAATATACTATGGGTGCTCAAAAGCCAAATCTGTAACCTAGCCTCTCCTTCCTCCCCCACGCAACATGTCAGTAGGGTGTCACAGAAGACCTGATTTCCATAAAGCTCTTGGCACAAGATGAAAAGAAAACTGTCTTTATAGGGAGTTGTGAATTTCCAGAATGCATTACAGAGAGAAGACATAAGTGTTTTCACTGTGGTAGAAGATGCAAAACTACGCATAACTCAGCAGGGGAAAAAGGAATTTAAGCAGCTAAGCTCAACAACTTCCTACAGAGCTGACAGATCCCAAGCTTTAAGGACTCCTTGAAATGCTGTCCCTCTCTTCCCACCTCTCAGTGCACACAAGAAAGCCAAGTGTATTTTAGAAGAGTTCTGGCATTAGTAGGGTCCTAACTATTCTGTAGCACCTACTGTATTTTAACAGCCATTTCCATGCACAGGGCATATGGAACTTCCACTCTGCTATGAGATGGTTGCTCTTCCTACTGTTTTACTTCCAGGTGACTCAGAAAAAGCAAGCTGGATCAGCAAAGCATGATTTTACAGAAACAGAGATGTCTATTCAATTGTAGTTTAAGCTACTGGGATTTTATATAAGAAATGCTATGTCTCTTCTATCCATCTTGTTACTCCATAAGGAGACCAAGCTGTTACCCAGAGTGAGCAGCACTACACAGGGACATATGGATCTCAAAATTCAGCTCAGTACCACAGTTACCAGAAATGTGAGTTTTTATCTGTGAACCATATTAGACTTCTGTATGACCTTGGATAACTATAAACTCTTTGTTTGTCACAGACAAAATAAGGAAACTCTTACTCTCAGTGCCTGTTAGATTAAAAAAAAAAGGGTTGAGTATTGTAAATCTCATTATCAGCAAAAAGCTCTGTTAATAGAGAATCTAGGCAAACCTCATCCATTTCCAGAATAGCCTTGCATTAGGGCTATTCTTGTAACTTTCCAATAAAGTAATTTGTTGTACACAAGAGACAAATGAACCAGTGAACTTAAGAAGACTTTATTTAGACATGCAGTGTTTTATCAATGCATCTATTATTGTCATAGCTTTCTGAAAGACTGTGTGTATGTTAATATCCTGAAAGAGGATACACAAAGTGTATAATAGAACCCACTTAATTTCTGCAGTGGTGAACTTCAGTTTCTGTCTTTCATAATGTATACACACTGAACAGGATAAAATCTCAAGACTGGTCCCTTGAGCAAAAGCTGTGATAAGCTAACTGCTCCAAGTGGCTTCAGATAACAATGGGAATTACTGTATCACAAAGTGAGCTCAAATATATGCCACAGATTTTCAATTATCTGTTATCTGAACAGCAAAAAGAGACCAGACTGGCAGGTGTTTCCTCCATTTTTTTCACATTAACACCAGCTGCTGTGGGCTGGGGAAGTGCTCCTTTTTCATTTGTGCCCCAATCCTGATGCTTTGTACTATGCAAGGACAGGAGATTTCAGTAAGATAAAAATGTCTGCGGCCACTTACCTTTGAGCTTCTGGAGTTCATCCTTCAGGTCAGGCCCAGCATGCATGAATATACTCTCAGACACTGGATTCTTATCAGTGAGAGACTCATTGCTGGTGTTTACAATGGCTGTGCAGTTCAGTAATGCCACATCTCCTTTCCTGAGGAAACAGTTTATTGCGGGCTAAATGTACAACTAAGCAGGATATTCTCAAATAAGTGCTGACAAGCAAGGAAATGCCAAGTTACAGGGGAAGCATGAACAGTAGTCCAGTGCCCACACAGCGTAGTGTACCCTGATGCGCTCACCAAGCTGAATCATCCTTTGCCTCTACCTGATGAAGACAGCTTGCATGCAAAATGTCAGTTCTTTAAGACTCTCAGCCTCAGCAGCAACTTAGGGCTGTTTGCAGAAAAGGCAGTGTTGCAGTGGTATGTAGGGCAGTTCAGCAAACATGCAAAGCAGATTGTTAAACTGATGGAGTGTAACACATTCCGAAAGCCCACAAATCTTTTTTTGGGGGTAGTCCTTGTGTTATATTGCTTTCAAAACTTCAACAATTTTTTCAATGTACTTCTTTCATTTTGCATACAGACAGACTATCCAGGGCACCTTAGTGCTGCTGTTCCTCAGACCACTGTGAGTCTACAGTGCTGCTGCAGCTGGACAAATGTGCTTCGCTTTTGTTCCCGAATTGTGAACCCGCAATTTGATCATGACCATTCTGCTGTTCAAGGATCAGACATGCAGAAGATAAACAAGGCACAGATGCATCACAGACAACAGAGTAGTAGAACTCTGACCTGCTTTTTGTCACAGTAGCAGCCATTAGGGATTTTGGGATCAAAGAGCATAGGAAGGGAAATGAAGATTCCCACACACAGGGAGAAACTAAACTAACATTTGAAATTGCACACATTTTTATTGCACCCAAGCCCAAGCCGAAGCCATAAGAGATGTTTAACCTTTTACTCCTCTCTTTCTTTACTTAATCAGGTTCAGGAAATCCAGGAACAGTCCCATTTCCTGCATATATTAAGCAGAAAGAGGTTCAGGCAGATCTCTGAATCTGCATCCCTGAGAAATCCTTTTTCCTTCCTATTGGTTAAATTAAGAGTTATTCACCTAGAGAGCATGTTCAAGTAACTGAGCTACAGGAAAGAAAAACTGATGGAGTAAGTTCACCACAGTACACTGTACTTTATCCATATATATTGGAAGAAAATTATGGAGACAAAACACAGAATGGAGGAAAGAGGGGTAGGAAGAGCCAAAAGCAAGGCACAAGAACCATATGAAAGAAAGAAATACTGATTTAAACCACAAAAGTGAAAGCAAGATAACACCAGCAAGTACACAAAAAAAGCTAGTAGAAAGCAAACATATTAAAAAAAAAAACCAAAACCTCACATCAAAGTGCTCAACTAAGTTTTGATACTAAGCATGCAGTATCACAGCAGGAAGTACAGCTCCAGTCTCTTGCACCAGGGACTGACTATGAGCACAACCTATGGTGGAACAAAATCTCAGACTTGCAAAGCTACAGTGAACAAATAAGATTATATTCTTTTCAGATCTATAATGTTTGATTCAAGAAAAGAGAATCTAAAAGCTTTATTCTAGAGCAGTAATCATTACATGAGAATATGGATCCTGCAGTAAATGGAGAAGAGATGACTGACACAGCAGAGCCACATGGAACTTACCATAAGATTATTTTTTCATTGATGTCTTTCCTGTATGGAAAAGGTGATCTAACATCAACTTGAGCTTTTTCAACAGGACTTTGGTGACAATCCAGCTGCTTGGCCTCATAGGCATCAGTCCAGCCCGGCAGACTATCAACATCCACAAACTGGGAAGGAGCACCCAAGGGATCCATGGAATGGAAACAACAACTCCCTTCTTCTGCTAACTTGTCACACTCCAATTTTCACTGGAGTCTTCCAGGTGCTTCAAAGAAAAAAGAAAATCAAACCAGGTTACCAGCTGCTCACTAAACGTAATTCTTCTGTGGAGCCAGACTTTTCACAGGTCTGCAATGCAATTAAAGCCAGGAGAAAACAGAAAATCAGATTTCCCACTCAAACTCTCCCTCTTTTGTTACCTGGATGCAATAAGGCAATGCAGATACTTGCAGAGAGACAAACCTTTTCTAACAGTGCAAGGTGGAAACACCTTCTCTACTAACTTGGTCCAGCTGGCATGTGATCTTCCATTTTAAAAATAGGGAGATTTCAAGTACAGAAAGGACTTCAGTCTTTCTGAAAAGTTTTATATCTTTATCTAAGCAAAAAGCAAAAAGTGCAAAAAGCAAAGTATATAATCTATTCCTTCAGAGATAATGGTATATACTTTAAAAAAAAAAGAAAATACAGAGCTTCCCAAACCACAGTGCCCCTAAACCCCCAAAACCCTAACGAAAAACCCCAAACCTTACAAACAAAACAACGTAAACACCCTCCCTCTTCCCAAATAAGTCCTTGCAGTTCACTGAGTTCTGAACTGCCGCAAACAAGACTTGCCTTACATAGTTCTTACAGTCATGCACTCAGGCACAAATCCCTTCACGCAAGTAAGTTTTACAAGAAAGAGTAAAGCTGTAAATTTGAACGCTGTCCCAGTGCATTTGAAGACTGAACTCTGCCATCTGACTGCTTTTTTAAAGCCCGAGATGACACTGGTTGCTAGACTGAAGGCTCAAACGTGCCAATATGCACTTTTCAGTAGCCAGCATGTAACACTTTGGCTATTACATTTCCATTGCGACTACTAAACTGTAATAATGACTCAAACTAGCACAAACATACCCGCGTAAGTAACTTCAGTTTGCCACATACACACCTACTACTTAACGCCTTTCAGAGGTTCATAATTGATAATAATTTAAAAACGATCGCACCCACAAGGGGTAATTGTGAAACGTGACTTACAAAGCACGTTCATTAGCTAGGGGAAAACAACACAACACAACAAAGCAACCAGGCATCCAAGCTCACACTGAGAGGTAATAAAGGCTGACACTAGGACAAAAACAGCCGTAAGCAAGATTTTTGCCACAAAGAGCTGGGAGAAAGGTAACGAGTGAGAAAGGCAAGGTAAGCGCAGCTACACGGCCCCAACCAACAGCTCCTGTACAGCAGCATCTTCTCCCGCTGAACAGCCAAACCCAGGGGCTGGGCAGGGCAGCAGGGGACAGGAGAAGCGGGCGCACAGATCTGCTCCGGGCTACCTCCCGCACGATGGCTGCGGGCCCTCCCGGGCAGAGGGGCCCCGCGGGGTGACGGGCTCGGCACGGGGCACGGGGCGCTGCGCGGGGCAGCCCAGCCCCAGTGGCCGGGGCGCAGTGCGGTCCCGCACCGTGAGGAGAACCCGCCTCTCCCGCCCCACGGCTCACACCGGGATCCCCCGCGGCCGCCGCCCGGCTCCCCCCGCACTCGGCCTGTGCCCCCGGCAGCGCACCGCACTCACGGGCACAGCCGCAGCGCCGCGCCAGCCCCGCCCGGACAGAGGGTCCCGGTCGGCGCCGGTCTGGCGACATCACCCAGGGCAGCTCCGCGTCCGCCGCGCTTCCGCTTCCCTTTCGGGAGGAGCTTCTGGGCCGCGCTCCCAGCCGGGCCCGCTCTGACGCACTTCCAGCGCGGCGGGGCCGGGGCACCGCACGTGTGGCGGCCGCGGCTCCCTCAGCGCCTTCCCCGCGCCTTGCCCCTGCCTTCCCTTCTCCGTCCGCCCGCACTCCCTGCCGCCGCCATGGGCCTGACGCGGCAGTACCTGCGCTATGAGCCCGCCGCGCTCTTCGGGCTGGTGGCCAGCGCCAGGGCCCGCCTGGCTTTCGTGGCGCTGCGCGGCGAGCGGGGCCGCTATGTGGCCGTGCCGGGCTGCGAGCACGTGTTCGTGTGGGACACGAGGAAAGGAGAGAAGGTGGGACTCGGGGTGCGGGGGGAGGCCGGGCAGGGCTGGGCTGCAGCGTGCGGGGCTTTCGGGCCTCCTGAAGCCACGCTGTTTGTGATGCAGGGCGGCGTTTGGGGGGGAGTGACACCTCCGCAGCCTCCCCCCTTCTTGGGAAGTGTGAGCACAGCGTGAGGTTTGGTTACGGTGCGAGTCTGCAGCCCTGGCTGCGTCCTGACCCCATCGTGTTGTTGTCTTCCATCTCCCCACGCTGGTCATTGGATAACAAGGATTCTGCACAGGGTTATCTTTTGAGTAGTCCAAAGTAAATTCCGATGTTGGATGCTTATACGAGAAAGTTTTGGTACTATTGTTAATTTCTGTTTAAGGGATTGATAAGATTTGCATTTGTTAAAATCCAGCAGACAGCACCACCACACACAGAGCAGAGGAGGTGGTAGATGATTTGGACAATGAATATCTGGAATGCAGCAACTCTCACCTCTGTTTTCTTTTGGTAGTAACTTGTGGCCATCAGTTGTTGGGGATGGAGTGGCAGTCCTGCTGCTCTGCTCTTACTGTGAGAGGAATTTGTTTTCTCTTGACTTGGTCCTAAAATGGCTGAATCTCACAGTGGATCCCTTGAGATTTGCCTCAGCACCTCAGCTGGGGAAGAGTATTTGCTGTCACAGTATCTGGAACACTGCTTCTCCCTCTTTAGCTGGCTGTGTGAAAGTTCTTGGATGAATCAGGGATGCCAGAGTTTGTCTTTTGGCTGTGGAACTGGGCATCCCATGTGAAAGTTGTATCCCATAGGGAGGTTGTGAATTGTAACTTTAAGGACTTTGGCATATATTGTCTCCTGTGAGAAATCACCATAAGTACTACTGTCTGCTACAAACTGAAGTCTGGTTTTCCTTCACAGGCCCTACAGTGCTGACTGCTAGTATGTTGTTTTGGAGATGTTTATATCATTCATAATTTCTTGTGCACTCTGTGGAAAAGCAGCTATGTCCTATACCCAAGAGAAGCCAGGCAAGAGAGGATGGAGTCAGGAAGAAACTTTCAGACTTTACTTTCAAACAAAGTTTCTTACTCTCTGGCACTTAATATGTGGGGGCAGAATTTTGAGCTTCTGAGTTCTAGAGCTCATTCTGTACCAGTTTTCCAGTTTGACTGAGAGAAGTTACATCCCTATTAGCTGCTGTTTGCCTTGGAAAATGGGGCTAATGACACTGTATTTGGTGCAGGAAGTTGAAAAATGAACTTATGAAGTGGCTGAAGTGCCCAGTTGGAAGTTCAGGAGAAGAGTAGACTATATTCTTTCTGCTGTGTATCTGTCTCTGACATGTCATTTTTCAACATTATACATGTTTTGTCTCCTAAAACTTGCAGGTTCTTATCCTTAAGGGTCTCAAGCAGGAAGTCAGTTGCCTCTGCCCCTCTCCAGATGGCTTGCATCTGGCTGTTGGGTATGAAGATGGATCCATCCGTGTGTTCAACCTCCTAAGTGGAGAAGCCACTATCACTTTCAATGGACACAAGGCTGCAGTGACAGCCCTGCAGTATGACCACCTGGGTGGCAGGCTGGTGTCTGGCTCAAAGGTGAGGGTTTCACATCTGGAGGACAGCCCTTTCACAGAGATGCCCCATGAGGAAGCTGACCTGCACTAAAATGTTCAGTATTTTAGGTGTGGCCTCTGCCTATAGGCAGAGGATGGCAGTGAGAGGAGCTGGGGACAGTGATGGAGCTGGGGAGCCCAGGGCTGGGAAGGCAGCAGGGGCTGCAGGCAGGAGAGGGTACTGGTAGAGCTGTTAAAGTGAAGAATCTTGTGAGATCAGGAATAGCAAAAGTGTCTCAGGCTGGGACAGTGATACATTTATCAGTCTGACTGCACCTTTGGGGAAGCAATGTCACTTGCATTAATCATCCTTGAGATTCAGAGTGAGAAAGTGTGCTCTCAGGTAATCTTTTCAGTCTCATAGCAGAGGTTTTGCAGAGACAAGTGCCAGTCCCTTAGAGACATTCTCTCTGTTCCAGGACACAGAAGTCATCGTGTGGGATGTCATCAATGAGAGTGGTCTGTACCGGCTGAAAGGGCACAAGGATGTCATCACTCAAGTCCTTTTCTTGAAGGAGAAGAACCTGTTGGTCACCTGGTGAGCCAGACCAAGTGTAGTTGTTATCAGGAAAGCAGGCATGGTTGTGCTTGCAATTTAGACATCCTATGTGCTACAGCCATTTGTATTTTCCTTCTTGTCTCATGATATCTCAGACCCAGCAGCACCTTTGAATATGATTTTGTCCCTTCCACATATTTTTTAAGTGTGGTGCTTGAATCCAGTTCTTAGAGTAACTTAATTTCTGTTTAAGGAAAAAAGTGTTTGGAAAAGGGCTTAACTTGTTGGTAAATCCATCAACTTAAAATTATTGTAACAAGGAAAAGTGATAACATGTTCATTATATCTGTAACCATTTTTGCTATTTGTCTTGAAGAATTAAGCAGACTTACGTTCTGTATATGTAATTCACACAGCAATGTGACAGAAAAATTGCTTCCTCATAAGCTGAAAATTGATTAAAAGACTATAGCAGTTTTTATATTTGATTTTTAGTTATTCAACATGAGCTGTGTGTTGACTGAATCTCTTTAATAATAAATGATTGACAGGAGATACTCTTGCTGATATCTGTCAGTAATTTTTTAATATGCCATCAGTGGTTTTTAATATGCCATCTAATAGCTTAATGGAAAAATGCATGCAATCAGTTCAGTGTAAAATTAAAACAAGTTTTTTTTTCAGATGAAAAAAGTAGTATTTTGTTGAAAATACCCATTTCTTAATGCAATTTCAGATATTTGCAGGTCAGCTTCAGTGACTTGCCAGATACCTTTTAACAGCATTGCTGTGGTTTGTTTTGGTTTGGCTTGCAAAATTCAATGTCTGAGCAGCTGCTCTGGGATATGTTGTGGCATGTTTTAGATTGTTTTGTATTTCTGCCACTTTTCTAAGTGGTGAGCTCTGGAGTCTTTCCTCATGTCTTGAGTTTTTCTCCTTTGTTCCAGTGCCAAAGACACACTGGTGAAATGGTGGGATCTGGATACCCAGCACTGCTTCAAAACTCTGGTTGGACACCGAGCTGAGGTAAAGGGGACGTGTGGGGAACTGTTGGGGTGGAGGGACTTGGGATGTTGTGGCTCACTCTGTGCTTTCCTTGCTCTCAGGAGCTGTAAGCTGGCACCATCATACATTTTATTTATCATTAGGCTTTAGGAGTGAGCAACTGAGGAACTGCCAAACATTCCAAGCTGTCATCACGTGCAGTGGGTGACAATTCCAATACAGATGTCCCCAGAGGAGGTCCCAGCTTGATCCAGTCTCTTATTTGGTCGCCATTTAAATAAACCAATTAAAGATGCTCTGCTTTTGTTATGATGGTTAAAGGAGCCAATTCCTCACATTGTGCCTCTGGACAGGTCTGGGGCATGGCTTTGCTGTCCGAGGAGAAGCGTCTGATCACTGGCAGTGCTGACAGTGAGCTGAGGGTGTGGGACCTCACGTACATCCAGGAGGTAAGACATTCCTGCAGTAACCTCTTAGTCCCTCCTGCCCAGCTGCTTTCTTTGATTTAAGAGGAAACTGGAACATATTAAAATCTGATGGATGTTCTGGGAAACAGAGCTAAAGCAATGTCTTTGCTGTCTGAGGGGTCCAGAACCTGCTTGTGGGATAGGCTTTGCTGTATCTGTGTTTTGAGCTTTCAAGTGAAGTTGTGAACACTTCCAGAACAAGATTTCCAGTGTGTCAGACCTCCCTGCCTTCTGAGTTACAGCTGGAGAAGACAGTCTTGTGGGTGGTTGGTAATCATAGGAGAACATGGAGTGCTTGATGCCTACAGGAATGCTGTAGGCCACTCCAGTGTACACTAACCAGTTGTACCTCCAGGGAAATGAAGTATCAGACAGAAACCAAAACATTGTGGCTCTTGGTGTTTAAGGTACTCCTTTAGGGCTTTTTTTCCCCATGAATAGGTAAAAGATCCTGATGAACCAGAATCCAAGAAAAGCAAAGGGTCTTCTTCACCCAGAGCAGAAGAAAACACTGAAGAGGATGAGACCTTAGAGTTGGATGAGCATCCTGAGGAAGTAAGATCAGTTTTCCATGCTGTCTATGAGATGGTGTATCTAACCCCATTTGCATGGGTTATATCCTCAGTGTCATATTAACCTGTTTGGGAAAATGTGGTGGTTCTTGTCTTGGTCCATAACAGCTTCTTGAGCAGCAGTTGCTGCCTCATCTACCTGCAAAATGTCAGCAGAAGTGTATGTGCCAAAACATGTACACGTTTATTCTCCACTGACAGTTTTTCTTTGTTTTCTATTTGAGAAGGACTAGCAAATGTTTACAGTTAAACAGTGTTAATAGAGCTCTTTCATCAAACAATGCAGAAATAAAACAGTTAACTAGCTGACTGGCAGCTGCTGAGTTCAGTACTGATGCTCAGCTTTGCAGAAACAGACATCAGAGTTGCACCATGATGAAGTACAGTGTGAGGTTTGATTGTGAAAAGCCATTCCCACTTGTGCTGCTGCTGGAGACTTCACTGAATCTGTCTTTCTGGTAGAACTTTCTGGGGTATTGCTCAGATCTCAGACTGCTTGTAGTTGTGGTAGATACCTGACCTTTTAAATTAATTTTCCAATTTCCTTTCTAGAGGATTCCTTGCCCTTCAACGTCCTGTTTTAGAGTCTCTGTTCTCACCTTCTCTGCCTCTTTTGACTGAGCTCTGCTGCCTGTGTAGCATAAAAGTTCAGCTCTGCCTCTTAAATGGCTATGGTTTGCCAATAAAGTTAAGTTATTCTTCCACTGAGACTGCCAATGATTATTTTCAGCTGAAGTGCAACAAAACCCAAGGAGATAACCTTTTAGCTCACACAGATGGTTGTTTTGTCCCTTTATTAACCATATTAGCTGTTCCAGCAGGACCCTGTAGGTTCATTTCCCCCTCTTCTCCACTTCTTTTGTCAGCAAGTGTCTGAGTTTGCTTGAGAAGGTCACTTGACCTTTCAGACCCAAGTGTTTTCCTCTTTCCCTGTAGCGCATCATCAAGTGCAGCAAAGTGGGCTCCATCATGCGGGAAGGGAGAGACCGAGTGGTTACTCTTGGCACAGACCGGATGGGCAAGTTCTTGGCCTGCCATGTGAGTAGTGGGGGGCTCTGCTGCTGAGCTGTAGGGGAGGCTGGTAGAGACCTTGGGTACTTTCTGTAAGGGCTTTGCATACCTTTGAATTTGTTTGCTTTGTCTCTAGGGAACAGATGCTGTTCTGGAAGTGTTCTCCATCCTTTCTGAAGAGGAAGTCCAAAAGAAATTGGAAAAGAAAATGAAGAAAGCAAGGAAAAAGGCCAAGTAAGTAGTGTTTGGGTGTATTTGGATGCTGTCTGTATCCAAAAGACCGTTAGAAAAGCTTTTCAGGAGCGTTACACAGTGGTTGAACTGCCAGCTGTTGTATTTTGGAGTTGCTGTTCCTGTGCATCCTTGGTGCTTGTCTGACCAACACTGCTCCCAGAGACTAAGGAAATACCTTTCTTTCTCAGTCTTCCCCCTGAAAAAAAAAAAGGCTAATGTGTGCAAAGAAAGGAACATAAAATGCGTTTTTCAGAGCTGCTTACCTCTACCTGACGGTTTATACTGCTTGGTGCATCAAAGTAAGTCCTTGGTTGGACATGCAGGAATGAGAGTTTAATCGGAGAAGTCAGAGTGAGTCTGATACCTCATGTCCTGTTTTACAGGAGGCAGAGGTACAGGTGAGAGCTTTCTTAATGTTTGCTTTGTGTTGAGTGTCTCTGTGTATCCTGGCACCTGACAGCCCTTAGAGAGAGATCTGGCTCCAGGGTAGAAACTAAAGCACAGGGCATGTAAATGTGGAGATGCATTTTGGCATTGCCTGAGGAGTTTTGGTAAGTGGTAGGAGATGAGCAGAAGCTGATCTTGTTCTCAATTGTTTATTGTCTGTTTTGTATCCATCTTTCTAACGTGCTTCGTTCAAGTGCTTTGGCTGCAGAGGAGGTTGCCTTTTTTAGGATAGTTTGTCCCTTCAGTAGGCTGCATACCAGCATGAACTTCACTGTCCCTCCTATTCTTACGTGTGGTTAGCACTGTTGGATAAGAGGGAGGTTTGTTTTCAGCAGGCTAAGTGATTTCCTTATGTTGTTCCCTGTTTCTGTGTTAGTTTGTGTTGGCTCTGCTGGGTCATTTGACTTTCCTCCCTTATCTGACATTTGCAGACAGAATTCTGAAGAAGAGCCTGAAAAGAGTGTGGAGCTGAGCCTGCAGGAGGAAATTCAGCGGGTCACTAATGTCAAAGCTTCCTCTAAAATCAAGTGAGTGGACAGACCATTGTAGAGTCTGATCAGTGATTGTGCAGCTACCTGGGGAGAGCTCTGCAGGGGCTCAGTGCATGGAGAGGTGGAGGAAGTTTGCCCCTTGATATCTGTTTAGCCTGGAGCTGGGGAGAGGCCTACCATGATCTGCAGTCCATGCACGCCTCTTCTGCAAGTAGTCCCTGTCTTGCACACCTCTGTGGCTCAGTGTGCACTTGCTCTGTATTCCTCTCTCAGTTGCTCTTGATATTTGATCTTTCCTACATTTTGTCTTGCTGCCCTTGTGTACAGCTCTGATTTTGTCTGATCAAACAGGTCATTTGACTTGATTCTCTCTCCAAAAGGAGAGCTGAAGATGGTACTGCTGCTCCAGAACAATGTCATTGAGTTGTACAACCTGGACCTGTCAGCCCAAGTCCCCCAGGCTGTCCGTGCCTCCAGGATAACCATTGGAGGCCACCGCAGTGACGTCAGGACGTTGGCTTTTAGCTCTGACAACATTGCCATTCTCTCAGCAGCTGCAGAGTCTGTGAAGATTTGGAACAGGTACATGGTCCAGTTGTGTCAGTCTCCCAGAACTCAGGGATGCTGTATTCAGAAAAAAAGTGGTAAGGAAGAGGGGACAGTGGAGAGAGATAAAACAGTGAATGAAGTAAGGGGACTAAATAGAAAACTTGTTTGTCTTTCCTTATTAGGGAAACTGAGAAGCTGTAGGTCTAAAATATCAACACAAGCTCTAAACACAAAGGTCATACATAGCAGTCTGGTATAGACTGTATTTTGTTCCTGGTTGTTTCTGTTTTTTCCTTATTAGTAAGAGGTATTAACTGTAACCCTAAACAAGCTACTGCCTGTTATTTAGGGAACATGTGGGTTTCTTGGCTTCCTATCTGAAGGATGTAGTACTATATACTGAGCAGGTTATTGTGTTGATCTTGAGTGATGTCCCAGTGTGCCTTGAGCGGTGCTGTTTTGAAGCTCTTTTTCCTTTAAGCACACACCTTATAGTCCCCCTTCCTCTCCTGAATTGCTGTTTGAAATTAGGAGCTCTGTTCCTCCTCACAGCAGCAAAAAGTCACGATGGTGGAACACTTAATGGCATGTTTTTACGGGAACTGGTGTTAGCAGTAATGCTGGATAGCGTTTGGGTCAGTAGGATGGTGGTGGGCTATCTTCTGACCCCAGTTGAAGGACAGCTGTGGGTAGAGGCCACTCTGGAGCATATTTCACTGAGTGGGTCAGAATTTGTGTGTGACTTTTGGGCTTTGGGTTCTGTCTTTGTCCACAGGGCAACCTTGCAGTGCATCCGGACGATGGAGTGTGAGTACGCGCTCTGCTCGCTCTTTGTCCCTGGAGATCGGCAGGTCATCATTGGGACCAAGGTGAGCGATCCCTCTGACTCCAGACTGCTCAGGTCTGGGAATGTCAGTGAGGCAGCCTCACAGAAAATGCTCTCCTGATCTGGAGCACTGCTGTGTTCCCAGAGGTGTTACAAAGCCCTTGTGGCTTGAGCTGGAAACTGGGGAGAGCTCTGGGAAGGCCCTGTTGGAGATGAGGAGTTTGGCCATCTCTGTGTAACAGCCACCTAATGAAGCTGGCTGCTGGGGACATGGGTGGCAAGGAGGCTTTTCTGCCAGGAGCTATCAGGAGTTGTGGGTAGAGGCTGATTTGTCCTGTGTGGTGTCTGTCTCCCCAGACAGGGAAGCTGCAGCTGTATGACCTGGCTTCTGGCAGTCTGATAGAGACACTTGATGCTCATGATGGGGCAGTGTGGTCCATTGCTCTTTCACCAGACCAGGTAACTCAGACACCCTTAGAAGTATAATCTATTGTACATCTTTTCATGTAACTGCTTCCTATAGTACTGTGTTTGCACCACTGATGAGAGCATGGGAACCCCTCATCCTGGGAGGTGAAGGGTGCAGCTGGTAGTGTCTCAGAACTTTCTAGTGGAATCAAAGCCATAGCAAGAAATAACCTGCCTGAGATTCATACACCTTACAGATTAAAACATATGGGATAGATTTTACCCTTGTTCTTACTGTAAAATACTGAACTGTTCTTCCTTAAGAAGGCTGTGCTTGGGGGGTGGTGGTAAGGTGTGTGGGATCCAGTAACAGCGAGTGTCAAGTTGCCCACAAAACACAAGCATGTACCTGGATGACTGCTTTCAGTCCCAAAGTTTCAGTCCAGGTTTTGTTTTACATTTGGGGTCTTTGTCTTAGACCTTCACGGTAGAGCTTTTGAAATTGTTTTGTTGCTCAGCCAATGCATGCTCTAACCAGAGCAAGTGTTTCTAGTGGTGTCCACTTAATCATTAACGCTGCAGGAATGTGAGACATTTCAAAAACCTCCTTGTATGTTGGCAGTTCCGTGCTGTAAACTTTCTCTGGGCGATAGCACCTGATTTCACAATAACCTTTTTGTTTTCCCTTACAGCATGGCTTTGTGACAGGAGGGGCCGATAAATGTGTCAAGTTCTGGGAGTTTGAGCTTGTGAAGGATGAGAGCAGTGTTCAGAAAAGGTGAGAAGATAAACCTTGTGCAGCTTCCATTGTTGTTGATGGGTGCTTTGGCCTTTGCTGTGCACCGCAGGAAGTGCCCATGACATCCATGTGGAACACATGGAGAAGAGTGTGAGGTCATTGGTGTTTTGTGAAGGCCTGAGCTTAGCTGGAGAAGGCCACCTGCCTCACTTTGATGGCTTTTTTTTTGTGTGTGAGTTTAGTGTCTAATCATGCTGGGCCTCCAGACCATTACAGTAAATTTAACAGTGAAGTTCATCAGCCATCAGAGCCTGCTTATTTCCAGTTGTATCTTGTAAAAGTCATAGTGAGGAATGAGGTGCTGCCGCATGTTAGAATTAATTTGCTTTCCAAGGGTGCAACGTGGGACTTGTATCCATATCTCTTCCTAGCTTGTTTGTTTGGGATACCAGTTGTTTTTTCCTGTTGTTGGCAGGCTTTCCATGAAGCACGTGCGCATTTTGCAGCTGGATGAAGATGTTCTGTGCGTGCGGTACAGCCCCAACCAGAAGCTGCTGGCTGTCTCCTTACTGGATTGCACTGTGAAGGTGTTCTACGTTGACACGCTCAAGGTGCATGACCAAATGGGCTGGGAGGCTGTGCAGGGAGGGATGTAATTGTAGCCTGCAAGGTCAGGGATACAAAGGAAAAGTGTCTTGTTTGCTGTGGAACACCGGTAAGAGTCAGAAAGACCATCCTGTTTCAGGGGCCTGTTAGCTGGCAAACCTGACAGAACCGTGACTGTCCCACGCTGGGGAGAAGTTCCGTTTTTCATTTGAAAAGTGTTCTGAGCCTGCAGGTGGCAAGGTTCATTCTAAACCCTGCAGACATGGTACTCCAGATCTGTCAGGCACTGTAAGGGTGGGGATGAATGTGTCACATGTGACATGAAACAGGGCATAGCAGAGGCAAAGCGTGGGAGAGGAGAACCTTCCTTGTGAGCAGTGTGCGATGGATTTGTGAGTTGTGTATTAGCATGTGAATGTTAGGGAGTGACACAAGACAGACTGGTGCTGGCAGGTAGGTGGAGAGAAACAAATAAACTCCATAGGCAGTGCTGATTTGCACCAGAGTTAGCTCAGCTTGCTTGGGTACTTCCATCCTTTTCTTAGTTCTGCCATCATGGCCCTGCTGCCAACAGTGTTCAGAGCAAGAATGAAAGTGGGGCAGTGCTAGAGAAACAGCTTCTGAGGCAGAGCAGAACTAGCCTGGTGCCTGAGATTTTCACACATCCCTAGCCAGCATGTCTAACTGAGTCACCTTTCTTCTGCTTCAGTTTTTCCTCTCTCTGTATGGACACAAGCTGCCAGTGCTGTGTATGGACATCTGCTATGTAAGTATCAGTAGGGCTGTGTTATGTGGGACTGTGGTGATATGGATGAGTGGTGAGAACCTGTGCTGGCAGCAAAGCCTCTGGGATGATGCCTTCTTGTCACCTCCTTGATCCTGACTTAGCAGTTTCTGGATGGGACACAGCAAACCCCTTCTTATTCTGCAGTCCTGTGCTCACTGCAAGGGGTAACAGGGTTGGGGTCATGACAGAACTGACTAGCACATTTTGCAAGTGATACACTCTTTGTAAGAGGTACAGCCTGCTTTCTGCTAAGGTTACTGTGTGAGAGGAACCTGAGTTCTTTGTTAGTGGGACCAGAGATGGAGCAGTCTCTTCATGCCTGTTCATTCTTGGGGTGCATCTTGCTCTGGGGTGTCTCTGAAGTGAGGCTCACTGAAAGCCAAGAATGTCAAGATATAATCATGTAACCTGCAGAGGGTCAGAGGAGGACCAGAGTGCTGTCACTGGGCTGTGCCAGTACCAAGCATAGGCCACTGGTGAGGAGGTGGGGGATCAGGAGGCTGTATTTCAGGAGGCAGCACTGCCTATGCAGCAGTGCTGACTCCGTGGGTCCTCAGCAGTTCTTCATGGGGCTGCCAGCCAGCTCCGCTCACCCTCCTCTCTCTTTGTTGCTCTGTAGGATGGGACTCTGATTGCAACTGGCTCTGCTGACAGGAATGTGAAGATTTGGGGCTTGGATTTTGGGGACTGTCACCGTTCTCTCTTTGCCCATGATGACAGGTTAGTCAATCCTACAGCATCACTGGGCTGTGGACTGTCTTGTCTCCAAGGGATTGTGATCCAGCAGTAATCCTTTTGTCATAGAGCAGGGGGAGTTCTGCAGTGTTCCCAAAGTGGGTAAATTTGAGCCTTTTTCTCTTCCAGTGTGATGTATCTGCAGTTTGTGCCCAAATCCCATCTCTTCTTCACAGCTGGGAAGGACAGCAAGATTAAGCAGTGGGATGCAGATAAATTTGAACATATCCAGACGCTGGAGGTAGGAAGTTCTGAAGTCTGTTGAAAGGAAGCATTATCCCTGCATGAGCAGCACTTTTCTTAGGGGTGGAAGTTGGGTGGTTTTCATGTCATACGTCTTCTGTCATCCATGCAGGGGCATCATCAGGAGGTGTGGTGTTTGGCACTCAGTCCCAATGGAGACTACGTGGTGTCAGCATCCCATGACAAGTCTCTGCGCCTCTGGGAGAGGACAAGGGAGCCACTTATTTTGGAAGAGGAGAGGGAGATGGTGAGAGTTGCATCTTTCCTGCCAAAGACAAGTTCCAGACCTGTTTTCTCCCCAACAGGGAATTCCTCATTTCTCACTGGAAGAGCCTGGCTCTGTGCTGGGCAGACTTGCTGGTTACCAGCCAGAGCCTGGTGTTGGGGTGCCCATGGGGTGTCTGGCACCTTCTGCATGATGGGGCTGTGCCTTGAGCTGTCTGGGGACAGCACTGCAGGTGTTGCAGGTGCTCTCCTGTCTGCACTGCATAGCACATGCCTGGCTACCTTGCTCACTGCTCTCCTTGCTCACTGCTTCTCTCCTGCTTCCCAGACTTTGGTATAGAGTTGTGGTTTTCTACAGGTCTGTTGGCTACAGTCTTGGACATTCTTCTATTCTGTTGTGCTTCTTTCAGCACAAGTTGCTTGGGAGGCAGTTCAGCACTTGGCTGTTGTGAAGGGATGGACAACACTGCTCCTGTTAAGTCCAGCTTGTCTTGGTTTCTCCTTTTCCAACTGTGAGAGGTCCATTCAGTCTCAGTAGCTGGCCCCATGAATCCTGCTTCAGAGCTCAGGGGTGTTGGAAAAAGTCCCTTCTATTGCATTTAACTATGTATTGTGAGGAATCATAGATTCAGAAGGACTTCAATAGGAAGGAAAGTCTGGAGGTCTCTAGTCCAACCCCTTGTTCACTGCAGGATAATCTTCAAGCTATATCAGACTGCTCAGAGACTTTTCTTCATACATTGACATCTCCAAGGAAAGAGATTTTCTAGACTGTCTGAGCACCTGTTCTAGTATTGAGCCAGCATTGGTGTTGGCAGATGTGTTTGTTTCATGTATCCAGGTGGAGATTGTCTTGGAACAATTTGTAACTTTTGTCTTTTCACTGCATCCCTCAGGGAAGCCTGTCTCTGTCACCCCTTCTTAAAGCAGTTCTCAAACCAGGGTGGGGGAAAGAGGCAGAAATACAGAAACAAGAGTGGGTTAGAAACTTGCAATAGATATTTGGGGTTTTTTTATCCCAGCCTGTTGCAAGAGTTGACCCACAAGCTGTACCTTGATGCCCAGTGTTTGGTGTTTTAGGAATGAGGGTGGTAAAAGGTGGTAAAAGGAGAGAGACAGACAGCTTCTTTTCCAGATTCCAGAAAAATTTATTTTGGATCAAGTTTGAATAGCAATGTGGGCATGAATACACCAGTAGTGAATGACACATGATGTAATTGGTGCCCTTTCACTTGAGAGATGGCAGACCAGAGGCTCTTTCCTCTTGCAGCCTAGGACAACTCTGGGACTTCTTTAGGCTTGGTCCCTCTGTGCTGTGTGGCTGGTGAAAGGTGCGGTGCTGAACTGCTCTGGTGTCTGTCTCAGCTTAGTGGGCTCTCAAAGGGCTGTTCCTGCATCCACAGCAGAGACCTTGATTTCTTTCTGTCTGGGAGATTCTGGAGTTCACTGTGGGATTGGGACGAGGGACAAATGGGCATTTTGCATTGGCATTGTTGGTCTCTGTTGATTGGTCCTGGTTTTGCAATGGGCTGCATGAAGCTGCAGGCTGCCTTGCTCAACCAGTCTGGAAGAGACTTGTACCCTTGCTTGCTGCCTTGCTCACCCCTGTTAATATGTTGTGTTCTCATCCTCTGTAGCAACGAGAAGTGGAATATGAAGAGAGTGTGGCTAAGGAAGAGCAGCCTGTGGTGAGTTGCACCATCTGAATGTGTGTCAGTCTGACTGTACCAACTCTGGAATGACTATTTCTGTAAGAGGCATAGAAGAAGTATCAGAGAGGATGGGTAATTTTCTTGCTTTGAGGAGGCTCAGGGGGGAAGGTGCTGCTGAAACTGTGGCTGCCCCATGATGCAGTTGGCTCTGATACTGTGGAAGCAGGGCACTGCAATTCTTATTTTGTATTTTGTAGGTGGCTGGAGAGAGGCAAGGAGAGACAGGGCTGGCAGGAAAGAAGACCATTGAAACCATCAAAGCGGTAAGGTGCTGTGGGTCTGCCAGAATTGCTTTGTGTCTTACCACTCTCTCTGGGCTGGAGCAGCAGTTTGAAGAGTAACCTGTGCTGTCACAGAAGTGCAGATTGCCTCTCTGCCTGCTAGAGCAGTCTGTCTTGCTCCATATCTATCAGGGTTTTGAGTCTGGAGAGTCACACATCAGGAATTCTCTCCTCTCGAGAGGTTCCTGCAGTTCATTCTTCTTGTCATGTGTGGAACAGATGGAGCTGCTCTTGCCCTGAGAGGTTTGCATCCCAGAGGAGCACAAGGCAGCTGGGATGTTCTCAAGGCATCAGGCCTCTGCCTGAAGGGCTGTGCAGTGTGGTAAATACAGAGGAAATCCTTAACCTGAATAGTCACAATGGCCTGACCCTGGCTTGTGCCTCAAAGGGGTGCTGCCTGCTGGGGGTGGTGGGGGTCAAGGCAACACCTGAAGCTGCAGCAGAGAGCACCTAGGGCAGTAGGGGGTGTGTGGATGGTGTGTGACATTTTCAGGACATGACCTGTGTGCTCAGGGTAGTGGTGCAGTCTGGAGTAGAGGTTATCAGGGGAGATGCCACGTGGTGCTCTGTGTCAGCCCCTCCATTTGTCCAGATGAGCTTTGCCCTGGCTTGTCTGGTGTCACTGATGTGCTGTTCTTGTGCTGCACAGGCTGAGAGGATCATGGAAGCTATCGAGCTGTACAGAGAAGAGATGGCAAAACTAAAGGAACACAATGCCATCTGCAAAGCTGCAGGAAAAGAGGTAAAAGACTGAGGAATGTAACAATCCCAAGGCGTGCTGAGTGTATCCTTCCAGGTCAGATGGAAAGGCTTAGCATGCAGATAAAGTCAGGACAGCTGGACACAGCAGGTATTTGCTCAGATCTTTTGGAGAACTAAATGGCACCATGCTCTGAGGCATAATAGGGGTGTGTTCTTTCCAATGATCTTTATGCTTAAAGTCATAGTAGGATGTAAGTTTTGTCCCTGGAAGAGCACGGTGCTGCAAATGCGTTCTAAAGCTTGGTCTTTGCCTTCATCTCAACACTCCCTGCTAAATAAGGGGCTGTGATTGAAGTGAGAAGAGTGACAAAAAGAAAATTCATCCATGTTTGAATTAGTCATGTATGTCTGGTAATGAGACTGTCTGGTGACTGCAAAGGAGGCCGTCAGCGACGTTCTGGGGAGGGTGGAGGTGTGGGAATTGCAGGACTGCACCCAGTGAAAGCTCTCTTCTGCTGTGGGTAAAGCTTTGCTCTGAATATGCATTTGTACACATACCCCTGCCTCATTCTAACCCATTCTGTGTCTCCAGGTTCCCTTCCCTGTCAATCCCATCCTCCGTGCCTATGGAAATATTACAGTAAGTGGAATGGCCACGCCACAGGCTTTCTCACATGGAGTGGGGCTGGTTCATTGGCTGGCTGAGCCAAAGCACTGGGTTGCTGTGGGGAAGGACTACTTGGTGCAATATGTTTTGCTTGTGTAAAGTGAACATGATTTGGGTTTTTCATGCTGGTGGGGATGTTTTTGTTTATTTTTTAGTATCATGCATGCGTGTTAAAAAGTTTAACCCTGGCAGGGTTGCACAAAACCCTGGTGCTAGCTATGACCTTATGATGTTCCTTATCATGAGCCAGGGGTTTACATTACTCTCCAAGCTCGGGGAAAGCTAGTTCAAACCTTTCCCAGGTTTATTTATGTGGGGTAGATACAGCAGTTCCTGATTATGTTCCTGTTTCTGAAGAATATACCTTGAGAAAATTCTGAAGGTATTGCAGGCTAGAGCTGGTGTCTTTATTCATTGATGTCATACTACTACACAAGAGTTTTCACTGAATTCTGAGAATTTTTGACACTTTACAAAATACACAAACATGGATGCATGGATTTCATTGATAAATAAAAATCCACTACTCTGAGCAGATTAGTTTTTGTTTTCCTGGTTTATTGCAATGTGCACTTCCAGACTCTGTTTTAAGTACCCTTAGGAAGATCCTTGTTTTTTCACTCTTCCCTTTTCATGCAGTCATACAATGGTTTGGGTTGAAAGGGACCTTAAAGATCATCCAGTTCCGACCCCCCTGCCCTGGGCAGGACACTTCCCACTAGAGCAGCTTGCTTGAAGCTGTGTGTAAGTGCCAGATAAAACAGCCTTTTGTCTTCCTTCTAATTACCTGTAAGCACCTTGCAAGAGCCCTTCTCTCCCTTCCTCTGTGATTATAGGTCTTTTTAATTAAAAGTTGGATAGGCTGAGCAGAAGTGAATGAAATCCTATTATTTAGTAGTTAGAGACACTTTTCTTTGCCAATTCCCAGCTCTGCTCTGCATCTGCCAAACACTTCCAGCAGATAAATGGGAGTAGCAGGAATTAAGTCTGTGGGAGATGAATTAGTATAAGGTTTTATATATATAATTTGTTTCACCAAGCTGTTTATCCAGTTTGTAAAAGATTGATTGAAGTGAATTGAGATGATTTAGCTGGATGAATATAAATTAGATTTTTCACAGTATTCTTCACCACTGTAGAGTACCCTGAGAAGGCTGAGGAGGGAGAACTTCTCAGACTGACAGCTGATTGAAGCTGAAGGCATTTCCTCTTCGTTATACTCAGCTTGATGTGTCTGTCTCACAAGATGTGATGGTGTGTTTTGAACTGTGTGAAATGGACCTTAGGGCGTATTGGTCTTGGAATGTTTGTTGATAAGCAGAGCTGGTGTCTTTCCTCTGTTACAGCCTTCTGCATATGTGCTGGAAGTTTTCAAGAAGGTCAAGTCGAGGTGAGTCCCAAGAGCTTAACTGCTGAACAGATTTGTGACTGAGTTGTTCTAGGCCTGGGACTGCCTGGGGTCCTTGAATGGTCTCTCATGTGAGGTGTGGGCAGTGCTAGAGAGTCTGGACTTACTGTCCTGGCAGCCTCTTTTGCAATATGCATGGAATTGGGGAATGGGAAGTGTTCCTTCCATGATGAGTGTGGGTTGAAGCTTGTGGTTGGCTGCTTGGAGATGCACATGTACATGGAGAGCAGTTTGGGGATGCTGAGGAGGGAAGGCTGTGTGCCTGCTCCTTGTGCCATAGGATGCCTGGGCTGTGCAGATGCACTGTGCTTTTTGGGCAGTCCTGGACCAGCTGTGAGGAATGCTGAGCACAGCTAAGTACCAGAACCTGCCTGTGGTGGATATGTTTCTTGCTGATCTGTAGCAGGGCAGTGGCTGAGACTAATGCTTGTGTCCCTTTGCTTTTTCCATCAGTGAGCTGGAGGAGTCTCTCCTGGTGCTGCCCTTCTCCTATGTCCCTGACCTGCTCAGACTCTTCAATGAATATATTCAGCTGGGCTCAGATGTTGAGCTCCTGTGCCGAGCTCTCCTCTTCCTGCTCAAGTGAGTCCTTTATCTGCCCAGCCAGTGTCTGTGCTTATGTGTCTCTGGATCTGATGCTTTTGGGAGGCATCCTTGAGAATAAACATGTGGTCTCTGCAGGGGATAGGGAATCACTGCAGGCCACAGGGAATGGTGTGTGGGAAGGAACTGATTGGATGCAGAGTGTTGACCTGCCCAGATGGGGTTGCTGGTCCTGCTGCCCCAAGTCTCATTGGAATGAAAGATCCCACATCAAGTCTGAAGTGGCACTGTTGGTGGCACAGAGTCACTGTAGAGCCCATGTCCTCAGAGAGACCTTTGCCTTGAACCACTGTTAAACTTCAGAAAATAGCTTTTCCAGATAAATCTCTGCATGTCTGTTACAGTGCTGGTCTGGGGAAGTCTGATTAAAAAAAAGAATATGTCCAGAACATAGAGAGGCTCAGGAGAGGGGCTTTCTGATGTTTCTAAGAACAATGCTGCAATACATCACAGCCTGCTTTGTTCCCAGGATACATTTTGGGCAGATCACAAGCAACCAGATGCTGGTGACAGTGATAGAAAATCTGAAGAAAACCACCATCTCCAGGGTCAGTGAAGCCCGGGTGAGTGTTGCACCCTCCCCTGTTCCAGAATAACAGGATGGGCCAGTGTTTATGAGCATGAGCTGTCTGTGGTGTCCAGTGGGAAGGGTGGTTGGGGGACTGAGCCCATTTAAACCATCCTCCTTTACAAATAGGCTGCCTTTTCCTTATGTTTCTCCTCGTGTGAGACTACCCAGTGGTGAGCTTGTACTTGTGCTCCCTCCCTCATTTACAATTGGTGTTCTGATACACGTGTTGGGTCCTTGGCTTACTAGTTTCTAAATATGTAGGAGATAAATTAACTCCCTGTTTCTCTTGGGCTTTTCTGTGGGCTGCTATCTCATTGCAGACTATTCATCTTCCCAGGTGAAGCTTCAGGTGCCTGCCAGCAATTTGTCTTTCAGAAAATACAATGGATTATAGCTGCTGTTAAGGGGGGACTGTGGGGAAGTGAGTGCAGGACTGACCTACTCAGATGAAGTTTACATTTAAACTAATGTTTCTTTAAATCTGTGGATTGTCTTGTTTTCATCCTCTCTTAGCAGAGGGTGGCCAGAGGACCCTCTGCCCCCTAACAAGGGATGTGCCTCACAGAGTGGTGCTGGTTTGTCTCTGCAGGATGTGCTGGGATTCAACATGGCAGGGCTGCAGTTCCTGAAGAGGGAGATTGAGGCCAAGGACGAGGTGACATTTTTTGCTGATGCTACTGAACGTTTTGAGGAGAAGAAGAGGAAGAGGAAGAAGAAAGAGAAGATGGTTCTTGCACTGCTTTAGCATTTGCTGCCCAAAACCTAGAGCACCTGGATGGAGTCATGTAGCCTCAGTGCTGGCCATGGAAGTGTTCTTGTGGCTGAACATCTGTGATGATGTCCAGTGGCTGGGACAAAGTCTGTCACCCCCCCATGTGGTATAACCCAGCATGTAAACCCAGCTCAGAATGGTTGTCTCTGAGATGAACTCTCTGTAGTCTGCTGCAGATGGATGCATTTGGACTCTGAGGTGGCTGTCAAAGGCACATGCTCTTTCTCCAGCAGAATGTCTGTTAGAAATGGAGTTGATTTATCCTGTGAAAGAGATCAGCTCATTCTGGCAGCATTGATTCAGTGGAATCCAGCACATGGACTGCTGGTGACACCGTATCTTGTACAGGGAAGGCAGCTGGCAACATTTTAGACTGTTTTGACACCTGCTGGTGGTCTGTGGTTTCTGGACAAAGCTCTGTGACTTCTCCTCAAGTGTGAGAACTTGGTCTACAGCCACTCACTTTTTAGTGGGACTGGGAGAAAGATGGCTGCAGTCTATTAAAGGCATATTTATATTTGCTTTATGAGACAACTTTGTTCATAATTTTTTGTCCTGGTATTTCTTTAGTAAATCCTTAGTTGCCTTGGCCTGTGTGTCAGTTTTCAAAGGCTTTTTATACAGAGAACTAAATCAGTGGGAGCAAATGAAAGGGCTGTCATCCAGGATTGTGTTTTTCTGGAGAGCTGGCAGATTGAGCTTGAGAAGCCTGGGTTGTTTGCCTTGTATTTGCTCCAGGTTTTAGAAATTGCACTGATTTGTTGCAAAGTTGTATTTGTGCTGTATCAGATAAAATGATTTATTTTCACAGGGGAGGCAGTGGGGCAGAATAAAGTGGTCAAGTCTCTGCTGCTGTTGGTAAGTTATTAATATGTAGCACATGCTGTGATTTTTTACCAGTAGTCACAGGTTTGGTGGATGTGGTGGAGGCTGCTTCTGGATACTTTGCTGACTGTTGGGCTTACATTCCTGACTCAGCTGCTCAAAACTGGACTTGTAAAGTTTCATATGGATTTTTAATTGCATCCCAGTTGTTGCTGACTGCTGTCTTTGACTTAGGTTGCCTGTTACTAGCAATTATGCAAAAGGCAAAGAGGTCAGTTGGTCACTCTTTAGGCAGCACCTCAGGTGTAACAACCACACCTCTGTTGTTCTTAAGTAACTTTGTCAGGGGGTGATTGTTCACCCAGTGATTGTGCCCCACCTCCCAGGAGGTGGATCTCAGACTCTTAGAGCAGTAGCAACTTCCATACAGCTCTGCCAGTTGTTTCTGGGTACCCCTATAATTTTATATTTGTTTCAGGTACGGATGAAACTTGTGATCAAACAGCTGCACTCAAACAGGTCTCTATCCTGCCCTGTTCTGTTCTATTTCATTGTATTCTGTTCTTTACTGCTCCCAAAGGAGACCCTCATACAAGGGGCTATTGCTGTGGGAGGAAGAGGACACACTGTAGGATGATTTTGTTGGTAAACTCAGTTGATATCTGTTATCTACATCAGCTGCTGCTGGAATGGGTCAGCCTGCTGGGAAAACAGGTGTTACAAAAGGAGAGGTGGCTTGTGACACCACAGTGCACCCTCAGCTGAGGTGACTGAGGAGAGAGATGCCAAAACCAGGTACCAGAAGGGGAAGGCTGACTGTGTCTCCGTTTACCTTAATGACAAGGAGATGTTCTGGAATCTGTCTAATGAGCTGCTGCTTGATGATCCTCTGGAAGTCCTGGGAGAAGAACATAGCCACAGGGGCCCATGCATTGAGGGACTGATGAGAAGGATGTAAGTGGTGGTATAGAAGAGTGGCTTGGGATGCAGAATCATCTCATAATAGTGACAAGTGTCTCCTCTGATCTAAGTTGGAAGAGGTGGAATTTCTTCACCTTTGTCTCTGTTTGCTGTTGCTGATAATAGGGAAGAATCCTTGGAGAAAAGGTCTTTTAGGTGTGGGAGAGTTGTCCTCTCTCCATAGCTGCTGACCCAGGCTGTTCTGCTGAAGTTACCCTCTGGTTCTCTGGTTTGTATCACTTGTGACTGGTCTGTCCTAATGCAGTACTTGGGTGGCTACTGGGAAGCTCAGCATGTGCTTAAAGAGGTCTTTCCTGTGCCACCAATCCACTGATAGGAATTCTGATATCCTTGGGTACATCAACTTGCCTTTTAGGTGAAACTCCCTGGATTTACAAACCTCAGCAGGAAAGCACTTCCAAGTACAGGGCCAACCTAAATCTGTATAGTTAGAATATGTGTCTCACTTAGGAGTTCAGGACTAGCATTCATATTCCATACTGGTCAAAGCCATTATTAATGCCCAATCATGGGATTCTCAGTCACTGTGAAGTGTTGAGAGAACAAATCATCTGCATGTTTCAAAGAAAGTTTCCCATCTCTCTCAGTATGTCACGTGTTGGAAAAAGGATGAAGCACAGGAAAGCACCTCGTTGGAAATGAATTTGTAAACAGGAAGCAGACCTGCACTTGGATTCATAAATATGATGTCTCAAAAAAAGCCTGTGCTGTTTTTAGTCTTTGCTGTGTACGTAGGAACAAGGAGGGGGAAAAGGCCATTTGCAAGGGTCTGTCTTCCCACTATGAAGAGAGATGAGCAGGTGAGCATTTGAAGATGCTCATCTGGTAGTGAACAAGAGGGTATAAGCAGAATTCCTCTCTGTCAAGTGTAACTTCGTGCCTTCCCAACCACCATCTGGAGCTAGTTAAAGGTAGGTGAACACACAGAAAGTTAAGCCTGTCATTGTGAAAGCAAACAGAAACTTAGATGACTGGAGCAGGTCAGCAGCTCTTTCTTGAAGAATCACACTTGACTGCATTGAAACCTGCTGCATTCTCAGTACCTGAAAAAGATTTCAGGTGCCTCAGCACAGGTTATTAGAGACCTTACCCCTTTTGAAAACAAACCCACTGGGAACCATTCAGCACTGCTCTGTAGTAGGGTTGAAATACTGTAATCTTTCTGCTGTTTGCATTTCAGACAGCCACACCAGAAGACTGCAACCTTTCCCTTTAATAGGGAACAGGCAAAATATTTATTCACATTTAGTATGATTAAGTAAATGAAAAAGTTACATTGGGATGCTTCCACAACATTGGACTAAAATTTAGGTATTTCAGTGTTGCTGATCCTCATGTAGATCCATAGAGCTAAGGCTCTAACCTGTGGTGAAAGAGGACAGAAAATTAACATGAATCGAAAGAAAAAAACCCAACAATAAACCCAAGCTCTATCTTTGTATAGTTGTTGAAGCAAACCAAATAATTACGTCCAGATTATTTTCAAGCGTTTTGTGAGCACTATGGTTGCTGTGGACTGGCTTCCCTAGATTTGGCTTCTTGCTGTTGGAAAAGAACAACATGTAAAAAGGTTTTTACATGGGCTTCAGATAGATTTAGAGTTTGTCTATATTGCACAAATTGAATGGCATAAAAATCATAAGCACACATTCAGGATGGGCTTAAGAATACTGAAGCCTTTATGGGCAGCCTCTTGGGCAGTATTTAATTCTGAGTGTGTTAAGAGAGTCTTTGTGAAATGTAAGTGTGAAATAACTAAGAAAATATAAATGAGATGTGACAAAATTTGGTCAGGTGATGCTTGATCAGTGGTTTTTGCTTGTTGGTCTAGGTGTAGCAAATTTGTGATCAAGTCTAATATTGCAGGGAAGTTTCTAGGTCTCAGTGGAGAGAATCATTGGCTCTGGTGATAACCACCTGGGAAAGGTGATATGCACTTAGAAAGTTCTCACAGTGCTTCTGCAATGACTTAACTGTTTCTGTTCTGGATGAACAAGACTATTTAACCACCTACAGGACTCATTTAACTTAGGAGTGTCAGTGTTTCGTGTTTTGTGAGACTAAACCAACCACTCCAGAGTTCCTTGACATGTCTGAGATGGGAATGGTTTTGAGTCCAGGAGAGTTTGAGGGGAGGAATGTTAAAAGGGGCTTTAGATACAGTTTGGGTAGCATGGGATAGCTGTAGCCAGCTTCAGTAGGAATTATCAATCAACTCACAAAAGGACACTGTCAGAAGAGAGATTTGGCTGTGGTGACAACAGCTATGATTAGCTGGATTAGCCATGTGGGAGGAGAATACCATGCAGTTAATTTCTCTCCACTTGATGCTTTTAATGGGAGATGACACTAATCAGAATTTCTCTTGGGACTGAGGGTGTCTCACTGAAATGTGAACTGACTGGGTGAAGTATTTCTCTTCTTTCAACACAAAGTGAGAGAAGTTTGTCTAAACTGCCTTCATGATGAGCCCCAGGCTTTAAACCCCTAAGGTGGAAGACATTAAACTGGTTGTTTTTCTAGACTGTAATTTCATGTTACTCTGGGGGTAGAATTCCACACTGGAAAAGGTAAGAAGATATTTAAACAGGAAAAATGTTACATTTGATGTATACTGGTCAGTCCTAGAGCAGATGCAGCAGTCAGAGGTACACGCCTGGGAAGTTTTTGAGAACTGACTGATGTGGTTGCTTTTCTTTTTCTCCAGAGGAGAGGGAATGAGATACAGCTGGGATTTCTTTACTGACTGGTTAGATAACATGGCAGGCTTACAGATGTTTAAGTTGAAAGAAAAAGATGATGTCAGTCTTACACATATGAAGCAAACAGGGACTGTTGAGCTGAGGACAGAAGAAACATCCATAGGTTTCCTGTTTATGAACTGTCACCTTCAATTGTATTGTAGAGTGCCTGAGCTCATAGGGGTGACATGAAACACCAGCCTAATGTTTAACATGCTGACTGGTGGTTTGTGAGAAATTCCCAAGAAGGCTTTCTTGTTGTCAGGGAACACTTAACCATTCTAAGACAGTCTTAGAAAGCATCCAAAGGAGGGCTACAAAGATGAAGGGTCTGGAGGGGAAGCCTTGTGAGGAGCAGCTGAGTTCACTTGGTCTGTTCAGCCTGGAGGAGACTGAGGGGAGACCTCACTGCAGTTACAACTTCCTTGTGAGGGGAAGAGGAAGGGCAGGCACTGATCTCTTCTCTGTGATGCCCAGTGATAGGACCCAAGGGAATGGCCTGAAGTTGGGTCAGGGAAGGTTTAGGTCAGTATTAGAAAAAGGTTGTTCACCCACAGGGTGTTTGGCCACTGGAAAAGGCTCCCCAGGAAGTGATCACAGTACCAAGTCTGACGGAGTTCAAGAAGCATTTGGACAATGCTCTTGGGCACATGGTGTGACTCTTGGGGTGTCCTGTGTACAGTCAGGAATTGGACTCGATTCTTGTGAGTCCCTTCCAACTCAGGATATTCTGTGATTCTTCATACAGACTGATTCTCTAAGAATTCTACTCTGATTCTACAGAAATGTGCTGTATGAAACTGTGTGTGCAGAGGGTTGTGTGTATTTGAACTTGTCACATTAAGGTTGCCCTATCTGTAAGACTCCTGTCCCTTATTAGATTTGCTGTCAGTGTCAAAGGGTCAGCAGTAAGACTCAGTTTTAGAAAGTGGGAAGTGTTAAAGAGAGGCTGATATATTAGGGCTTAACTGTAGTAAATCCACCTAGCAGGATGCTCAAGGACCTGTTTAATGTGGAGGCAGTAAGTGAAAGATTTGGGACAGGACTGAGGAGGCTCTGCTGTGTGTGCCTCCCATGAACTGCAGTTGTAATAATCTGCAGATCTCTTGCAGTGAGCCCTTTGGCTAATATCATCCAGTGTTTTCTTGTCACAGGTTACCAAGTCACTGTGATGGGTGCATCAGTTGCATGAGGTTTGTTCATGTTGCTGCTGCTGAAGCCAAGAAGAGGTAAAACAACTGTACTTTAATTTAGAGCTGGTACCACTGCACTCAGGACTTACATTAACTACAGGACTTTGGGGGCAGTGTGATCTGTAACCGTGGCTTGGGGCTGCTCAGAACTGCCTGGACTGTTGCTGCCATCCCTCCTTGGGGGTAGCCTGGTGGGCGGCACTCATAAATGTCATTGGCTAACACAGGTGGGATGTCATGTTAAGGATCTAACCATTTGGGTACATTTGTTTAACTAAAATAACACATATGGAGGTTGGAATGAATTCTGGAAATAAGACTGTGAAACATCTTGGATCTGAACTACAGCTCTCAGCTCAAAGATTACAGAACAGGTAAAATATAGGGAAGGGCGTATATTTTGGAGGCTGATCTGCAACTTGTCTGAGGACTGTGGGAGTGGGAACAGAACAGCAGCTGGTTTTGCTGCTATGCCACCCATCTTGTCTAACTCCACTTTGCAGTTACAGGCATGAAAGGTTTCTTTGGGTCACTGCAAAGTAAATTTGGGGAGTTTCAATATCACATCCAGAGTGAATAAATTCTCAATGGAATTGCTTTAAGCTACTGCTCTGGCCAGGCTCAGAGGCCCCTGAAGTTCTCCTTTCTTTGGTACATGTGGTCCTTACTGTGAATTAAGTTTCTGGCATGTTTGGCTGTAGCCTGCCTTGCTATTTCTTTTGTAGGTTTCCAGAGGACCCCTTCTCCCAGACTTCTAAATGTAAATTTGATTAAATGTCACACAGAACTTCGCCCTTCTAATCTTGCCCATAAAAAATGAGCCTATAATTTTATCTAAAAAAATAATTTTAGTTTCTGGAGCACAAAGGAGAAAGAAATAATGACTTTGTTGTTTTCCTTTAGTCTGCCCCTGTCCTTGGTTAAACTGAAAAGCCCACTGATCCTACACTGGGCTCATTTCTGCCAGCATTCATTCACTTCTGTTCTGGCCTCTTTGCTGCATCAGGGATTGTGCCATTTGTCTATTTAGTATCAGGATGATACATCATTTTGTTCCTCATGAGGTTGTACCATCAAATGCTACCATAGATTCAAAAATGTAATACAGTATTTTCATGAGGGGTGGTAGGAAAGAGTTCCTACTATTTTAATTTCATTTATTTTTTAAAAGCCACATCTTTCAGAGTTGCTGTTCTTCCTTTCCTCATTTTTCAAACCATGTTATTCTGATCTAAAATGCTTTTGGCATCAGAATCTTAAATTATTCATTGGTTGTGCTTTTGAAAACACCCATTTTTGTTTTTCTGAAAAGGGCAGTAAATTTTGCTACTGCAACAGCCTGTACTGGAAACAACGCCTGAGGCTCCTGACAGGAAAATGGTCCCTAGGGTCAATGCTACAAGGTGTGTGTGTGAGAAATAAGACAACAAAGGATATTTGCTTTCACAGGCAGGAGAAGGGTTTCTGTTTCTGTTAATATTTCAATGTTGTGGGAAACTTCTTCAATGCCAGCAGTATCTTTCCCTCCATTTATCACGGCAAAAATCTCTATCTCCAGTTCAACCTGCAAGCCTGCTGCCACCTAGGAGACACAGAGGATGCCTCACAGGTAAGGTGCAAGTCTCATACATGGTCCCTCCCCTCCAGCAGTCCTTGGAGCTGGTGGTTCTTCAGTGTTTAATGCAGTTAAAGACTCACTGCCCAACACACCATTGCACTTGCCAGTTACCCAGTATCTCTCCCACTGGAAAGGTCTGTACAAAACATTGTCACTTCACATGGCAGTCTGAAAGAAAACTGCCAGGTGTTGGCATTTTTCCCCCTTAAATTTCCTTCTAGGTTCCAGAGGGAAAAGGGGAATTGGGACAGCTGGGAGAGAACCCAAAAGAGAGGTGGTTGATGCCCCAAGCCTGTCAGTGTTCAAATGGTATTTGGACAATGTCCTTGATACCATGCTTTAACTTTTGGTCAGCATGTTGGACTAGTGGTCCAGTGGTCAGGCAGTTGGACTAGGTGGTCATTGTAGGCCCCTTCCAGATGAAATTAAATAAAATATTCTATTATGCTCTAAAAAGTAACAGAGCTAGGAAGATACAAAAGAGACAGCTGTGTGGTGAAAAGAAGAGAATGGAAATCATTCAAGCCATCTAGCTGAATTTCTGTAAGGCCTTTCACAGTCCCACCCAGCATCTTTCTCTCTCAGTTTGGACTATAAAGATCCCTTCCAACCCAAACTATTCTATGATTTTAAGTACTGAGTTGTGGCTAAGGCTCTGGTCTAGGAGGTTTGACTTGCATTCTGGTACTGCCTTCCTGCACAAAGTTATTGCTTCTTGATTCCATGCATTGGCAAAGATATTGCCTGGTATTTTATGGATGCTGTGGGGATACTGGCCAGCACTATTTATTCAAATATAACATGCATGTGAAAAGAGAGACTGAACAACAGCAGAAAGCATGAAAACTTCCTACTTAATGGGATAATTTAATGTGCTATGGTGCTTTGCTAGATAAAAGACTCAAGGTGGAGAACAGGTGGGAGCAGGAGAAGAAAGGATTGAGGCAATAGTTTACTTGGTTCAAATCCTGAAGGTATGAGGACAGGAACTTAAATCTAGGCATATAACAGAGCAGATATAGCAAATACCCTAAGTGGAAGAGAAAACTCAGAGGTAGTGGTAGAGTAAACTTGTTTGCTTTGAAAACGCTCTCTTTAACCTCACAGCTTGACCTGCTGCTTTCCACTGAATTTAACCTGTTTATCCCTCTGCATTGTGGCAGAGGCTCTGAGACTTGAGTGCATGGGGTGCTTAGTTCAAGGTGGCAGAGGGATAGTGGAAGACAGCATCACTTCAAATAACTTTAAACAGAACTGTGTACCCTGCCAGCTCTATTCCCAGAAAGCTGGTGTGACAGGACCCCTAGATAGCCTGAGGGCCAGCTGAGTCTAGAAAAAACCCAAAAGCTCTCCCGTGTAACCTACGGGTCCTGGTGTGTACATCACTCTCAGTCCTGTGTGCGGAGGCGGCTGCTTCACCCGAAACCTGTCAGAAAGAGAAGAGAATCAGTTTGCCAGAAAATGTTTCAGGCAGGAGAAGTCACATCTAGGAAGCAGGTTGTCTGCTCTTCCTCTGCTTTTGTAAATGACAGCAGAATTTCTTAGCTCATCCTTTCCATCATAATGTACAACTTGGACTACAGTGGTATTCCTGGGATTCTTGCCAAGGCTCAGGTTTCTAACAAAAAGCCCCCCAAAGGAGCAGATTATTGGGCCAAAGTAAGGTTTCAAAGAGCTTGTTAACACTGCCTGGTCTTTACAACTGAATGTGAAATATCAGCATTTTAAGCCTGTACATGCAAAGGAAGCTGAAGTACAAACAGCTTCTTGGCAAACACCTGTGTGCTGCACATCCAGATGTCCTTAACAGTCTTTATTTCATGTCCTTTGATATGTCCTTTCACATGATTCTATTGCAGAAGGCACAACACTGATATGAATGTTTTGTAAACAATCTTTAATGGTACCAACCAAAGCAGAAGTTTCACTTCCTCATTTCTTACTGATTTGTTTCACATCTGACAATCAGTTCTTCTGTGCATGCAACTTCCACTGTTAAGATTTCTAAAGATCATTAGATCAGGTATGACTTTTACTTTTGCATCACTCTGGGACTGATCCTGTGGCTTTCATTCCCTCCTGAAGAACAGTTACCACCATGCACTTGCACCAGAAGCTGTTAAAGCTGAATTGTAGAACAGGCATTCCTAGTATATGGCTCCACCTTATGGAAAGCTCTGTCAGACCTATAAATTGTCTGTCAGAATTCCTGTGCATTCTCTGGAGGGGTGGCTGTTATGAGAAACTCTGCTTGACTTTTGTCAGGATCTTTCTGGACATGTAAACACCAGGGCACCAAGAATTCAAACTAACCTTGAGAAGTTCACACCAACATTCTTCATGATTACAGTGGTTGCATAAGTGCAGCCTTCCTTTAGCACTCCAAATGTCACTCTGGGTGGGATGAGATGGAAGCTGTTAAGATCCTGTCTTCTTGTTGCAAGAGAAGATGTGCTGACCTTTCCTGCGACAGGATCTTCTATCTTTGAAAACAAAATATTAGACAAAGAGAAAGGTGGTGGCCATTAAGTCAGGTACAGAGTTACTTAACCTACATTTGACCTCTGTCCACTCACCCTGAAGCATTACCAAAAGACATCCTAATTTGAGTAAAAACTGAAGAGGCACTTTGAATACTGTCTGAAAATGTATACTGGTTTGAACTTTCAGATGTATTAAGACATTGAGGAATTTCAGGGAAAACAGGGGAAGTTCTGCTCTTTTGGAAATAGAGCTTTCATGTGGGTGCCTGATGCAGAATGAGTTTGTCCTAGCAGTTGAGAGGAAAAATACTTTTAGAATTGCCAGTAAATATACATAAATTGCAACTGCCATGCTTCAGTAAACAGATTCAAAATACTTTCCAGTACTTCTCCAGAGTGAAGATTTCATGGAAAGAAGATGACTCAGAGGATATTAATAATGACAGGAAAGATGTTATTTTTACCTTTTTATTTGGTATGGAGTTTGGTTTTGTCCCCTGAATGGATGATGGTAATATTACTTTCTCTTTTCTTTTCTGTCCTGCAACATCCACCATCAGACTTGGAACTTTATGTTGAAAGGGTGTCTCTTCTGATCTTGCAGCTTTGTCTAGGTCTGGAAAGGAAAGATTTCCAAAAGCATGAAAAAGTAACAGGTGGATTTAAATTTGTATTGCAAATATTGTGTCAAAAGTTATAAAAAGATATCAACCTTGTCCAAACTACATTCTGGAAGGCAGCTTTACCTGTTGTGCTGCTGGAACCATCATTTTGTTTGGAAGGAGATGGCAGCAGAAGGCCAGATGAAAGTGATAAATCACTTTTAGTATCAAGAAATTCAGCTCCTAAGGGGAAAATAATGGAATACTGTGACAAGTGTTTTTCATGATCATCATCATTTTCATAAACATGTGAAAAAAAAATCACAAAGTCTTTGGCACTTTAATTTAGACCATCTTGGAAAGCTGTCTATGTAACCATGAGAGGCTGGGAAGATGCTCCATGAGACACTTTGCTCTCCTGGGCCACAGGGATCAAAAATGCCTATTGTGATTAGTTATTTCTTGTTCTCTGGCTAACTAAGGTATAAGCCATAAAGGACTGAAGGACAATCCAACACAGATCTTATGGTGACTGAAAATAAGGAAATATGGAAATCAGTGGTGATCTGATACAGCCCCATGGAGGAGTGTTTTCCTGATATTAATCTTTGCTGTGTATGACTTTAAAACTCACTATATGATTTCAGCAACTTGTCAGGGCTGCTTTTCAAACAGAACCAAAGTATTCCTCTCAGTTTTGTAAAGCTCAAACCTAAGATGACAATTCTCTCTTTCACTGCTTTCCATCATCGAATCACTGCTTTCCTCCTATATCCTCCAAACTATCCTTAGCCTGCATATTTTCTATTCCATATTGCTTTTGCACCAGCTCCCTCTTACCACTGAATTTCAGAATTAAAACTCCCATATTTTTCCTACAGTCATACTAGTCTTTTTCTAAACATGGCCTCCTTGGTTCTTGCTCATCCACCCCTAACTATTATTTATTCCATTTATGGTTTCTTGAGCATTTTTCATCTATTCATTCATCTCTCATTAATAGCACAATTCTTCAGCTTAGCGTCCAAAGCTGATGGGTCTTCTTCCACATTCAGTGATGTCTGCAAGGGCTTCTTCCTCCTGCAGAAGATGCAAAACTGATGCCAGACAGTAGATTTACCTATACTGGGTTTTCTTATTGTCTCTAGAGGGAAAGTCCCACGTTCTTTTTTTTGAAGTGGAGGAAGTTCCTTAGACAGTGCTCCCAAATCAGGAAACTAGAGAAAAGTAAGAAAGAGGGCTTAGGTTTCCCAACTAAACACCTACAAAAAACAACCAGCAGACACCCTCCTCCCCTGGCAAAAAAAGAAAGGAAAAAACAAAAAAAAAAGGAGTGCAAAGGAAACAAATAAGGAGAACTAAAGTGGTAACTATAAAAAAGATATACATAGTTACATCAGACTACAATGTACATTTTGGGGTATGCTTTATACACTTACAGCATTTACCAGGTGAGATTACAACATGAAAGCCCCCAAGATCACCTCTAAATTAGGAATGTTTGTTTTACTAATTCCCTTTCTAATTAGAAGGGAGAGGGGTTTGAGGGGTAAGTGAAAAGACCTGAGGTTCAGCTTTGCTCTGAATCAGACTCTCTCCAGAGTTTATGTAAGGAATTTTATAGAGCTTGTACTCAGTAAACATATACCATCTGCAAGATGTTTCATTTACAAGGGTACACCATTACCAGTATTAATTCTGCCACAGCTGTCCTTTGTCATGGTTTGTTGAGACAGAGGCTGAGATATAAACTCAAAATTGTCTTTGGGAGTATGGGAGATACTATCTGGCCTAACAAAACTCATCTAATTTTCAGCTGCATTACCTTTCCTTGGAAAAATTCTTTGCTGAATTCAGATTCAAAATATGGAGGAAATATTTTGGTTTTTATTGCCATAAAGGTCACCTTTTCTTCATCCATTTCCTTCCTAAGTATATTTTTTACATTGTTGGTAAGGAAAAGAAAGAAAAAAGCATTATAATTGAGTTCACCATGTTTTTCAGTATTATGCATTAACAAATGGAATTGGTAAAGGCAAGTGGCATTTTTTCCCCCTGGTTAATCACATGGAGTAATATTCTTCCAACTGGCAATTTTCTTAGAGGTGGATTAAGAATTGGCTGGTCTGATCAAAATGCATGTGGACATTGAGTTGGCTGCTATGAAAGGCTCCTCCGCAGAACATGCTCCATTTTTCTAAATCTCATGGAACATGTCTGGGACGGCCAGTAGTGTCTTTCCAACCTTCCACAAACACTTAAAGCTAAGAATTGGTATTTCAGATGCATTGCTAAATTTTTGAATATAAAACTAATCTGATTGCCTTATTTTA
Organism: Climacteris rufus; assembly: GCA_013398175.1. NCBI lineage: Eukaryota > Metazoa > Chordata > Aves > Passeriformes > Climacteridae > Climacteris > Climacteris rufus. The sequence continues at coordinate 802,313 of VZRZ01004810.1, read as the reverse complement.
TCACAGAAAGACTTGATGGACACAGAAGAAGCTGTTCAAACTTCTGAAGGTAAGGTTGACCAGAGTAAAGATCAGTCATGTCTTCAGCTTGATTTAGCCCAGTTTTACACTATTAGAGTTTCACTGACTTGCAGGGTCTAATATCAGCTATGAAATGATCAGTCTTAATCATATTGAGAGTTTTAACACTGGTTTTAGAGCCAGAATTGCACATGGTGTTCTTGGGTGCTGGCTGCTCAGATATATATATTTAAAGTAATTTTTAAATAGGCTGCAAAATAGTGTGAAATGCTATATTAAAATGTAACTCTGAAACTCTAAAAGGCTTTTTTTATTTCATGCAAGTCAGAAAGTAATTAAGAAGCAATATGAAAAGCCTCATTTGGAGTGCTGTTTGTCCATTTTTTGAGCTGTCTAATGCATAAAAGGGCCACAAAAATGATTAAGGGTTTCAGAGACATTTCATGTGAGGAGAGGCTGAGAGAGCTGGGACAGTTTTGCAGCACCACCATGGGAGATGTGTCTGGAATTTGTGGAATACCTGAATCTTAACCCAAAGAATCAGCATTTGAAAATATTAATATACAGCATTGTCCACACTAGTGGTGAAGGCTGAAAAAAAAGCACAGGGCTTCTGACTTCAGCCTTGTTTTGCATAGCGTAAGTTAACAGTAATGCTGCTCGGTTTTGGGGAAAAAAGAAGAAAAAGAATGACACTCAAACCATTTATTCAGCATTTCTGATGCAGAAAATAACCCATTATTTGCAGGCCAGCCATGGGACCATCACCCAAGACCTGATGAAATCAATAACATTCTTTACAAAAGTAGATTAAGCTGGCTCATAAAATAACTTGATCCTACTAGTATTATTACCTGTTCTGTTCTAGTTTGCTTTGCCACTTCGACATTAGTGTTACTCCTTCTGGACTGAATTATCAGGAAGAAAAAAAAGAGCAGAGGAAATGAGAAAACTAGCATTGTGTTCTACAAACACAAAACATATTTACAAGATAACCGTGGAAAGAAAATAGTTTTCATAAGAGCATGTTATGTGAACATCTCAGATGACTCCTGACTTGGACTTGTATGGTTTGTGCATATTGTTTTTTTGTATCTGCATTTTTATTAGATCATTCAATCAAAGAAACATCCAAAATTCTTTCCCAACAAACTCTGAAGTATCTTTCAGATAAGGAAAGAGAGGCATAGAGAGACAAAATAATCACAGGACAAGCTAGTAAAACACTGTCATATATATCTAGAGATGTAGGTCCCAGTCCTTAATGACAGTCAGTAAAGCACATTGCCTTCCCTGTGTGCTTGGTTTCACCCTTTGTGTTATTTACATTTGCATCTGTTCTCCCTCTCTGTCCTACCTTAACCTCTGCTGTTGGTCCTCTCTTTGTGTAGTGCTTGTCTGCTCTGTGTGACACTGGGGAGGAGGAGCCACTGCCTGTTCATACAGCTCACTCACATGAGCTGCAAAGTAAAGAGTATTGCTGAATGTGCATGCTCTGCTAAGCAGTGCCAAGTGATAGAAATAAAAAACATCAGAGGATATATTTTTAACACATCTTTCTGTAAACCTGGAAACCTAAGAGAGTCTTTGTTACTGTGAGGGAAAAAGCAGAAAGAACTTAATTCCACAATCAAGATCAGAACGTTAACAGATAAGAAATTAATTGAATTCAGTATGAAAGGACAAGAAGCAGATTAAGTTCACAGTCCCACCTTGTATTTCCTGACATATCTTTCAAGATACAAATACCTGTGAATAGGAAAAGTTGCTGACATTCAGCCACTTTCTGACTGGGGTGCTCTGAGGTCTCTATCTGAGAAGCTGAAGAAAGCTTCTAGCTGAAGAAAGTAATGTGGACTTTCAGGGACCCTTATTCCATTCAGCTTGCTTAAATTGTGCTCAACTGAGGCTGTGAAGCAGCCATAATCAGCACTCTCATGGAAGGAACTACTGGTTCAATATGAATAATGGAGAAATGCCAGTCTTTCCATGTTTAAGATTGTGACCAGCTCTGAAACTTTTATTAGAGTTGCCCTGTCCTCTGACATATATTATAAAACATGTTGTTTACTTTATGCCTTGAAGCTAAACCATAAGTCCAAAGAAATGTCCTTGGTTGAAAATGAATTTCTGTGGCAAAACTTAGGAGATGTGAGTGTCTGAGAGATATGATCCTATCAGACTATAACAATATCTCTTAGTGTTTTGGGAATAACAAGTTCAAACTTAAAAATGTGGGAGTTTCTTTTAGTCAGCTTTTTCACTATAAAATATGATTTTACTTTTCTGCCTTTTTCTATTTTTACCTATTTTAAAGACCTTTTGTTTCCCACTGTCTTCTTCATTAGCAAAGTTACATTAAAATGGCACCTCCATTTAAAAGGAAACTGTTCAGCAAGCATTTGTTGCAGCAGTTTCCATTTATTTTGCACAGTACGCTTTTTTTAAATAAGTAGAAATACTCTTGACAAGGTAGAAAGGGCAGAAAAATAATACTTTAAAGACGAGTATCACTATGGGACAGAATGTTATGGATTTTTCTGTGGAAAAGACTCAGGGGTTTTCAAAAGAAACAGACATCTTAATTTTTATTTGTACATACTGAAAACATTAATCAATGTTAATGAGTATCTAATGAAAACTGTAGCAGAAATTCACAAGGGAGAGCTAATACATTGCTCCACCTCTTCCCTTGGGCAGAATAATGTAATCAAAACATGTGATCGTTTGAGATCAGATTTTGAAGTGTAATAAATAACCAGGATTTGCTCAGTTGCCTTGAAAAACTTGTCTGAAAAGTTGATGCTTGTGTAAAAATAGCCAAGTATTGGCATAGCTGTTATACCTAAGAAAACACACTAGATGTGGAAACGTGAGTCAAAATGTCAAATACACATGCCAGAACCCAGACATTATTTTTCAGAGGTACTGGATCATTGATGCTAACAGGTTCTAATCACCTGTGAAAATCACACAGAAGCACATACTTAGCACATTGATGAATTCACCTTTATATTCCTTCTTTAAAAACAGCATTACAGTACTTTAAAACTTACTATAATATTTTAAAATATACAAATAATAAAAATACACAAAAATATACAAAAATACAAATATTCAATTTTTATTACCTCTATCACTGAGATTTTCAGTTGACTTCTCCCAGTCAGGGAAAGACTGCAATAAAGAAGGAATAACTATGACCATGTGAGAAATAAAATTCACAACAGCATCTTGTTCAAAGGATTTCTATCCTAAACAAGTGTTATCTTGTTACCTGACAATGTGACTGCAAGAATGGAGGTATTTCAGTGTGTTAGAAACCATGAGCTGAGAAAAAAAAAATAAAGCACAGTTTCCCTGGTCTAAACAGGTATTTGGTGATACATGTTCTTGGTGACCTATTTCATAGATGGCTTTGAATTTTATATGGTTACTCTTTATTAAATCAACTAAGCTAATCAAACTCAAATCCTCCTGCAAGAATTTGAACCAGATCTAAAACTCATGGTCACAACAAGAAGTCAAATGGGAAATGCGTTCAGGAATTTGCAGGCTTTGTTACTGAGGAGCTCTTGTGTGGCTGGTTCAGGGGTATAAGAGACTCTAAACTAAAGTGTTTCCTTTTTCTCACTCTGTCCCTGAAAGAGTTAAATGGAAACCAGAGTGCCTGTGACCAGGCTAGGGTTGTAACAGAGCTGGGGAACACTGGACACTTGGAAGGAATGTGACACCAATTCCTGGGTCACAGCAGGTGCACAGTGAGACTGCTGCTCAGAACAGAGTTGTCCAGTGTGAAATCTGTAACAGGAAATGTGCTGATGGTAGCCAGGACAATCAACAATAATTAGTCACTAGACAAGTTCACTGGGACTGGGCAGCATGTGAGATTCACACCTGGGTCTCATCAAAGTAAATAAATGTCTGCCCAGGGGATAGAGACAGATGGAGTTACTGACAGACCATTTCTCTGTTCCTCTTTCCAGAAAAGCTGTGACCCTCTTCTCCTATTTACCCACCTTTCTCATTACCTATTCCTCTCCTTTTTCTTCTCATGCTCTAGTTACGCATGCAAATCACCAAATTACATTAAAAAAAAATGCTGCTCAGCAGTAATAACAATATTGCTCCAGATTGTTTTTGTATTATACCAAAAGCAGGGCTTAAATTCTTAATATGGAAGTAGCTGTTGTTGAAATAAAAGTCTCCCAGGTGCAATTATAACAGACTGGAAACACTCTCATCCTGATGTTGGGGAATATTCACAAAAAAGTAAATTACTGAAAAGCACTTTTGGCCTGTGTGCTTGGGAATGTATAATTCAGTAGAGCCAAACTCTTTAACTGTTCGGAGCATTGCTTCTCCAAATGGCAGCAGTGCCCAATTGAATTTAGACCAGCTGAAGGATGAGTGTGGCTCTGCTTTACCATTAATCTGCTCCAGAACTGGCAGTATTTTATTTGTGTTTTAAGACCCACTGTTCCAGTGCAATGCAATTTTGCTTTTTACTGAGAAAAGTAGCTAAAATTTAAATTTTTCTCACTGTAACCAGTTTAAGGAGACTTGCAGCATTCTCCTTTTCCTCTTCTGTTCTTGGTTCTTTCACATTCATCTCTTCCAGCTCATTTTCCTGCTTTAAAATGTTGTCTATATATTCCTGGTGGAATAATGAAAAAGAATAAGAAAGATGCAGATGTTTTCTTTGCAGAGGTAGACTTTAAATAGATATTTACATTGCCATAATCACACTAACTGCTACAGAAAAGAACTAGACATGGCGGTCAGACCTTGAACCTGGAAATGTTCTATATTGATTTATGAAAACAAATACATAACCAAGACTAGAGTGTGTTTCAGTGACAAAGTTAACTGTAGAATTATGTTAGGTTAGATATTCTGGTACAACTTTATAGATTTAAATTTTTAAGACTTTTTGAAGGAAAACAAACCCTAAGCAAAGTAAAAGCCAAGTAACAGATCTCAATATTGACAGTAAGGAAACCATCTGTTAGATACACAGTATATATACATCTGTGATATATACTGGACTGGGTCCCATGGATTTGTTCAGAAAACTAAGTTTCATAAGAGGTAAGTGAAACAGTTGAGCTGCTTCAGATATATATTTATAGCACCTGTCTATGTATGAAATAATTTTTCTTCAAATGCAGTAGATACCTTTTTCTCAGGTATATACTACAAATTTATTATACCAAATTTGTCTGTCTGTTCTCTATGACTTATTGAAAAATGAATAAATGTGGTTGTACTACCTTGAGGGAAAGCTGCAGCTTTTCTCTTAGTTCATCACAGAGTGGCTTATACTGGAATAGCTGACGGATTTGCAGTTTTTTGGGACATTTTCGCACAGGGGCTGGCAAGGGTGACTGTGCTGATCCAATGCAGAGACCCTTCCAAACACACCTTTCAACTGAGGGATCTGTGATCTTCCCCTGAACAAACACAAAGTGCAAGAGGCTACTTATATTACTGAAAAATGCAGATATTGGCAACATGTGTCTCAGCTGAAAAGCATATGCTCTCCTTATAGAACACAGACGTAGACAATAAAGCCAGTAGATTCCTGGCAACAATTTATATATCCTAAAACATCTTAATCTGGCAAGACAAACTCCCCTTAAAATTGCTATATCCCCTCACTGAGTGTAAAAGAAGCCCAAGGCAACAGAGACTGACAGAGACTACCCCTTGCTTTGTCTGCTTAATAAGCTGAATTTGCCATCCCCATTGTTTAGAGTTTCATCTCCCCATGGAGACAAACATCTATTGCTTTAAAGGAAAAGACAGTTTTGAAACAATTATACCTCAAGAGGAGACAATGCTTCCTGAGTCCCTGACTGAAGATATGGAGGAACAATACTCTCTGGTTCTTTCTTCATTACCCAGGGGGATGCTTCAGCCATAGGGCGGAGGATAGTAGTACTTAGAATACCTGGTTCAAAGACACACTTTGCTAAGAATCAGTTCAAATTAAAAAAATGATGGACAAGAGTCTCAGACCTACAGAAAAAAACAGTTACCTAACTATGAAAAATCTTATTACCAAGAGACAAAACTCTGTCTATCCATGGCTACAGGTATATCAGATCACTGAGTTGATTATGGAGTTGTTGGACAAGTTCAGATTACTCTGACCATTTTAAACAATAAACTGCTTATGCTACTTGCTTTGATTCTTAACAGCTCAGTTAACAGCTTAGTTGTATAGTGTGGGGAGTATGCCAAACAAGGAAGAGAAGACCATTAACCCATGTTTACTGAATACTGATCTCAGAAGTAGTATAAAGTATTCAGAACATGCATAATTCTTCACTGTATTTTACACTCCACAGTCTGATCCCTGGATGGATTCCATTAGAGATTATTTATTTGTATTGTTTGGATAAATTTTAATGTTCTTCAAAATATTTTTTTCAAGCCCAACCCAAATATTACTTAACCTACTATTATCTATCACATAGGTGAGCTTCAAGAAGGATATTACCACAGAGGCACTTTGTCACAATGACACAAAATGCTGAAGCTTTGTTGTCAAGGTAAATAGAGCCAGTATTGTGAAAGGAGGGGCATGAAGTCTGGAAAATCAGATGTGCTACTATTACAAATCACTGCTTGATGTAAGCAAGTTTTCTTGATTGGGATTTTCATTGGGTATGTATGCTCTCCATCCTTCTGACCTTTTCACCTTCTCCATCTTTCTGGCTCTCTCCCTGTCCCTTCTTTTTTCCTTTGCCCATGGCAAAATTGTTTCATTCAGTTTCTACAATGGGGAACTTCTTGTGAATACAAGTACATTTAAAAATGTGCAACACCTGATAAAGAGTAGTAAGTGGGAAAGCAGTTTTATGTCATATGACATTTCCTGTCCAAATAAGAGTTTTGAAACTTTGTAGTTCTTTCTAGGAATTTCTAGGAAAGCTCTCTACCTGGCTGTTCTTGTACAGGATCCTGCAGGACTGCAGTGGCAGGATCACTACAGGCCTGAGCCATGTACTCGTGTACATCCTTGCTCCGCAGGAGCTCCGTGCCAGAACCATCTGCAGAGATGATGAAAAACCTGCACAGCCAAACACACACATGAGGTTGTAACAACAAAACCAAACTCCAACATGATGGCATCAAATATGCAACTACAGAGGACTGGACATATGAAGTGCAAATCTGTTAATCCTGTACAAATTCAGTGTAGTGAAGAAAAGAAATGTCAACCTATGAAATCCAATGCAGTTTACCTGGGGGCATGCTCATCATAAGTGATAGGTTTGTTAACTTCAATTGCTGCTGAACTTCTGTCCTCCTGGACATCAGGGCCAATGTTGGGAATACACACATCTGTGCTGCCATCAGCCATGACCTATAGTAGAAATTACATGAAATTACTTGAGTTACAAGATACTTTAAAAACTAACTTGCTGGTGATCTTTAATATGACCTATTCCAGTGAAAGGGACAGAAAATCATATTTCTTGTTGAGCAACCTGAAACTCACAGGAAAAAGAAATAAAAAGGAAAACTGAAAAGACAGCAAAAAACTCAAAACACTTCTAGAATGGCATGCTGTATCATAAATACTAATATCACATGCTGATAATTAATAAATGCCCAAAGACTATTACACAAACATACTCACTCTCTGCTCAAGCCAGGTAACTATGTACTCAAGACAGGTAACTATATACTCAAGATGTATACCTCCCTGTGATATATACATCTATCTATGTATATGCTGTGACACACACAGAGACACAGACACACAGAAATGTATACATAATTATATCCATGTCTATATGCTAATATGTTAGTTAATAATCACAGTACATATACACATACACCTATAGAGATGTATACATAAATATAAATGTGCATACATAAATATAAATGTGTATACATAAATATAAATGTGTATATATTTACAGGCATGTGTATATAGGTAACCTTGAATAAATATATTAATCTGTATATACACATCTACATACATGTTGATATATGAAGAGGTATAGATACAGATTATATATTAATACACACACACACATATATTTATATACACAATCTGACTTTGAGAGAAGTTTATAAGATAAAATTACTTAGAATGCAGAAACTTGTTTTCTTCCATATATTTTACCTTGAAAATATTTCCTTCAGGATCCGTCATCTCACAAATAGTGCTGGAAGTGTGTTTCATAATGTATCTCCCTGCTTGTTTCTCTTCTTTGCTGATGAAATCATAAACTTCATGGGTATAAACTGCTGAGCAATCTTCATCAATGAAAAGAGAGCCTACCTTGCTGGGTAAAACCTATGACAGCAAAAAGGGAAGATATTAATTCATCAAAGGTGAAAACTTTAGGTTGAAGGTACCACAAAAATGAAGAACAGATACAAACCAAGAGGAGAGCTTTCAGACCTTTAATACTGAATCATCCAGTTTAGAGAAATCAAAGGGAGAGAAAGAAGGAAGATGAGGTCCAGGAGGTAGGCTGATCTTAGTCTATGTAATATTTAACTTCAGGAAATTTAAGACTGTGATTTAAACATACTATACTATATGTTAGTAAATATCTAAACATTGGCAGAGTATGAAAGGGATAGAATCATAGGATTTATGAAGATTATAGAGAAGGCAGTTATTTAAGGTGAGAGCTGCTAATGGCAGGAAACTTGGAACACAAAGATAAAATGTCACTGTCACAAACTAAAAATAATTCCCACCTGATATGTTCCCTGTGGCTTTGCTAGAATAGATGTCCCATCTCCAAAGACAGTACAACAGGTACCATCCTCACAATCTGTTGTAACAGTAGCAAACTCAGGATTCTCTACTCTTATACCTTTCACCTTCTTTGTGGTGACTTCTGAGGTTTCATCTAAGAATTAATACAGAACAATGAGACACATGAGTGTCACACGGGATACGAAAGAAAGACGCAGACACACGTTGAAGAGAGAGAGAGCCAAGACTGCGGGCCAAAAAGCTGGGGGTCGAGACCCACTTTATTTTATATCCTCCAGAAACCACAGTGGATTGGAGGGAGAAATAGCCACCCCTCCATCACACTGGTCAAAATAAATATCCATCAAATTTCTCCGCCCAGGAGAAAGGAATGCAAACAATAGAACACAGTTAGGAAAACATGGCTATGTTTACAGAGAATGCGTGAGAAACTGTTACAGAAGAATGAAAACATCGAAGAACAGCAAAACTCAGGGCAGCACATGAGTCATGGAAATGTCTTAGGATTCAATTTGCTTTTTCTCTCACAGTGCTGGATCTTTATCTCCTCAGTACAAGACCTTCATAAACTTCATAGCATCCTTTATCACATAGTTTTATGTTATGTAAACAATACACAGCCTTTGAAATTCTGGACTGCAAATTCAATATAGGAAAACCCAACAGGAAAAAACATCTGTAACTATCTGTAGCAGGCCAGGAAAGGACACTCTAATGTATCAAGTACTACCTATAATGATCTGGTATTTATAACATTCAAGTTGGATCACTGAAATTCTTTGTACCTGTAATACAAGCTCTAAAATGTGAATAAATTCCTATTCAGCAGCACAAATCTTGGAAAACAAATCAAACAGATATATTAATCTGGTCATTGCCTTTCCATTGAAAAGACAGATCAGTTCATGTGTTTTTCAAAAAATGTTTTTTAAAATCCCACAAGGAGATGTTCCTGAACATCTCCTGTTAACTCAGTAATGATCTTTTCCTACACTGTGTTTGAACGGTCCAGACACCCACACAGTAAATGTCCCCTTCATTTTAATCAAGGAGGACAGGACTTGTCTAGCAAATGAAGCAGGCATACGGAATACAACACCAGCCAGAAGAAACACATGACCTTTAGCCCTACTTATTTCAGGCAAATATAATTTTGCTTTTCTAGGCACAACATTTTCCACAGCCATATTAAGATATTCAATATCTCCAAGGCTGGTGAGTCCATGGCTTCACTGGGGAATATAAGGATGCCTTGGTCCTTATATACATCTTCAGTTAAGGCTCAAATCAGCTTGCTTGCTATTATTAGGACATGTGGAGAGGGGGCAATGAACCTACTAGAACTGTGGCACTGTGGTCTCATGGTGAAGGACCATACAAATATGAAAGAAGGAAATTTAATGACTTGCAACAGTATAATTTTTGCACCAAATACTGCTGAAAGAAGCAGACAAACTAAGCTTAGAGTGCACTAGTGGATATATTATCTAGGCTACTGCTATAAGCCATCTTTAGTATATATTATGACAATTTTCTGCTCCACAAGGTATAGCAAGTGCAAGAACAGTAAGTGCTTCCCTTCTGATGTTACCTGTTTCCGCGCTACCCTCTGGTACAGAAAAGTCTTCACATTTTTCATAAAAAGTTGTGATCCTGGTACCATCGGCATGCTCTACCACTCTGCTACCATCCAGCTTCTCAACTATGGTTACTTCATCTTCTCTTACAGTCATAACCTGAAAGAATGAAGGAATACTCATTTATATTAGCACTGTGATACTTGTGACAGCAACAACAACAATATAAGGCATCAGCACTGAAGCTCTGAAGAAGCTAGACTACCACATCTTCATGGCTTCAGAGACAGAGGAATCACATTTTCTTCAAAATCTAAAGCTTTTGTATTTCTAACAGTGCAATAACACAATCTGTAGGGTGTTTTCAAGGAACAAATTCTAAAATTTATGTAATGGCAGCCCTGTCTCTTAGCTTAGTAGACAGTACCATGGTAACACAAAAGCAGTAATACCGTTCCATCAGATGGGTCCGTTGCCTGATACATTAAGAGTGGCTTCAGATCCATTCTTATTCCACCCTCAGTGCCCACTAAAATGCCTGATGGAGTTGTTGTTATCCATGTTCCTGCCTTAGGTTGCTTAGAATTGGCCAGATCCTGAACAGTACTTTCAAACTCCTCATCCTTGGGTGACTGTAATAAAATGTTCTTGTCACTGTGTTTTCCTGCAGAAACAAACATTTCTGTATCAGACTTGATATTCTCTAAGGCAAAAGACAAAACCAGTAAAGTGCAGAGCTCGTGAGCATTGGTTTTGACAGAACTGCAAGAACTATTTAACAGGCTAGAAGAAAATTACAACTCCTGTTACTCAAAGGCATGCTCCTGAACTAACGTTATCTAATGTGCTTCTTTACAGAAAAAGTAAATAGCATGCTAATGACATCTGATTATGACATGACTTTGGCAGGTACCACCAATGCAAGAGAAAATCTGAAAGAATTACAAAAAAACCCCTGCATCCAAAGCTGTTCCATGAGCTTGAAGATTAAAGTGATAGAAATTGAATACATCTTATTAGAATTTGATACAGTTTATTAGAATGAAATATAATGTGAAAAGGAAAAAAATAATTTCTGTTTCAGCTAAGCTTCGAACAGTAGAAGAAAAGAAAGACCTGGAGATATCATCCATACAGAATGACTACACATTATCAGTGTGAAACTATAGTGAGAAAAAAGGCCAACACAATCCTATAGTGCCTCAGAAGAAAAGGGATGGAGATCCCATTATAAAAGGGAATTGGAGAGATCTTATTAAGAATGTTATAGAGAACTCCCATATTCAGGAAAAGGAACTTAGACAAAGTGCAAGCAAAAGACAAGAGCATAGTCCAGAGAGCAGTCTAAAAGACTTACAGCATATATCTAGCCAAAAAATACTCCCAAAAGACAAAAAAAGATGAAACTGTTCACTATAAATTTGTCAAGAATAAGCAGTGGAGAGGAAAGGTGGTGAAGGTGGAAAAATGATCATAAATAAAGGACAAGGGATAAAGGTTATACACTGGTCACAGATACTGAGAATGCATATTAGAAGATGGTTTGTCAGAGTTGTTCTCCAACATCTTTGCAGTTACCCTTATGAGTATCCTAAGAACAAGGACTGGAGTTGATTCAAAAAGTCTTTTTTTGAGACCCCTTTTTCTTTGGCAGCAATTTTTATTCACATATTTCCAATAAATCATAAGTCAGTATCATAGGTCATAACTATTCTGTGTACTAAATAATACTGACAGTGATACCAGACTGCACTCTGAAGTATGAAGTAAACATTTATTTGGTTCTTTCTCAGTCAAACAAAATATGATAAGAATGGCTATATTGCCACCAACCACGAGTCCACACAACCAATTGATAATGACCAACAGTAGGTGTCTTGGAATACATATAATGAGAAAGGAGAATGTACCCTGTGTGAGAGAAGCACTTCTTAGTATGAAGACTAAAACCTGTGTAAAACAATAGTATGGATTGAACACTACTGTAGTTACAAGGATTTCTTTTAAAAGACTTTGTGTTCAATCAGTCTGATACCAATGAATTTCTTACACAACTTCTTACTTATTAGAGTCCCAGCATGTTAGAAGAAATAGAAATCTGGAGTAGGAGAGAAATGATTTGCTATGAAGGTAACATAGCAGTTAGTAAGCTTCAGCTGAATACAGATAAAACTGCATTTTCACATTGGTAGAATTTTCAGAGTAAAGAAATATGCCCTTTATTAAGTATCATCAGCCTCACTAACTTTATATCTGTCCAAAACACGAAATGTTACCTTTCTTAGTGCCGGTCTCAGGTAAAAGCTCTGATTCTGGTAAGGGTTGTACGTTATCTGGAATTGTAGGTGGTGGCAGGACAGGACCAGAATCAGGACTCCTACTCACTGTGCCATCAGCAAACAGAATCTACAGAAATCAAGGACATACTAGAGGTTAAAATAAATTCAAACACCACTAGAAAGTCTTAAAAGAATGTGTCACAAATGCAATAGTCACTAGAATACTGTGGGTGATGGAGAGGAAAAAAGTAAAAACTCTCAGAATGAATACAAGAAATAAAGAAACTATCTTAAAGAGAATGAATAGAACAGACTATTTCAGTTGGAAGGGATCTACAATGAGCCTGGTCCAACTGCCTGACTATGTCATGGCTGACCAAGTTAAAGCATGTTGTCCAGGGCATTGTCCAAACGCCCCTTAAACACTGACAGCCGTGGGGCATCAAACACCTCTCTAGCAAGTCTATTCCTGTGTCTGGCTGCCCTCTTGGTAAAGAAATGCTTCCAAATGTCCAGTCAAAATCTCCCTGGTGCAGCTTGAGCCATTCCCATGTGTCCTGTCAATGGATACCAGGGATCAGCACCTCCCTCTACACTTGCCCTGTCAGGGAGCTGCAGAGATCAAGAGGTTCTCCCCAGCCTCTGTCTCTCCAAAGAAGACAAGCACAGAGCCCTCAGTCCCACCTCACAGGACACACCTGCCAGCCCTGCCACCAGCTTTGCTGTTCTCTGGACTCATTGCAGGACCATCCCATCCCTTTGAAATGGTGGGGCCCAGAAGTGCTCCCAGCACTCCGAGTGAGGCCGCACCAATGCTGTGCACAGTGGGATGATCCCCCCTTCGGACCGACTGTGGTACCGTGTTTGGTGCACCCCAGGACACGGGTTCTGCCCCCTGGGCTGCCTGGCACACCCTGCTGACTCACACCGAGCTGCTGCCCGCCCTCCAGAACCCCCAGGCCTCCTCTGCAGGGTTCTCTCCAGACACTCCTCTCCCAGTTTATATTTGTGCCTGGTGTTATTCTGTCCCACGTGTAGGATCCAACACTTGGATTTGTTAAATTTCATCCTATTAGTCATTGCCAGAAGGAGTGCTAATTGCTGCAGTTCATGGATGTAATTAATGGGGACTCTAATAACAAATAGGCATTAAAAAATAAACACTAAAGATTATTCTTTGACTAAATGGTCATAGGTTAATGACTTTTTTTGTAGCAGTGATACTGCATCTGTATTGACATATTGATCTGTACTGAGGTATTCCACGTGCCTAGGACTGCTGTTCATTTTTTAGCCATTATGACAGTTAAAAGGAAGTTTTGGTTATTTATCTAATTAGAGCTGGTTTTTGAGATCCATTACACTCAACTATTGACATGTATGTGTGTCAGATAAAGTCTAGAATTACTCCAAACATCCCTGAATTAATTTATAAATACAGGATATTTCTACAATGTAGAAAAGAAATGGACAGCCTATAAAAACAACTCTTGAAATTGTTAGTGTAAGGAGTAAAATGTTTCTTCTTTTTTGAAGGCTTATCATATGCAATACATTTTTGATGATTCATAAATATTAAGTTAATATTAAGAAGGATGCACTCATAATCTGTTTATACAAAGATTGCTGTAAAATCATGCTAGGCACATAAGATCTACATTTTTGTACCATGAGACAATATGCTGAGAATATATACATTTACAGCACCTGCTTTCCCTGCATATTTCTGAAATTGACATGTTTCTCAGAAATCGTGGCTCAATGGTTTAACATCTAATGTGATGAATACATATAAAAAACATATTAGGAGCTGTGGTCTACTTAGGAAAAAGAAATTCAGGAAATAAGGAAGTATTTTGACAGCTTCTGAGTCAAAGATGACTCCTCTTTTCATTTGTTTGCCAACCACACGTAGAGTCTTAGACTTAAAAAAAAAAGTTGCTTGTGGATTGATTACAATATTTGCAAAGATGGTATCTAGCCTACAGCACCTAAAATGTACCAGAATTCTAGCCAACCTAAATATGTGTGAACAAAGCAGATACTTAGGAATATCAAGCCTATCTACCCTGAAAATTTAGGATATGTAAAGGTGTCTGCAGGACTGAAGAACAGTTCAGGTCTTTTCTGAATCCCATCTGACTGTTTAGACTAAAAATATATATGGATGCTTTCATATTGCCAAAAATACCACAAAATACCCAAACCCCAACTAATCTACACTCAGATGTCTAAGTACAAGAATGTAGTTCCCAAAACCATATTCAGCTATTTCCTAATCGCAAAGTTGCCTAAAATCTTCACATGCCTGAAATTTTCATATTTAAACCTCCCTATGTGCTTTAAGTTCTGACTCAGAACAAAGCCAAGAGCAGTTTAGTCTTGACATGGCTGCATAACTTAGTATTAATTGACCCCTTCATCTACACACTGGACATTTCTCTATCTCAGTAGACGAAAGCAAGTTTAAGTGTAATCACCTTACATTACAATTAATGATACTAAATTGTACTGCTTAAAATGAATTCCACTAAGTATACCTGGGTAGATCCATCCATCAGGTACTTTATGACAGTTCCTTGACTAGTGATGACTCTTGACACCTCTTGTTCTGTTTGCCTTGCCGGAGGTGTATAAAGGTGAGAGTTCTTTACCTTTTGGGGATAACTCTGTCTAACTAGAATTTCCAGAGCAGGCTGCTCAGCCTGTTCTCTTTCGGTGTCTTCCTGCTTTATTTCATCTTCTGTAACCTCATGTTCCTCCTTTCCACTTTCCATAATGTCTTCCTCTTTTCCTGTATCTGCTTTTGCCTCAGTTTCCTCTACCATTTCTTTCTCTGCTTCAGTGGCAGTGGCTTCACCTTTCAAATCTGAAAACAAATTTTGAATTACTTAATGTGGCATAGCACACTTTCAAACAGTGCCACACACCCAGCACCATGGTGTCAACACAAGGTATGCAACTTTAGGTGAGTAAAACTAACCCTCCTTGGCTGAATCTGTAATCCACAGAGCAAGGGACAGACTCTGATTTCAGACAAAAGTTCAGAACAGTCACCTACTCAGAAACTATGCATCCTGCTGTGAAGATGGATGTCTTTGAAAACAAAGGAAATTTGAAGATGGATTTATTATGGATGCTGAACTTTTGGAAGACTAATATCAGATAAGAAGAATTTCCTAGTTGCCCATAAAGGTGAAAAAAAAACCCAACTGAATTTCATCAAGTTTGAATTTGTATAGAAACCCAAGTTTTATACTGTGTCTTTTTGAACAAGTAAGTTTTTTAGATTAAATTATAGCAATGTGTTGAGTATGCTAATATGTATAATTATGGTAATTGTATTGAGAGACTACATGTATGTGTCTGTAATTGTTTTCTTTTATTCTCAACTATTCAGCATTTCAATTTATGCTTCTTGCCAAACTATGTATGTTTGAAAACACTCTGCATGTTCTTTACTTCATATCAGATAAATCAGAACACATTTACTGGGCTGTACAGATTTGTTGTACATAGGTATTAAATGACATCTGTACGTGGCTCTTTTAAAAACGGACTAGATGACAACAAAATCCCCATCTGTCTGCTTCAAAACCCAATGGCATGACTAAAATCCCCAAGATTTACTACAGTTCACAAGATGCAAAGATGCACCTTTCACTAATTTTCAAAAACACTGGAAAACAGAATTATTGCAGAAGGTGATGTCAGGCACAGAAGCTTTTAAGTATCTATCCACCCCATCAGTCTTCTAAAGGAAATTCAATGATGAGGGTAGAAAGCTTATCATGAGTGTTTTCTCTGTATGTACTGGATGGCATAAATCAAAGGACTTTTGTGAAATACTTTCTCTTTTAGAAAGGCAACAAAAAAAATGATTGCAAATCATCCAGTAGCAGAGACTCCAGAGAGTCTGACACCATCAGAGCCTTGGTTAGTTTTCTTAATCATTCTTACCATTAATAAACAAGTATAACTTAAATCTAGCATAAAGTTCTGTTTCCTTGTATTTCCAGACTGGCAGCAGTCATTCTTTTGATCTTTTCTTTGGTAATTAAATTGAATTCTCTGGTGAAATGAGCTCACTATAAGATACATCTTCTGATGCTTTAATTATTCTTGTCATTTTTCCCTGAGTCTTTCAAAATATTAACATTTTGTCTTGGGGACTTAAGTACATATGCTTCCAAAGGAGGTGCAGATACAGACAATGTAACTATCTTCCTATTGTCACTAAAGATTTCTCAATATATATTAATTTATTTATTAAATTTGCTCATTTTCCTTTAGTATTCCAATTTATATGCATATTCTAATCATCCAACATGACTCCCAAGGGCTATTTAGTGATGCTACTTCCCTGCCCTCAATCTTTTATGTTCAATAACTTGTAATTATAGATCTTATATTTGTTTGAATAAAACCACATTATTCATGTTGCAAATACTATTAAATGGACATTATGACTTAGCGTTCTGACATGTTAAAAAAATCAGAGTTACATCTAAACCCATCAACGAAGAAATTATTTTCTTCTGTAGACTTAACTTCTCTTAAATTCCTTACTTTGCACTGGCTCAGAAAAGTAACCTCCAAAACTTTCACCAAGGAAAGTTAATACAAGTCCATTGGGACAGGAGACATTCAAACTCGGAAAAGCAGGAGCATCTAACATGTCTTGTGTTTGGGGAACTGGTTCTTCCATTTCCATCTACAGAATGAAACATGAATTAGGTTTATTCCACATTTTAAAATAATCAAGAAAAAATTAGACTACATATTTCAGTTGTAACAATACATATTTCTTTAAAAAAGTGCTGTCTACCACTCATATTTAACATTTTCAGAGTTTATGGATTCTGAAATGGAAACATTAGTTTTTTTCTTTGATTATGCTATCTTCTTTCATTCACCTAGAAGAACAACCCTTCCTAACTTTATTCATTTTGCTGCGTCATTATGTTATCTTGTGCACTGTATTAAGATGAAGAGACAATGGATAATGTGAAGCAGAAGAGAGTGAAATAATTACTGAAGTTGCATATCAGTTATTTTGCCTATAATCATTAAAAGAGCACAAAAGACCAGTAGAGCAGTACTGTTCCACTCTGCTGCAAATACAGCACTCACACAAAAAGGGCACAGGAAGGAACATTTGGCAGTCAAAATGTGTAATCCTCTTTGCACTCTTCTGCAGTGGAAACTCTTCTGATGACTAGAAAAGATGAGGTTGACCTAAAGAATGTCTGAAGGCCCTAGAATGTTTGTAAAAAAATTACAACAGTATACCCTTAAGTGTCATCCCCTCAAAGAGCTTTGTAACAATGGGCTACACTATGCCAGTAGTCATAAGATGAAAACAGTTTTGGGTTGCAGACAGAGGTAACAGAGAGAACTTGTCCTGGTATTATCCCATATTCTTGTTTTTTAGGAATAGAAATTTAGGGCAGAAATGGCAGACATTTTACCATCTGTTTTTCAGCATAAAATATACTGTATATTTTGTGGTTAATTTATGTAATATTACTGGGTAATTAAAGGTACTGTCAATACCCTAAGACTGTAGTCTCAGGATCATAAGGTATAAGTCACAGAACAGGGCAGAAGTAACCCTCAGTTGTCATCTACTTCTCCCTGTCTAATGGTAAAAAGAATCATCAAGTATACCTATATCATTAGAGAAAACTTCCAATGTAACCTATTCTAAAACTTTCCAAGGCTGGAGGTTTCCCGGTAAATTATTCCAGTGCTTTACCTTGATTAACTTTACTGACATTTCCCCATTGGTTGACCTGAATCACTATTGCCAAAAATTAGTTTACTTCTGATTATTTCTGCTGATGATATGGGCTCACATAAGAGACGATGGTGTTCTTTCAGGTCTTTACAGAAGACTATTCTGTCTTTCAACTCAAGATCAAACAAACAGAAATCAACTCTTTTAAACCTTTTCCACTGGTTAAGTTTTCTAAACCTGTAATCTTTCTTCATGCGTTCCTTAAAACTCTCAGTGTGGCCCATATTTTTCCTGCAGTGCAGTATCCATAACTGGACACAATACTCTAACTCAGACTCTACTATGCCCTAAATGGAAAATAACTTCACATATTTAACAGGCTATACTCCTCTTTATTCATCTCAATGTGGTCTTCGCCCTTCTCACAGGAAGATGGCATTGTTGACTTATGTATAGCTTGTGATCCATGACAAATCTCAAACCTTTCTCTATGGAACTGTCACTGACAAAACTGTTATCCATTCTGTAGATATATATTGATTATTTATATGTAATTGTAGAACCTACCACTTATTCTTATGGAATTACATCCTATTTTACAGGCTGTGTCCGTGTGAATTTGTCAAGTCTGAACTGGATTCCAATCCTGTTCTCTAAAATACTTGCAGACTCACACAGACAGGTGCCATATGCACTAATATGATTACTCTCTACCCAAAGTAATTCTAAACCAAATAGTTAAAAGCCTCTTGGCTTAGAAGTCCTCCTGACAGATTTTTTAGTAATAGGGCTCTTTGTTTATATAGGGTTCGTTTGTGCCACACCATCACTGTATGTTATGCTGGCTGCTGTTTGGCAACTCCCCGCACCACTTTCCGTGCTCTTTAAATAACTAGCTAAACTTTTGAAATTAGGTAAGAAGCACTTTTTGTGGATGTGCACAGAATCCATGTTGAAACAAAAGCCACAGTGTTACTTCATTCACTAGGTACTAGATACTATTTCAGAACAGAAATTCAGAACCTGCTTTCCAAAGAGTCATTCATTCTTTCCAAAGACCTGTACTATCATAGAAGTACTTCAGTTAAAGGCAAAAGTAACTTCCTCAAATTTCTGCTCCTTGGCTTGTGATCAGCTGGAAAGACCAAATTACAGAGTAAGATTTTGCAAAACTCTTTACTAATTTGCTGGTTGGTTAGACTTTCAAATACAGGTTTTGGAAAGCATAAAAAAGTTGTACTTGGTTAAACTACAAAAACTAGCAGTTCTTTTAACTGAGATATTAATAGTCATAGAATGGTTTGGTTTGGAGGAGACTTTAAAGATCATTGCATTCCAACCCTCCTGCCATGGGCAGGGACACCTTCCACTAGATCAGGTTGCTCAAAGCTCCATTCAGCAGGGCATTGAACACTTCCAGGAATGGCGCATTCACAACTTCTCTGGGCAACCTGTTCCAGTGCTTCACCACCCTTGCTGTAAAGAATTTCTCCCTAAAATCTAATCTAAACCCACCTGCTTTCACTTTTAAATCATCCCCCCTTGTCCAGTCACTAGATGCCCGGGTAAAAAGTCCCTCTCCAGCTTTTTCACAGCCCCATTTGGGTACTGGAAGGTGCTCTAAGGTCTTCCTGGAGCCTTCTCCTCTCCAGGCTGAACAGCCCTAGCTCTCTCAGCTTGTCTTTGCAGGAGAGGTGCTCCAGCTCTCTGATCATCTGGAGTGTAACAGGTCTAACTATAAAGCCAAAATTGACAGAAGTAGGTGGGCCATGGCAGACATGCTACTTTAGGTCATGGAGTCATAAAGACTATGTTCATTAACAGCTGCCAATATGTACATCTGAGAACAACTGAAAGAGTAAAACACATCCTTAGGAGCACCACAAATTGTTAGGAGTTTGTAAAGGCACAGCTCAAAGCCCTCTGAGAAGAATTTTCTTTTACAGAAATTCATGCATTTGACTTTTTGTTTGTTTCTTTTAAGTGAATAATATCTCTCCTCTCACCTTTTCTTCTTCTTGCTTTACTGGCTCATCAGGTGGTGAAGGGGCTAATTTGCTATGGTTTGCTTTTGCAGAAGGCTGAGATTTTCCTGATTTTTTTCTGTCGGACTTATCTTTTTTCCCCAAAGCTGGTGTAGTGGGAGAAACTGTTGTTGGAATTACGGTCGGAGTATGAACAGAAGGGATGTTCAGAATTCTTTCTAAGACAGGACCTGTTTCATCATCTAAGGAAGGGAAAAACAATATTTTTAATGCAATTAAGTTTCATAAATGTAGATGGCCACATTTTATTTTCTAAAGAGATTTTGTACACTAAGTTTTACCTTACAAATAATAACCTCAGTGGGGGAGTTTATTATTTCAGATAGAGGAACTGATATAAGAGTATTTAGAAAATCTTTCTGTAGACTGACAACTTATTAGCCTACAAGACATCTTGAAACTATTGCTTCCCACAGGTTGTCACTTGGCTGTCACCACAAAAAACAAAAACAAATTAAAATTATCTTTTACCTCCAGAATACTTAGAAGTGGACACATTCTGAGTCTAGTATCTAGTAAATGATCACTGTTGTTGTGCTTTATCATGGGCTGATCCAGTAATTTTGTACTGCATAGGTCTAATTTGCTGTAATTATTCAGAAAGATTCCAATTATTTAGACTTGATAAGACTCTTGCAATTCTTAAAGGCCAACCATTGGGACAGCCTGCTAGGCATGTCAACACTAAGTAGTCATGTTGCCTTTCAAAACAATTTATTGAAAATAAAATACATACAAACAAATTTTCTGTGATTGTTTCAATAAACTGACACTTCTCTTTAATAGAAATTTCACCTATGCCTTTGCTTTGGTTGTCCCTCAAAATGAGAACATGGTGTCCAAGGGTAATAATGAGAGAGAATGAATTGTCAAGACTGAGAGGAAGTGTCTTTAGAAACCTTGAGAGATGTAAAACTTCAGAGGACTGTCTGATTAAGGAAGGTTTCCTGCCTTTTGCATGCACATTCAGATTTCTAGCACTTGGAATTCGACTCTCCTAATTTTGTCAAGGCACAAAGAACAAGTGCAGAGGTTCTATAGTACCCAGAATCAAAAGCCCTACAGTGCTCAAGCAGTGCTAGCTTCATAAAGAAACAAGGAGATTACTTCTAACGTAAACATAAGGTCATCTGAAGTTAACTTTTGGTAATGCTGGAGAAAACGAAGAATAATTCAAAACTTGAAAAAATGGTAACGTTTCCCCAAGAAATAAAAAAATATGCACAAAGATGGAAAACAACTTGAGGCCTTTTTCACCTTAGCTTCCCTAAAAGGAAGATGAAATAGATAAAGTGTGAAAAACACTTTATAGATGAAGAAAAACGAGAATTCAAGAGTTTATTTTTATATATAATTTATATATATATATATATTATATTTATATATTTATATATATATTATTTTTATATATAATTCAAGAAAATTATTTTATATAGCACAGAAAAAGGGTAATTTGCACACAATTTAACTGATTAGTGAAGAGAAACTACAGATTACATGGTATACCATTCTGCATTAGGGATGGATGGCATATGAGAATCATCTGAAAGTGTATTTCTGGTCAGAATTATTCTGAGCACTTACGATACAAAGACCCACAGGAATTTGGCATAAGCAAATGATCACAGAAAAACTGCAAGCAATCAAAGAATGCCAGTTAGCAGTGCTCTGAAGCTCAACATGGCAGGGATTATTCTAATGTAGAACAGGATGATTATGGTAGATGTGAAAAAGCCTAAACATCACAGCTGACATGTAGGTGTTTGATTAGACATGTCTTTCTTTTATGCCAAACTCCAAGTTTTTGCAGTCCACTATTGTGAATGCTCTCTTGGCCCAAGTTTAAAAAGGCTTTCTTTTGATAATTAATTTGTAAAATATATCTGAATAATTAACACTGAGTGTAGAGTTGAATGGTTTACCACAGTCCACACAAAGATGCATTCAATTAAATGTTTTCATATTTTAAGAGCTGAAAATGCTGGAATTATTTTCTGATCAGAGGAGGGTTTCACTTTTACCCATAAGATGGTTTCAGTGGCCTTTCAAATGCAATGGAAACAAAAAGCTCTTGGTAAAAACAGACGCTATTTTCACTGTGGTTTTCTGAAGCAATTGCTTCCAGTTGGTGAATGTGTTTATTGAAAGGCTGAGAGAAATCCCTCATTATGTCTGCACAACTGTAACCTAAAGTCCAACTCCTAAAGTAAAATGAAAGTTCCATAATCACCTATATAAGTTTACAAAAATATTATTTCTTGGAAAACCAAGAAGACTCCTCAGCAAATCACATTTTCTTTGGCTCAAATTAATTGGCTGATTTTCCTGGGCTACTTAATAACAATACTTGCACTGCTCTGTTTTCACAGTAAGCAAAAAAGTTTGGAGACCTCCCTCCATTTTGAAAATTGAATCATAGAATATTCTTGACAATGTAATCTCATTTTCAGCCTTGCTGAAAATTCCCTACCATGTAGTAACAGCTGCTGAGAAAGGCAGAATTGCATGCAGCAAATTATTGGGTTAAGGAGTGTATGAAGGAAAAAAAAAAGGAAAAAAAAAATCCCCCTATGGTTCTCAAATATCCTCTTCTATTTGCTTACTTTACCTGCTGTCTCCCCTGTAGGTCCATAATAGCTCAGGGACAGCTGGATTCCATTTTCCAAGGTGGCTGAAAAAGATCCAAACTTGCTCACAGCTTTCTTTTGATTTTTCAATTCTCCTTAAGAAAAAAAAAAAAGAAAATAATTAATTTCAAACATAGCAACACATACGAGAACCACCTGACCTGTAAACCAATGGCTGGTGTGAAAAGTGGAACCTCAATGAGGATGACTAACCTAAACAGACTAATTAGGACAGGGAAAACCAACATTCCGTTCATAGCGTACTATATAATAGTCAGTTTTGTGCAATATATTTGTGGGTTTTTATCCAGGAATAGTATTCTAATTAGTTAGGTGTGTAAAAACAAGTTTAATAGCAACAAATAGTGAAAAGTCTTATTGAATTTAAGCAGCAAAAGAACCTAGTTCTGCAGTTTGGGATCCTTGTTTCTTGGCTGACAAGAATGTTAACCTGCTCATTTCTATTACATGTGGCCTATGAACTAATAAAAATCAGTGTCTCTCACATATTGTCAGAGGGACAGGAGCTGGATTTTGATAATCCCTGAGGGTTCCTTCCAATTAAGGATATTCAATGATTCTATGACTGTACTTCGAGGAGAAAGTAAAAGAAAGGACAAAAATTTGAGGAATTAAATCCAAAGACACGTCTGGGATTTGCAGAAGTGGATCAGGAGATAAGCTCACTTAGAGGTGCGGATCAAGATGTCATGTGATGAGTATTTCACATGAAAACCACGTGAACGAGGCAAGATACACCTCCCAGACAATGGGTCCTACCTCGCCTCTAGTAAAACTCCTACTGCCTTGAAGAAACATTCTACTGGTAAGAGGAAAACCTTGGGATTTCCCATATGGGGAACATGTTCTTAAAACTGTGAGGAGTAGCAGGGAAGACTACAAAAGAAAGTTAAGGCAGGCCCAGCCATGTCCCAATCTCATCAACATGGGACACATCCTGAGACTTTGTCTGCTCCTATTTCTTGTCTGTCATTGCAATGTTCATTGCTGAATACCATCTGTAGGATACTGTTTTGGCATTTTGACTACATTAGAAGTTTATCATTGTACCATCCAGCCACTGGCAAGTATCACAGTAGATTCATTCTGCTATTCCCTACTGCCTTTCTATAAGGTGCGCCTGCAAAGCCTCTCGCTGGTGCCAAGTGAATACAACTTGCCTCAGATACTTGTACATTGGTGGTTGCCAGTACCATCTGGCAGACCCCAGTGTGATACAGGTCAGCTTTCAGAAGGGCAGACAAAAAACATCTCATCTGTGGAAGGGATGCAAATTTTCTATTCAGACAACCTACAATGACATCACTGGTGGCAGCTGAAGCCAAGGGAAGAAGCAAGAGCAGGATGCTATCTAACACTGATGAAGATTAAAAGAGCTAATATGTCTACCAAAAGTTATCCTTTTCCAATACTCTTCAGTTTGGTGACAGCAATTCCATAATGCTTTTGGCAAACGTATACACAAATTGTTACAGACTGGTTTCCTTCTTGGAAATGCTCTCTGCTGGGTTCAGAAAGGATTTGGATTCAATGTTTTCTGAGTGTTATTAATATGCCTGCCAACAGTAGAAGTTACTGGACTGCAGCAAGATCTGTTTTCACAGCAAAGGTCTTGAGAAGGCACTAATGCTATGACCATCTGATCCACAAAAGGAGGCCCCCTTCAAAAGGGGAAATCTTCCCTTTCAAGGGCAGGCATTTACTTTGGTCACAATGTACAGGGTTCAGTTTTCATCTTCATAGGCTTTCTCAGGCCACTTCAAGATCTGAATCAGTCCTCCACTGAAGAAGAAAATTTTCTTAAAGAATGGTGACTCTTCATTGATTTCCTTACTTTTGAAAAGAGACTGGTTTGCACATGTTGACCTGCACTGTGGTTCTACATCCTGGCTAAGATCTCACTATACAGTGCTTAAGTCAGCCAACTGGATTTTTCCTTGTTTTTATGGAACACTGTCTTTTCTTACTCTCTGCCATTAGTAAGAATTTATTTTCTGTTAGTTGGTAAGTTTTGCATCCAATTATTACATATGTCAAACTATTAATTCTTTATATCAGTGACATCAGTCCACTAACCTGATCTAATTTGCTGTTCTTCACTAATTTTTTGCTCTTCAGCTTCTTTAAAGTTTTTCTTGGGGTCTGTGATATGAATGAAGAAATTGTGGTTGTCTTTTATCACTTTCACCTTTATCAAAGTTAGACCTGTAAAGCAATGGAATAGTATTATTGCTTCCATCAGGCTTCAGAACTTATTTGCACCCAAATAAACCCTGTACCTGCAACTTTAAAGCACTCAGTAAAAGAAAATTGCTCAAAACTGGGCCAAATCACTTAGCAGAAGACCAAGACGATAAAATTAAGGTTATCTGAGTTTGGACTAAATATTCAAAAACTTTCTGACAATTAGATCTGAGCAGCTGCAGAAAAAGCTGTTGCTTAGATATATTGCATTTGACTGGAAAAATAATTTGAATATTCTTGAAATATCATGCATTGGGTGCCATTGAATAAATAAATATAAACTGCTTTTTCTCCATTTCTAGTTTTCTGATACTTCATTTATCTATCAACTGTTAACATATTACAGGAAAATGTAAAGATTAGTAGTGATAGAGGGTAATAAGCAATTTCTTTAATTGAATTTCTACTACTGAGACATGAAAAAGCATTTATGGGTTAAGAAACGATGTCATCAGTTAGCACTGAGTCAAACAAAGCGTAGAGAAAGAATCACCTTTTACAAACTCTATCTTCTCTACTTGAATCTGTCCTCCATCAGATGGGAAAAGATATTGAGTGGTTCCTGATACCTGAATAACATTCTCTCCTGTATTGTAGCCATGAAACTAGAAAAAAAAGTTTTAAATTATCTGTAAATGAGAAAGAGGCAAATGTAGGACAGATCATCAGAATCATGCTGTACTGCTCAACATTTTTGCTTAGATTTTTAATGAATGCAATAGCAACTTCAGCAAATACCTTGCATGCTATTGTCATATCCAAATAATTTCTCAGTTATTAACTGAAGTAACTTGTTACATTGAGAGCCATCATGGAAACCAAAGAATAGCAAGTAGACTTGGTGGGTTAAGATATAGTGCGAGAGAAAGAAAAGTTCTGGTCAAGTACAGAGACAAAGTACAATACCAATGGGGTCACTTAAAGGTCAGGTACTGATTCAGCTTTCTACCCTCTAGATTTTGGAATTCAGACACTGCAAATCTAATTAGATTGTTATGCCGTCCAAAGTGCCACAAAACAGCAAAAGTTCTGTGAGTGTACTCAAATTTAAGTTCAGACTGAAATGTCAGCTATTTCTGAGTTTGAAGTCTGTTCTTCAGCAAATTTAGACTAAATTATATTTATGTATGCAAGTTTTGGATGAAAGACTCTGCAAATACAAGGTGGTACAAACTGCTGAAAAACTGAACAAAACTAGTGAACAGAACTAGTGAAGAGCTCCTTCTGTTAGTGCAACAGGCAGAAAAAGGGGAGCCACTGTCTCCATTGAACTCTTCAGACATGAGTTCCTGGGAGCACTATGGACATGAAGCACAATTACAGTTTAGATTTCATGTGCCTTAATCTCCAAGAGTAAGCTGAGTTCCACATTTCCTCTTGTGCCCATACCAATGGAGTTACTTTTTGAAATATGGGAAAAATCCATATTTCAGATTAGGGCATTTCAAGAACAGGGATTTTCAAACAGGAAATGGAAGAAAAAGTGAAGTCCTTTTATGTGATTTCCAGTGTGGAGAGTCAAAACTTCAGCTAGGTCTAGTAGTCCCCTATATATGGGAGATGGGACAAGTCCTTCTGTTCCACTTTCCTATCCTCTCCCACACAAATCACAACATGATCAACTTATGTTTGTGTTCATGTCATAAACACAAAAAAATAAAATTAAATAATCTTGTGTAGGATAATCTTAAACACCAAAAACTGCTTTTCAAAACTTTTAGGAAGAATCTGCTGCTGAAACAATGGAGTTAACAAGACCTATTTAGGCTTAATTTGCCCTGAACTCAAATTTCACAATCTATAATAGATTTGTTGTAATCTTGACTCTATATATAGTTAGCACTTTTCTACAGTGGCACAATAATACAACTCCTTACCTTATAAACTTTCTCAGAACATGGTTCTGGAATGCTATGATTCTCCTCAAGTTCAGGGGTTTTTGCTGGCTCATTTTGAGCAGATTTTTTGTTGGACTCTTTATCTGTTATCTCCTGTCCTTTCTTTTTACTTTTCAAATTTTCTTCCTTTTCTTTTTCTTCTTCCTCTCGTAATCGGTCCTGCTCCTTCTTCCAAGCCTACATTCAACATGAGGAATTAAATGGACTGTGTTTATCTTTGTACTACAACCTGTTTCATATGTGCATGCTGAAAAGAGTAGAAGCAAACAAACACAAAAGAATCAAAGTTCTAAGTCACTCTAAGACATGTTCCCAAATGTGTCAAAAATGCGCCAACATTATGCACTAAATTTTACATACAATTACTGATTCATCCAATCTACAGCAGCAGTCATTGTTGACCACAGGAGATGAATGAAGTGATTATTCATATCTTACACGATCAGTCATAAATACATGATTTAGTTGTATACTTTCCCACAATGTTTATCACAAACCACAATGCACCACTGATATTAGTTTATTCCCCAAATGTGAGATAAAATGATTTTATTTTTTTACAGAAAGAGGAACGAAGTATCAATGCCAAAATGATCAGCTTGCATCAGGAAGACATTTGATATTTTCTGGAGTATTTAGGGCTTTGTAGCACTTTACAGTCTAAGCATACCAAAGCAGAAGGATTTCTGTGGTAGAAATGGCAAGCATTCAGAGTTACAAGTTAGGTGTTAGCCTCACTTGAGCTGTGACAGTTCAAGTTGAGCACCCAGGAGTTAGTTAAGGCCATTTCCTATCTACATTCCACATCACGACTTTAAGTGCACAGCATTACACATTGTCAGAACGATGAGACATACTATGTTTGTGAGGAATCAAAAAAAACATCAATAAAGTTAGATTTGTGCAGATTAATGGATAGTGCCAGTGCTAAGACTTAAATAAATGTGTGCTTAACTCCTACCTCAGCCAGAAACTTACTGTGTAAACCTGGACAAGTCAATTAATCTCTAGTGCACAGTCAGGGACTAAATCTATAAAACGGAATTCTCTGTCATAAGGGAACTCTGAGGTACCACATGTACATTCCCTAATTTCAAAGAGCTGTAGACAGTGAAAGCAGAGTTGGGTACATAAGTATTTCCATGAATCTGGATCTTACCTTTTCATGCCTTTACTATCAGAAATCTTCAGTAAATACTAAGATATTATCCATAAATTTCATTTCCTAGTATTGCAATTATAAATGGCTTTGGAATGTCTAGTCTACCTCCAGTCTTCCCTTAAGAAAGCAACATAACATAACTAAAAGTCAATACGGAATAAATGAAAGAAAATAATGTATACAAAAAATAACCAACAGTACAAAAACTGAGAGGACTCAGTTAAGGCTATGTAAGAACAAAAGCTTACCTTCCTAAGAAAGCAGTGCTGTTTAGTCCATTTCAGAAACATATATATTTTTGCCTTACCTTTAGAGAACCTTCTCTGATAATGGGACTTTCTTCATTTCTGGCTTGAGACTCTGTTACATTCTCAGGTCCTGATATGCTGACTTTGAAAAGTGGAAGGACGAATAAGTGAGGTTATAAATATATGAAAATGGAATAATTTTTGTAAATTAAAAAAAAAAGATGTGTAAGTAAATAAAAATATATATTTAAAAATAGTAAAATAATAAAATTACAATAAAGAAAATGTTAAATATTTCTTTGAAAACAAATAGAAAGTCTGTTTAGGTTAAAAGAAACTTACCTGACAACCAATATTACTTGATTGTCATAACTGGGGACCAAATACTCTAAACAATATATTACCATATTTAAAGACTCTTCCTCTTGCTGTTGAAGGCTTTGCTCCAGCAACAAATTTGTTTATTTGTTTTTTAACTGAGCCAGAACAAGCTCAATACCAGAGTCACAACCTTTTAGGACAAAAAAAGTGAACAAATTCTGTCTGAACCTTTGAACCCTCCCCAAATAAACAAATAACATATCCCGTGTTTACTATTGTGGCTTTATAGCATCTATGACTTATGAAAAGGGTCTCTTCTACCAGTGTAGTTTTATGTTATACTTGTATTCCCCATATTTACCTTCTAGAAAAGATAATTAAGATAATTTAAAGTACACTATCAGAAACATCTAGTTAAATTACTTTGTATGCTAAAGTAGAAATTGCAGTGTGGGTTACAGCAGTGTCAGTGAAATTGAAAACACATAAAGACACTGTTGCCCACCTGCATGTCCCAGCTAGAGGTGATTATCTTCTTTCAGCAAGTGAACTACTCTATGTACCATATCTGTCATGAAGCACCACATGGGCAAGATTCAATCGAGCTCCTGTGACAGCTAGATAGGTACAAATTATGATTTATAAGTCATAAGTGTCCAAACTATGGACATTAGTTTCCAAACTATACTCTGAGGTGTTAATTGGGTTGAAGAGTAATGTTCCTATTTTTGTAAATGCTGACTGCTAGTCCAGGAAGGTTTCAAAGTGCATTCTCAAAAAAGGTAAAAAAGCAAAGGTTAAATGTAAACAAATAATTATGAATTCTATTTAAATACACAAATAGACGATTTTGACATGAGTTCTTTTTTGTCAATAGGAGTTTTCAGATTTTGGTGCCTGCTAAACAGTTACTGTATGAACTGCTTACAATTCTCACTTTCCAAAATGTTGCTTGTAATTCAAGTTTGCTCTGCAGCCTAGTCAACTCCAGTTTCCAGTTTTAGCTTCTAACCCACAGCTTCTGACATCCAGCTTTTATTCTGCCCTTTAAAAAGGAATTTTCCTGAACCATGTTGCCAGCTTTAACTATTGCTCACCTTTTCATATGTTCATTAATTCATATTTGTATGTAATCATTAATTTCATTAGATAAGCACAGCTATTGTACATGTAAATTGATGCTAAAGATCTCAGTTTTCAGAACAGAGAATGATGCAGAATTTGTAAGTATATGCATTTAATTAATCCCAAAACATATTTATGCCTATAGAGATGTCAAAACAAGGTCATCCTGTGAAAAAATACATGTAATTCTACTCTGAAGAAATTTGTATCTCAGCATTTAAAGTGAAAAATTAATTTTCTATAAGAAAATAAAGAGATACCCACTTTTGGCTTTCTTAGTAAAGCCAGTGTTTTTGACAACACATGCAGACACTTCAAAAGGGCCCTCTGCCATGGCTTTTTTCAATTTAAAAGACTCTATTTCCTTACCCATCTTCTCTTTTTGGTATTTAGCTTCTTCCTCTTTCACCCAGTCTTCAATTGAGTTGGCAACCAGCTCAAGATAGTTCCTGAAAAGCAGAATATTGCTATATTTGACACAATACAGTTTTCACTAATATGATTTCAGGTCAAACAAGATCACTTGGCTTCTCAGTTTCTTATACAAGTATTATTCTATAATCTTTGAGAGAAGGCTTGTGTTTCACATGGTTTCTCTCAGTTTTTACAGCAACTGGTGCTTTTGCCCAGCTTGTATTTGCTCAGTACATGTTATACTTGGAATTTTAGTTATCCTTTCCGCAAAGAGGTATTAGAAACTTGTCTTCCAAAGAACACCTGCTCCTAAACAAAAATCCAGGAAATCAGAAAACATAAAGACATTCAGTTTCAGAAAGGTTCAGACTCATTCTCCTCCTCACTGTTTTACCACTGAATAACTTCTTAGTTGCTCTTGATTGATATTGACTTTTAGAATATACTTAATTTGTTTGTTCAGAAACTGAGGTGTTATTGTATGTAATGCCAAGCTCTTCTTTATCACTGTCACAAGAAAGGTGTTTGGAAATTGTCATCCAAATCCAGACTAGAGAATCAATGCACCATAACCTGTCAGAAATTAAGATTACTCATAACTAAGAATTAAGTTGAAGTGAGAACTGAATGACAAACTGATCCAGAGATTGCAGTTGGCATCTGCAGTTGCATCGTCTCATCTTCCAAAGGTATCTGAAATGACTGCTAAAGTAGTTCACTGTACACAACTGCTTTCAAGAAAGGAGAAAGCCTGGGAGTCTTTTATGCAGTTGCCACTCAACTCCTCATTTGGAGTGTTATCACAAATCTTTAAAGCAAAACTCTTCATGTGTCAAAATTAAAAGGGGCTTTTGAAGAATGAATCAGATTCAGTTGTTGTGTTTTCATGATACTTTGTATTTACAAGTTCAAGATGGTTCAGTTGTATTCAAAAACTCAATCAATTCTTGACCTCATGAGCATTTCAAAGTTCTTATTGCAGCATTACATTGTATGTCCATGAGAATTAATATGTAGGCCATGTACACAGGTTGGAGTACACAGTCAATGTAGAGCTTCAAGATACACAAGTGCCTCCCAGCTTCTGCAATGTAAGTGGAATCTGCTTTGGCAAAATTGCATGGATAAACTGTTGATCATGTATATACTTAGTAGAGAGAAGGTTACTCTCATTGGATGTGAAGAAAAGTGTACAAGCTATAAAAACCCATGGTGTTGAAAACAAAAAGCAAAGCTAGTCTGGAACACAGAGTTGCCAGTACTGGAATAACTTGAAGATGAATATATGTTATAAATAAAAAAGAGACTATTAGTGTGGAAAATATTTTAGTGCAATGAAACAGTCATTCAAAGTCTAAAATACACATTCTATTAATATGTATTCTGATGTCACTACTGCCAATGTCTGACTCAGAAGCATTTCTCAGAAAGGATTATTCTTTTCCAGTAACTTGTGTAATGTGTTTACTATGAAACAGTAAACAAATGTCATTAAGATTAACTTGGAGCAAAAGAATAGTTTTGATAATGCTTTAATTCTTTCGGCTTCCTGATAGAGTGGCCACTTACTCAAACCAGAGTTAAAGTGTTTTATATACACACTCATCACTGCATGTAGATCTGTCCATGTCTTTGAATTCCCTTACTCAATAGTATCCATCAGATTTCATATGCAGCCTCCTGCTGCTTACCTTTTAAACAGTATAATTTCTGAATTTTTGGATGTTCTACATGAACTACAGGACCTGATATCCACAAAGAAGAAGGAAGGTAACTGGGATCTCGAGGAGCAAAAGCTGCTGCAACGTAAGAAATTTAATTTCCTCTTTGCATGAGAATTTGCAAAGGATTTGTAACAGGACTCAGTGTAATCAAAATGAAATTTTTCTGTGATTCTGTAACCAACTGATTAGCAGATAACAGAACTGTATTCCAGACAGCAACTATGAAACAACTCTATGCAGCTGGTCTGTGATCTACAACACGTCACAATAAAGAAGTAACAAGTGAACACAGATAGAGGATTTCTATCAGAGAGATTGTCAAGCACAGCATCTGTTGTGCATTTGTAACTCTTCTGTGATGAGTGTGATTCTTAAAGATAAAACAAAAATTAGAATGACAGCAATTTAAATTTAAAAAAAAAATTATTCCTAAACTCATGAGGAGCCAGTTATTTCATACAAAGGTAAAAACCAGTAATACTACCACTTAATTAATAGGTAGGGTTTGTGACTGTTTCTGGTGACTCATCAGGATCTGGAAGCTAATTGCAGGCAACAGCTTGAAGCACTCCAGGTATTTAATGAGTGTCTTCCACAGAAGTGTTATGTTGCTTGGAAACATACACTAGCAAATATTTATGATACTTTGTCTGGAAATCTGAAATGATCTTTAGCAATAAAGGTGAATAAAGTCTGAAAATGTGCTGATTATTTTGCAGAGTATAGGCAGGTATCAATGCCACATAACAGAACCAAAAGAGGGCCTACAGCTTGTCAAAGATTCTAAGTAGCATATATAGCAGTGATGTTGGATATATCTGTGAAACAAGAGCAAAGCCAAACCACCTTGCTAGCTTTCATGCCATTTTCCCTAGGAGCTCCTTGCTGTTTTGAAGCAGAACCTGATGAAGTGTCACTGGATAAAGAAGGTGTGCTCCAAGCAGAAGCTATCTTTAATGCCTAAGCCTTGTTTCCAGTGGATGTGGAAGAGTAAGAAGGAGGAAGCATACAGTTATTATCTTCGTCCAGATTATAATGTATCTACCACATAAAATGCATCATTCCTCCTTTGGATGCAAAATTAGCAACTTGTTTTGCAGGTATCAAGAGTTCTTCCCATTTCTCAGTTGGCCTTGAACTATTTCAATGCCCTTTCAAGGTGTCCAGCCAATCTGTGATTCTCCTACCCCACAGATGAATAGTTGTTGTTTCAGAGACAAATGCTTCCTGAGGAAGTCTGGTACCTCCCTATGTGCTTTTACAGCACCAATATGCTGTTGGGATGAGGCATTACTCAGCATTTGCAAACACCACGTGACAGATGTCTCAAATACACCAGGCAATACACTCAATACACCAACCACTAAACTGGCACCAAGTATTTATGTTTAAGAAACTTGAATTCGGCATTTAAAATCCAGTGTCACAAAGAAGAGTAAGAATAACTGTCAGAGTAAAGAGTTCTGGGCTCCAACAGACTTCTGTGTAATAGACCTTGAGATCACTGACTCTCTGCTTGGGTCTATCTGAATGCAAGACTCAGCTTTACTTGAACATACCATCTTTCGGGGAAGATTTTAGTTGCTATATAAATGCAAAAACACTGACCAGACATTTAGAGAATCTGCCCAACAAACACTAAAAAGCATTTTCTCCCAGGAACTTTGAATTTCTACTGGGAAATATCTTCTGGCTCTAGTCTCAGTCACTACCAATCACAACATCCTATTTTCATGGCAAATAGTTTAAGTCCAAGTGCCTGCAAAGCTGAGATGGACCTACACAGAGTTCCCTGACTGAGAGCAAAGATGCAAAATACAATACAAAATACAGCTTCAAGAAGGCACATTTTGCCTATTTAGTATTCAAAGCTATTCAAATACATAGGTGTCAAGAAAATTTTCCATTAAAAAATTCCCATAATCTGACAAATGAAGCACTATACTTCAAAAGGGGTGTCTGCAGACAAATGGGGGAGAAGGTGTTTTCCATTGGATAATTTGCTTGAAATTTGATAAATCTAAGCAATCAATAGAGCATCAGAGCGGCATAGCTGAAGATAGGTCAGCTGTCTCTCCATAGCATTTTAACTTCTTTACATACCAGTACATGGACACTTTCTATTTTCAGTCAATTATTTGGAATATCAGTCGGATCTACATCATCATTTATATCACTGCTTCAGTGCAAAAATGTATTCCAAAATAAATAGGTCCACTGACAAAAGATCTAATAGTGGACACATCAACCACTTGCACACCTCTAACTGGTGAGCAGAGAGTGACAAGGAATTAAGAAGAATGTGGTACTCTGTGAAAGAAAATTTTCTAATATTAATAAAGGGTTTTGAACTTTCCTCAAAAAATTTCCCACTAAATCACCCAATTTAGGTACATATAGTTGAAAAACTTGATAAGTATATATTTTGACAGATTTTTTTTTAACATCCCTCTCTGGAAATGTTCCCTGTACAATTTTCTTGATGCGGTATTCCCAATATGACTTTATGTGTGCATTATTTATATTTTTATAGTTTGTGATAAGGAGCTCCACACTGCATTGTTCTCACTCAGTAAAGTTCAACAGAATTCTTCTGACATAGCACTGTTTTTGCCTGCATGCCTTGTTTTCTCATAAATGTGTCACATATGCTATACCTTTTAATTTTAAAGCCTTCCCTCAAGCATACCCATGCAGGCTTTTATTGAAAATGACTGTGAATGAGACAATGGAAGATAAAATCAATTACCTGAATCCAACATTAGAATGCAGTGCAATATCCCAAGTTTCTTGGCACAGATGATACTGATTCATAGGATTGTGAAAAACCATTAGCAAAGAGTTATCTTGGGTATGATAAAAGGAATCAATACATCTGTATTCTTGGGATGCTCTATGAAGAACCTGAAAAAGAAAGAAACAAAGGTACATCCTCCCTGCAGACAGTTGCATATGTACAGAGACTATGTAGCATAGCTTTGAGCAAAAGGTGCTCCAGAACTTCACTCTCCTACAGGATATACTCAAAGCATTTGGATTCCAGCAAACTGAATTGTTCAGGTAGGTGGAAATTTAAACTCCATTGCTATTCCTGTTGAGAAGAGACAGTCACTATGCTCCACCTTCTGAGACTGACCATGAATTAAAAAGTTGAGTTATATAAAAAACAAATAAATAAAGATATTAAAGAAATACTTAAGTTTAAATAATAAAATATTTAAATAAATAGTAAATCAAAACCAGAACTATCATATACCAGATAAAAAGAAAACTAATTACTTTTTAAAATCTCGGTTGAATTTACTTGGAATTCAGTTTGCTATACTGTGACCTGCACATCTCTGAGATTTACTCTGTTCTACATTATTCCACTCTGTTCTGCACCGCCCCATCATTTTCAGTATTTACATTGTCTGCAGGCTGAAACTTATTTTATAGTCTTAGCTAGAAGAAAGCCTTCTTTTAAACGATAATTTTTCAGGACTATGCAACCAAAGCTGCAAGAAGGATCTGTTCCATGATTTTCCTAGGCACAGAGGTGAGGCCGACAAGTCAGTATTTCCTAGAGTCCTCTTTTCTGCCCCTTTTAAAGATGAGTACAGGGTTTCCCTTTAACCAGTCACCTGGGACTTCCCCTGACTGCCATGACTTTTCTTACAAAAAGTTACTTTCAGTTGCGATAAAAATGTTATTTTCTATTGCTTTTATTTTCCATCAGTATCTTTTTACTAGACTCACTAATTGTTGATTTTTTCAGGTACTATTAGCTATCTATGTTGCATAAGAAAGAATTTCCCATGTACAGAAATGCATGACCAGACTTTAAAATTGTGACACTAAAGTGACACTGCAAAAGTCCAAGCATCATTTCCTTGATCCATGTGACAGGGTCAAATAAGAATTCCAGCCTATGAAGCTCAAGGCAGCACAGTAACTAATAACCCACTCCTCCCAAGAGGCTGCCTCCTAACTTAAACCACCTACATCTTGAACTTGTCTTTCACATTTGTCATTCCATCTTTCTGCAAGATAGGTTTTAGTTTTTAGCTTGCAAGATTTCTATAAATGATGCTTTTAGCCCTTAAAGGGTGAAGTACTATAACAACAAAATGTTCTGTTTTCCCATAAAACATATACTGCACAGGCATTTGCAAAGTATGTTTGCAAAGACACTGCACTAATGAGTCCCATAAATGCCACGGGGGATCACTCCTAAGGGCAACATGGTTTTGTCTCCACCACACATTTAGCTGAGAGACTTTATACCAAATAGGGCAACTCCAGTGTGGCCAAACCAGGAAACAAAAACCCATTACAAACTAAATTTCACATAAAGAACTGCTAAAGCACAATGACTTTTGGTAAAAATGGAAGAGAGATAAAACTGAATCAATTATCTAGCAAGAAAATACTCTGAGCTCCACTGCTAATGCACTGGGTAGTGCTCTAAGGGGTGACTGTATGTATGAGATTGTCAGTTCACAGATACCTGAAGAAGTATATGTGGTTGAAAATGCTCTTCCAAACTCCAGTCTGTCAAGCAATGCCTCTGTAACTTCTTTATTTCTTCTAAGTTTGTTCCTAGACCATAATTTTCCGGACTCACCTCAAAATACATCAAACCAAAATAATGAATATCAACATTTCAGTGTCAGTTGTATTGAATTAACTGTAATAATGTTGGATTAATAGACAGCATGCCATCACAGTTAATTGCATAATGATGCATATGTGCAGATCTGTATGGCATATTTAATAAAAAATAAAATTACTCCCAAGGGTTCTTAGTCTTGGATTTTTTATGGCAAAATAATCTAAATACTTTTATTATTAGCTTATATGTTTTTGAGTTCTGTAAGCAATTATGAGAATTTAAGCATGTCCTATGAAGTAATTTTAAAATCGCTATGTTTATTATGGGATGTATGGCAGACAGGTGATTCTGAAGATGCTAAACTACACAGTTTACTCGTGTGACACAGTTTGACAACTCCTTTTAAACTTTCATGTTTGTATTTGACCCCTGGTATTCAAAAAAAACCAGCACAGAATTATCATTAGCAGCTTTACTGAAACCCATCACCTTGGAACTCAAAGAAAGTGATTTCACAGTGTTTAAAAGTTATGTCACTACTTGCTAAACATCACAAAGTTAACATTTGCATGCAGCATTGCAAAGGAACCCTCAATAATATGTCCTGGCATTGAGTAGTATCTTCTGTTGCCTCATGTAAAGCCTAGTTGACTCCATTTCTCACACTTGCCATATCAGAACCAAGAAGGTCCAATTCTTTGTTCAAAAGGGGATCAGCCAGATCATCTCTTCCATCGTCATAATTTATTTTTGTGTGCCCTGGAAATTGAAAGCAGAATTTAAAGAATTGTTCCAGAAATTTCATCCCTAAACACTAAGGTTGGAGCAAAGCAGTCTCCTTAGCCCTGATGAGACTGACATCAAGTTGAAGCTTCCTTTTTTCACCTTAGTCCTATAAATACACCATCAGCTCTGTTACCCTTTTTCTTAGAAGAGCACTTTAAAATCCAGAGACAACAAGTGCCAGATAGTTAACTAAAATTTAAAAAAAGAAAAAAAAACCCCTCAATGACTTATAAAACCCACTCAAATAATCCTCTTCATCTGACCTATGCAGGCCCTGCATAGTCAGTACCATTAAAATATTCTCAGAAGTATCCTCCAGATTCATACACATAGTACCATTTTTCTGAATACTGTAACAAGCAGTCCTTCGCACAGATGACATTACAATGGAAGACAAAATAAATTGTTTTAATATTTTCACACACTTTTGAAAAATGTAAATTTTAAACTTTCAGTTAATTTGGTTTATAGAGCTCCATAAGCTACTGACAGAATATTAATTCTCCTGAGGATCTGACCAGTCATTCCATTGTTACAATGAGCACCTGATATGAACAGTATCACATGGGGAGTTTAGCTTCTATATTATCTTAATTTTCTTAAAATAATTTCCTTTTAATAGGATTCTTTATGCCCTAAGTTAGTTCAGAGGTCACTAATTTGATCAAAGTTCACATGTACAAGAAAATCACTCTTTCTGGTGGAAAATACACCCTAAAACATTTTTTTATATGTGGCTTATAACCAGCTCAGCTGCCAGATATATAAATTATGGCTCTGCTTCTCTTGGAAATCACTCCTGTTTACCAACTACCTTTAAAAGACTGAAAAAACCTGAAAGCAAATGTTTTATCTTCCGGGTATTTTCTTTTGTGTTGCAGAAGTGCTGAAATGTTGTTATGCTTGTAACTGCAATATTTAATATTGTGACTAGTACAAAAGCAAAATAAAGTAACACCCAAAAATGTTCCCAAAATTCAGAAGGGAAGCGGATAAGCAGGACTCATTTTTGTCTGGTCCAACCTTCTAAGGAAAGGATCCCATCTAAGCTGGTTGCTTAGACATATTTATTAGGAAAGCATGGGCAGCTTCACAAAGTACTGTATCCAGCTCTGGGGTCCTCAGCACAGGGAAGGCATGGATCTATTGAAATGGGTCCAGAGCAGGGCTGATGAAGGTGAATAGAGGGATGAAGAACCTTTCCTGCGAAGACCGGCTTAGAGAATTCAGTCTGGAGAAGAGAAGGCTTTGGAGAAACCTTATTGTGGCCTTGGGGGAGACTTTCTAGTAGGACCTGTAGCAATAGGATAAGGAGTAATGGTTTTAAAGTAAAGGAGGATAGATTCAGACTAGATATAAGGAAGAATTTTTTATAATGAGGGTGGTGGATGCTCCATCCCTGAAAGCACTGGAGGTCAGATTGGACACTAAGCAACCTGATCTAGTCGAAAATGTCCCTGCTTATTGCAGGGGTGTCAGAATAGCTGACCTTTAGAGGTCCCTTCCAACCTAAATGATGATTCTATGGTTCTATGATCATCAACCTAAAGGTATACTTGCTTAAACTGACCTAATTTCTACTCTTCTTGCACCCCCCAAAAAAATCACTTGTTTTTAAAGTTGCTTTTTGGCCAACACATCTCCTTTAGCCAGGCCAGCAACTTATCATTATGTCGGAATCTGTAGGGGAAAATGCAGAACATCAGAAAATTCACTCTGCATCGTCTACAATTGTTAATGTTGTAGTATAAAATAGCTTTGTGTTTATTCTAGTGTGCCTACATAGTTGCTCAATGTACGGGCTACACAATACTTGAAAATTTGGTGATTTGTACAAGGATGAAAAATCATTTGCAATAGCAAATGATATGGCAAAACAAATAGTGGATTCAAATTCTTCGGGATCAATGTAAACAGAAAGCTTTTTACCAGACCCTCTTGGAGATTTCCCATCAAGCTTCTTTTCCATAAGGAAGAGTTGTCTCAGCTGTTTTGCAAACATGGTTGGATTATCCCAAGGGATATATGGCACTTCAGAATCACCTCCAACCATAGATCCAGAGCTCTCCAGGAAACCAGAGTCACTCAGCCCAGTCAGCTTCAGGCTTTCAAAAGTAAACACTCTGAAGGCTCTTTCTACTTCAGCCCAACTCAGAAGTTCTAAAAAAGAATTACAATCATTAACTGAAAATGTCCTTACAGCTCAGCAGAAAATAAATAGAAGACTATTTAAGTGTATTGTTCTTGGCAACTCCGCAAAAGCCAACAGCAATTTCCTTAATGGTACTGGATCAACTTATGTGGGCTACATTTTACACTGCATTGAAAGTTGAATGCTTCCAAACTGAAAAATGATATGCCTAAGTAT
Organism: Climacteris rufus; assembly: GCA_013398175.1. Lineage (NCBI taxonomy): Eukaryota > Metazoa > Chordata > Aves > Passeriformes > Climacteridae > Climacteris > Climacteris rufus. The sequence continues at coordinate 762,367 of VZRZ01004810.1, read as the reverse complement.
TAATCCATCTTAAATGAAGTGGGTCCTACATCTGAATACCTTCTGGCTCATTAACTTTATATAAATGATGTTGAATTTAAAGTACTGAGTAGACTTTATCAAACCAGCTAGCAACTAGTTATTTTCAGTTCATGAAATGTTTCCATTATCTGTAGCTTCTCAAACAAGTATCAATTTTTTTTTCATCTTCAGACAGAATTTTACACACAATTTAAACAGAAGTATGCAAGGTGCAAAGGCAATAATAAATCCTATTTATGGTTGTATGCATCAGTGTCCACAAACCAATGATAATCATGCAAAGGACTGAATTTTAAGACAGGTAGTAAAATGCCCAAATCCCATAAAGGGTATCTTCAGTTTGAAATGCTTTCTCTTTAGGGAGCTTAAGCACCTAAGCATGTTATATATCTTGAGAATGCTGGATATCTCATCTTCTGTTCTAATCAGTCATCTTCTTGATAAAAGCAAAGGCTTTGCCAGCTAGGTTACCAGTTGGGAGAGTCTGGCAGTATAGTATGGCCCAGTGAACACCACTGAATTCAATATCCCATCAGCTGGAAGATTACAGCAATACTGAATACTTTAATAGCTCACTATCTAAAATGAACATATCGACAACTAGAACCAACATAGCAAAGTGTAAATTAATCCAACACAAGAGACTTCAGGATGAAAGAGCTGGGAAAGTACTTTCAAATCCTGTGCCTCATATGATGACACAAATGTAACCAAAGGGATTTGGATGTTTATATTTCTGAGTAGCCTAGAGCAGACTTTTGATACCACCTAAGGGTATTTATGTAGTCTTTGGGATTGTTTGCCAGTGTATGTCACAGAGGCAAGCACACTCCAAGAAAAGGTAACTGCAGAAGTGATTATGGTTGGAGAATGTATTCTTGGCTTGATAAAGGGACTGTTATAAAGTACTTTCATTATTAGCATCAACAATTTACACAAAATACTTTCTGAAAGCCATGTATTCAATAAAAATTGTCTACCTAAGATAGATGTCTTTACCTCCAAAAGGATGTTCATAAATAAACACAGTTTACATCAGTGTCTCTCAAAATTCCATATCCTAGGATCAAAACTGTAATTTTTACAGCTATTTTTTCCCTCAGAATTAAAAAGTGTTTGTATGTTTCTAAATATAAACAAATAAGGTAGTTCTAACATAGTTCCAGCCCTTAGTCATGCAATATTTAACACTTATATAGTCTTTCCCATTAACCATGAAACTGAGGTTTGAAGTTAGGGTTAACTTGTATAGTAGGCTATAATTATATATAAGCAAGAATGTGAAAATGGGAAATTCTGAAAAGGTTTTTTGGCAGCTGAAAAAACTTGTCCCAGAATTCCTGCTACTTAATAGGATCATCAACCAGAAGAGAAAAAAAAAATGGAAATTATATCAATGAAAATAATTTTACCACTAGTACAATAATGCATGAGCTCGTGAATTCTGGCCAAGCGTTTAGTGTTGTTTTCAGTTGAAGGAGGGGTGAAATGGATAAGTTCTGTAAGAGGCAGTTTATCCATCATTTCACGCTCAATCTTTTCTGGATTTAAGTTCTCCTGGGCCTGGAACAAAAATCAAAGTACCAGAGTTAAAGTAAACTTTCACACTACTGACTTTCTAAAAATTATGTTTGAATAAAGAAGTCTTTCTACAGCAAAAGACATTAGCATGTGCTTAAGTCAGTTGGACATAAATTTGAACATATGCTCACAGTGTGGTTTTGAATCATGGTGTCATATTTTTAGGCAGAAAAATATTAGACACACAAGAGAATGACTGACAGCATAATAACAGACATTTGTTAGAAGATATCTGCCTGTGCTAGCTAGACTAAAAAATAGAGAAATATGTACTAATCTATTCAGGGTGGCAGCAGGTACCTTCCATGTATCTTTCAACTGGTCTGTGCTACTTTTCATAGTAACGAAATCCATCAACATATTGATCAGTCTATGATGAGAGACATCCCTATATATTTTAGGATTTATCTTTTCAGACTTCGTGGTACTTTTCAGTTTTACCCTTTTTAGTATTACACACTTACAGTACCTTTTTCTTTGACTGCATATTCCAAATCTTTTTCCTCTAATCTTTCCTCAAACATTGTGCTGTATCCTCAGTTTCCTCTTCAGCAAGTACATAAAATACACCAAGGATATGCCTGCTAAGAGCATCTCTCTCATTGATTTCTCAGTCCTTCCTTCTGCTTGAATACAACCAATGGTCAAACTCGACTTGTTTCTGAATAGTTTTAATCAATGGTTATCAAAGCACTGCACAGATAATTTGTAATTCATGAAGCCAGGCAGACATGTTAGCTGTGAAAGCCAGAACTGTATTATCTCTCGTATTATCTTCAGAGAATTTTTAAAGTTTAATGGTAAAACTACACCTTGGCTTTGGAAAAATTCGAGACATTCACAGTAATTTTTTGGTCCAGAAAGTCTGGGGACTGCTACTTTGCAATAATCCCAAACCTTGCAGTCTCCCCACCTTTCTGCCTTTGTTAGAATTTGGCAGTATCTTGGTTATACACTATGGTCCAACTATTTAGCCAACCTGAATACACTTCTTGTGTTCATTAACAGCCTCTATATATTTTCTTATACTTCTCCACATTTTAGTATTCAATCTAACCTACATGCTAAATCACCATTATCAAGTTAGCAACTCATTTTCCATAGTTTCATCAGAGTTTGACTAAGTAAATCAACAGTTCTTCAGTATCTCTCATCTATACCAAAGGCTAAACACTCTATTGATAATGCAAATAGATCACTGAAATCAATATATTTGGGCTCTGTGTTTGTGAGGTGTCCTCTGTCAGTAACTCATTGCTTCTTAAGTGAACTAAACACGTGTTGGTGTGGCCATCTCAGTAAAAAAAAATCTAGGCTATTCTGCCCTGTTTTGTAAAAACATCATTCCTTCCCTTCTAGCGCACTGGGCATTCATTGACTGTGAACTTTAAAAATATTTATGTATGGTAGGAAGCACTGTACTTTCAGCAGGTGCAACCTCTGAGCCAGGGCATCATGGTAGTTAAATAAGAGAGGGTGCCGGGGGGTGACAGGCTCTTGTTCACCATATTTAGGAGAGAAGTAGTCATATAGATCCTGTTTAAAAAGAAAAGAATGAGATATTAAACCCCAATAATGAGATTTGTAATTTTAGGAAATGAACAAAAGACAACACAAACCTGTTTTTCACTCATAGGAAGTGAAAGAGAAGGCAGGACAGAGATTATATGATCTGCAATGGCACGATGTAGCTCATCTGCCTGAAGCTCTGGTACCACCAGGCTTGGTGGTGTAAGGCCTTCTTCACTTGCAATAACCTGGCAAACACAGTATATGTCACCTTTCATTACAGTACGAGTGCTGCTTAACTTTACCAGAACTACCAAGCAAATCCTGCTATAAGCTAAGCACACATTCATAAATTTTGTCAGGAAACAAAAGCATAATTTTTTATACAAGTAGAAAATACAATTCTCTAAGATAGTTGCTGCACAAAACAAAGATTATGGAAAACAGAATTTAATGTTTTTCCTGTAAGTCACTTTTGGAAGGATGAGGAGAAAAATATTTCCCACTTGAAATGTTAAGAATTCTTAAGGAATACAGGTAATTAAAAACTGATTGTCTATTAGGTGTTGGACTTCGAGTATTCTTATCTGAATTTATTTTCAGACTAAGTTACAAAAGTAAAAACTCCAAAATTATGCTGAAATTTTACTCCTAAAAGAAGGAGGATTTCCAAATCATATTGTATGTCTCTTCTAAATCATAGATTGTGCCTGAACTCAATAGAAGTTAGATCTGTCTAGCACTAGCATTGACACTTTTATGTTAGGCTTGCCCTAAGACTTTGAACCGAGTAAAAGAGCAAAAGTTCAGTATCAGTAACATTGTTGCAGGACAAGAAGACTTGTTATTGATTTGCATAAGGAATTGCACCTTTCTGATAATTTGATTATATTTATAGTCTTCAAAATTTGTTTATGGAATAACACTATATATATAGGGTAAGTGTACAACATAAAAGAAAACCAAAGTTTGGAGTTTAACTCCTTTGTATTGAACCTCCTTGCTCAGTTGCCTCCATGCACAGTCTCGTATTTGTGGTTGGAACAGATGGATTTATTGATCTTTGACCAATTCATTATATCAGGTGTAGGCCAAATTAGCCACAGAAATTAAAAAGAGAACATTCCCACCTGTTCCAACATGCAGCTCAGCATTAAGGGCACAGAGAAGCACTCATCAGGAATCTGACTCAGCAAGTCATTGTAATACCTCATGTCCACAGATGGAAACAAAACAGAAGTTTCTTCAACTGCTGTATTAGGAGATGAAAAACATTAGGATCTGTTTATTCAGAAATGCTAATTTATATTGCAAATCAGTTCTGCAATTCTGAAGATGATACAAAACTTGGAGGAGCTGTTGACTCTCTCGAAGGTAAAGAGGCCCTGCAGAGAGCCTTTGTCAAATCAGAGGACTGGGCAATCACCAACCATATGAAGTTCAACAAGGGAAAGTGTCAGATTCTGCACTTGGGATTAGGCAACCCTGCATGTGTGTACACAGTGGGGAAGGAGATGCTGGAGAGCAGTGCCATGGAAAGGGATCTGGGGTCCTGGTTGATGGAAAATTCAATATGAGCCAGGACAGCCCTGGCAGCCAGGAAGACCAACCCTGTCCTGGGGGGCATCAGGCCCAGCATCCCCAGCCAGGCAAGGGAGGGATTGTCCCGCTCTGCTCTGCACTGGGGTGGCCTCACCTTGAGTCAGGGGAGGTTTAGGTTGGATACCAGGAAAAGGTTCTTCACCCAGAGGGTGGTTGGGCACTGGAAGAGGATCCCCAGGGAAGTGGTCACAGCACCAAGCCTGACAGAGTTCAAGAAGAGTTCGGACAATGCTCACAGGCACACAGTGTGATGTCCTATGCAGGGCTAAGCTGGACTCAGTGATCCTTGTGGGTCCCTTCCAACTCAGAATATTCTGTAATTCTGTGAACCTTCAGACAATTTTTATTCAAAAGAGACCAGCAAAGTTCTTTACTGTAGATCTTTTAAATCTGACTGTGACTAGCAACAGGTAGAAAAGGTTATTTTCTAAAGAACTTGGTTATCACCACTGCAGTTTTCAGATACTTTCACAGTGTATTAACCAGGATACACATCTTCAGCTTACTGTGCAAATCATTTTGAGGATTTGTGCCCTGAGATGAATGAATGGTTTGACAGAGTGAACAACTACAGGTGAGTGCTTTAATTCTTTATATATACCCTGTGACAAAATTACTGTTGGCATAATTTCTTCTGCTTTCCCTTTTTTCTTTGGAGGTGTCATCTCTGGTTCTGGTTGTTCCTAAATGAACAAAAATAAAGATTAAAAACTCAGAAACCATAAAACAAGTGAGTACTGCACAAATAGGTGGGAGAAATTAATTTCATTTAGCTTTGGTTACTCACCCTAGACTGGATGCTAAACTTTTAAATGGAACAAGATAGCAAGAATGCAGTTTTATGAAGGCTTTAAATGAGCATTCAGTAGTACTGCTACAGATGGAATAAGTCCATTTTTTTCTCTGCCACTAGTGCACGTTCTAATAAGCTACTCTCTTTTACCCATTTAAGCTTTTATCTACTATGAATAAAATAAAGAAACTGATCTTGCATAGAACTAATACATTTTTTTGACAGTTCACAGATCTGTACCATTGCATAGTAGCTCTACGCAGGCATATTGATTTTTCAGACAAAAGAAATGTATCATCAGATGCTATTTAAGGAATTTTTAAACCTGTGATACTTTATGCCTGTAGGATCCTTCCAATTTTCCTTTTTCTGTTTCCCCAATGCTGAGCTATTATTTCCCATTTTTGAGGTTTTAAATGCTTAAGACAAAAATACAAATTTAATTCACTTAAAATTGCTTGTAGAGTGATGGCCCAAGGTGAATTTTTGAATCAGAAGTAAAGACAGGCAATTCTAGCCTATAATTAGTTATTCTGTACAAGAAGAGAAGGATCCTTGCCTCAGTTGCAGATGGTTGTGTTGACTTGCTTTCTGATAACATAGGCACATTAATAAACTTGGTGTTTTCCAAGTAGTTGCAATGCTGTCTTCTCCAGTCCAGGCACTCATATGTCAAACAAGCAATGTGTTCAAACAGCACAGTACCAAATCCAAGCTATGAGAGAAAAATCAGATCCAAGGATGCATATAAAAGTGTCATGGAACTTAGTGACAGGAGTCATTAGCTCTTTAGCCAGCAGATACACATCTGTTTATAAATTTTCCAAACTACTTTTTCCTTCACTGATCCAGAATGTTTTACAGAGTTATTCTAAAGTCTCTTCAATTTTATTTGCCTTAACACTGCCACAGCACGGTATGGACTGTATATTGCCTAAATGCTTTAGTTGTTATAAGGTCTAAATTGTCTTAACAATAACTTTTCAAGGTCTTGTAAAAGGAACTTAGGTTATATTTTTGGATGGGAAGGAATGGGAGAAGAAATTTAAAGTATTTTGTTCATATAATATGTGTACATTTTCACTAGTGATCAACCTGCTGCACATTTGCAAGGTCAATCATTCCCCTGCCCTAGAAAGATAAAAAATAAACCCCTAACCAGCTAATTATTGTCATCTCATGTGATTTTCTATCTTTCTGCTGCCCTTTGAAAACAAAGAACACCTCTAGAATGGCACTCTGAAACCCATAGTTGTGAGTGAAGGAATGTCAGCATACTGCCCAAAGGTCCAAAGGGAGAGCACTGTATCTGCAAAAGTCTGACAAGGAAAGAGTCATGGTTTTTGAGGTCATGTACTGTGGTTTTCACCAAAGCTTGGGAGAAATAAAAAGAATAATAGCAACTGCTATTTTAGATATGAAATGTTTTTGTACAAATACCAAACCCCTGTTGGAGACCACATGAAACACTCAAGTTTCAGCAGCTTTAATGGATGTAGTCTTCCCCTGTACATCCTGGATTTTGTGGAAAGGATGGAATTATTATAATTTTAGAAAATTTCTGTCAAAAGTCCTTTTCTGAGTGATTCTTTAACTTTTGTGAAAATAGGGCAAGTCTCTTGTACTAAGAAGTTTGCCTCTAACAGGTGGCTAACAACATTGAATGCCTCGATTTTAGGTTTCCTAAGATAAAACACAGTGAAGCTGCACCACTGGCATTAAGCACTAAGTACAATAGCAAAGTCTAAAGATGTATTAAGCATCTTTCCTTAACTCAGTGCTTCTTTATGACACTGGAAAACAGGCACCCCCAAACCACTGATGAGTTATGGAATATTTGTCTCAGTTTTCATAACATTTAAAGACTAAAAGAGACACTCGGATAATGAATTCTATTTGTGAAAACAGAATGTTCATTAATATGCTTGCACCTTTTTTTCCCCAATAAAATTCTCTTCTGAAGCATGGGTTAGTATAACACCTTTCCATTCATACATTACTTAAAAGAGCACATGGAAGTTTTAATTAAAATACTGGAGTGTTTCAAAAGCACAGTCATTTAAACAAAACAAGATTTTTTAAAAAGTCACAAGTTACAAAACTGGTGCTATTCAATGGGATACAAGCAAAGTTTAGTGTAATTAGAATTTTATGATTCAATTTGCTTCGTCTCTCCTCTTCTCAAGACAGACATAGACACTTGTCAAAAGTTTTTCAAGTCTAAACATTAGTGACTCTTGAACAAAGAAAATATTTAGAAAGCATTTTCCTGCCTAAAGATCTCAAATCTGAGAGCAGAGACTACTTGCTGTATGCAACACTCTGTCATTTTTATATAAATGTTTAACAATTTTTCACAAGAGTTTTCCTTCTGTATATCTTGCACTTCAGAGATGCAGCAAGCTTGGACTCAGAGACTCTCTAGCAAGTCCTCAAGAACAGACTTACCCTATCCACCTATGATTTCAGAACTTACATGCTCCCCACCCATTTCTTTAAAAACTTACAAACTTTCTCTCTTCCTTAGGGCTCATGGAATTATAACTACAATCTGTTGAAACACTTTCAGTGACAGATCATTTTTTCTTTATTTCCGCTATAATATAGGTGCTTGCAGGATATTTAAAAGTAGAAACAGTTCCCTGTAATATGTGATTATAGGAAAAAGAGAACACTTTTTTCACAAAAGATGCTTCACACTGTAAGATAATATAAAGAGTATAATGGTAAGTAATATTATAAGTATCAGGCCTACATGTTTCCACAAGGAAGGCATTTTTAGTGAATGCCCTGGAAACCACTGTGAGTGGTTTGTATACAGAATCTAGTGTACTACAAATAACGGTTAGAAGAATGTGATATGTCCTTTAACCCTAACAATATGGACTACAAATACAGTAAGTTAAATTATAGCATCGTGCTTTATTTTGCTTTAGCAGTTTGTATTTTTTACTGCTGACACTGTAGATTGAAAAATACTGGACCTTTTTACCTCACTATACTTCAGAATCTAGGATGGAAAACATTTCTAATGATTCACTTTCTCCTTCAGTGCCTGGTAATAGTCCTGACTCAGCAGGCAATAATGAGTAATAAGTTAGAGCCATGTTTGGGACAAAAAGAAGCAGTACTGAGTATGATAAAGCAACACCATGTATAAAAAAGCATTCTTGCATTAATTTTAATTTTTTCTCATGTGACTGTTCTGAGATATAGTAAGTAGGCCTGGTGTTATGAGGGCAAAAATAAAAGTTTTGTGTTATTTCAAAAAGACATGACTCTCTAACATGAAGCAAACTGGGTCTATATAAAGATGCTGAATAAATTAGAAACCTCAAACTGTTTTAAAACTCTTCTGCTGTGGCGTACACTATTAAGAAACGTCAAATCAGGCATTTTTATTCAAAGGACTCCTTGTGAATAATGCTGAATAAAGTTGTCAGATACAAAGGAAATAATTTCTGTTTAAAATTACAAATATAGTAACTACTGAGATTCTGTTTCAGAGAAGACAGATAAAATTTCTATAATTCCTAAAGCGTTCTTAAATGTTACAAACCCTAAAGCATGCCATGCACTGTGAAAACAGAATGTACTGACCAGCATTTCACTGTTTGACCAATCAGGGGGAAAGTCACTTTCCTTAACTAGGTGATGAAACCTGGCAACATCAAAGAGACTTGATCCATGCTTTCCACTGTTCAGAACTGGCTCCAGGTATTTCCAAAATGTTTCCAGGTCTTTGCTAGCTTCATCTTCCTTTCTTTTCTCTGGTTCTACATCTAAAATATACAAGTATTTGACAAAGCATGGTACAATGTCTTCCTCTCACATAAAGCACAAATAATAATATCAGTCTTCTCTAAGTACTATTAAAATTTTTCCATCCTCAGAGACAGCAAACATCTGACACCCAACTTTGGGATTAAAAGATACCCCCACCTATATCTTGCCAGTGTCTTCTATTCCAATTACAAAGTCACCGATGCTGAAAGGGACCCTTGGGAGTCATCTGGTACAATTCCTCTGCTCAAGCAGGGTCACCCAGAGCAGACTGCACAGGACCATGTCCAGATGGCTTTTGAGTACAAGAATGAAGACTCCACAACCTCTGGGCAGTCTGTGACAGCATTCAGTGACCCTCACAGTAAAAAAGTGTTTCCTTGTTTTCAGGTAATTCCTCCTGTGTTTCAGTTTTTGCCATTTCCTCTTGTCCTGTCACTGAACACCACTGAAAAGAGCATGGCTTCCTTTTCTTCACACACTCCCTCCAGGCATTTATACACATTGATGAGTTCCCTCCAGGTTCTTTCTTCTCCACGGTAAACATTCCCAGCTCTTTCAGCCTCTCCTCATATGAGAAATGTTCCAGTCCCCTGAACATAGTAGTGGTCATTAGATGGACTCTCTCCAGTAGTTCCGTACCTCTCCTGCACTGAGGAGCCCAGAACTGGACACAGAACTCCAAGTGTGGCCTCATCAGTGCTGAGTACAAAAGAAGGTTCAAATACCTTGTCTGGATGCAACCCTGGATACCATTAGCCTTGTTTGCTACAAAGGCATAGTGCTGGCTCACATTCAGCTTAGTGCCACCACACCTACGTCCTTCTGTGCAGAGCTACTTTCCAGCCAGTCAGCCTCCACCATGAACTGGTGCAGGACTTTGCCCCTGTTGAATTTGATGAGGTTCCTGCCAGCCCATTTCTCCATCCTGTTGAGGTCCCTCTAAACAACAGCACAATTCTATGGTGTTTCAGCCACTCCTCCCAGTTTTGTGCCATAAGAGTACTTGCTGAGGGAACTATCCTGATCACGAATGAAGATGTTGAGCATACCATCAATCCCCTCTGATACCCTCTGGGCCAGGGCATTCAGCCAGTTTTCAATCCAATTCAGTATTTGCTTATTCAGCTTCTTTATTAGAAGACAGTGTCAAAGGTCTTACTGAGGTCAGGGCAGACTATATTCACTGCTCCCTCTTCATCTACTAAGACAGTAATTTTGTCATGGAAGGTTATCAAGTTGGTTAAGAATGCCTTCCACTGGCAAACCCATGCCAACTGACCAACTTCTTGTCCTTCATGTGCCTGGAAATGTTTCCAGGATTAGCTGCTCTACCATCTTCCCAGAGACTGAGAAGAGTCTGAGTGACCTTTAGATGCCCAACTTCTCCTTCTTGCTATTTCTGAAGATAGCAGTAACACTTGCTTTCCTCCAGTCCTTGGCCACCTTTTCCAATTGCCATGTTTGTTCAAAAATAATTGACAGAGGCCGTGCAGTGACATCACAGCCAGCTCCTCAATATGCCTGAGTGCATCCCACCAGGTCCCATGTGTTTATGCATGCCCAGTTTGCTAAAATAATGTATGGCCTGGTCCTCTTCCACCAAGAGTCTTGCTTCAGAATTTCACTCATCTCTGGAGCCTGAAATTTCGGAAGGCCATTCATGACTACAACCAATTTTTATTCTTCCAAGGTCCTTTAGCCAGTCCTTATAGGGAGGTTGTTTGCTGGACTGAACAGAGTTTATTAGTATCTTTCTTGTACTGCAGAGCCCAAAACTCTGTTCTCATGACACCCAAGTAACAGAAAATAAACACTTCCCTTGATCTACTGGCTATGTCACTACAGCTCAGTATAGTCAGGCATCACTGATGATACATATTGAGCTTGCTTCTTACCAGGATCAAGAGAGGTGTTACAGCCTGGGGACAGCTGAGTACAATTACAGAGCATTATTCTGTGTCATATTCTTCTGTGGCTGGGGCCACAGTCCCGAAGTAGCCAACTGTCCACTCTCTTTGAGACTACCAAATGAACCAAGTTTTCTTAGCAGTGCATCTTCCTAAAAAATCATAAAAGTATGCATTTGATAAAATGTTGTACTTTGGTGGTTGCTGTAGAAACTGTCTGCAAACACTGCCTGCTTAGTCAATCCCTCTTCCTACTGTCCTGTTTTTGCACTGGCAAACCATTTGTTTTGGTGACCAATCAATGGCAATACTACTTTGACACTGGCAAACACAACTGCTCATAGGTAGCATGCACAAACACAAGGCATGGAGAAGAATCAAAACATAGTCAGAACAGTCTTTCATTGGATATAAAATTATCTCCTTCCTACACAATTTTTTTTTATTACTAGATTACCTTCAGGTGAAGTTGAAGATTTCCCTTCAAGTTTAGTTGCTTCCAAGTATATCTGCAATGGCTTGTAATTCTCAGAAGAAATCTGAATTACACTTGAAATGTTAATCCCAAGGTCAGCCAACACAGGCAACAACTGAAGATTGTGGAAACCCAAAATTATAAAGTAATGATGAGCACCATCATCTGGTTCATCATCTGTTCAAAACACAACAAAAACAGATTACAGCAAGGACATTCAACAGCTAAAAAACCCCAACTTTTTCTTGACTAAATAGGGTAATGCAAATTAAGATCAGAGAAACAGTTCTTTTATGATCTCCTTGGGAAAATTATATACAAGTTCAAAAATATTATGTGCATAAGACTGAAGTCTTCTGCACCAAACCACCTAGAACACAGAAGGAAGAATACAAGTCAGAAGCAATAATTGTTTGGAGAAGCACCAGGAGAAAAACTGCTGAAGCTGATTATAATTAGAATGTTGTTGCAACACTTCTGTAATCACTTCTCTCTAAGGTGTTTAGTGTCAGGACATAATCACAGGCTCTAATGGTAGTTTAAGCTATCCTATTTCATCCTGCATAAAGCCGGACATGGAGCACACACAGAGAAAGTTACTGTGTCTTACATGAAAGATTACACAAACCATAATAATTTCAAAGGATTAGCTGCAGGTATTAGCTGACTCACTGCTGACTGCTCCCTGCCCAACAGGTTCATGTTTGCTAGGTGTACTTCTTCTCAAAATCCTTATCAGCTGGTAATGCCAACTCACACTAGTGCTTTTAGTTGTCAAGGGGCATATCCAAATTCATCCTGAAGTGCAGATGAGTGGTTTCATTGAGTGCCTGTTCTATGTGGGCTTATTAGCTATGTAGAAATATGCACAGCACCACTTCAGTACCAAAGCAAAAGGTTAAGCTTGATATAAGTAAAAATGAACTCTCTAGAAGCTCTAGAACTGTGTAGCTTTCCTTTATGACTTTTGGAGAAATACAGGTAGTAAGTGAGGTATCAGGTGATTTAATTCATCCAGTATGGTTATTTATTCTAAGTTAACAGAAACTGCCTGCTGAAAGTCCTGTATCTCTCCATCAGTGCTGAAAGACACAGAGTTAGTGCAGACTATCCTGCACTAGCAGGAAAACACTGTTTTATATTCTATTTAGCATTAAGATTCTTTCTGCCACTTACTAACACATCACATATCTAAGTCCTTTACCGACTCCTCAGCTCAAGGGACTCCTTCATCCAAGGGAGGGAAAAAGGTATCCTGGCACCGACCATCTGACTGTGCTCAGGTATATAGCCAGGGCTTTGCAAATACTGCTACCACCTGGAGTAGCAGGGTCTCTGTTGCTTGCAATATTAGCTAAACATAAAAGAACACAGAAATTTGGAGAGAGACTGACTGAGGAAGTAGACATCACAGTCCAGAACGTATATTGCATACAGCAAAAATCAAACTCAGAAGAAAACTAGCTTTTTGTCTAACTCCTAGCACTGAAAATGAAGTACATAATTTGCTGTCTCAGTTACTGCAAGAAGGGCTGGCATGAGCACATAGAATTACTTAACATTCATAATTTCTAACAAAAAAGACAGATGTCTGCATAGTCACTTACAGAGATTCAAAAATTTCAATGCATATATGCTGAAGACTACCTACCATTTGAAAATTATAATTATGATTATGCTAGTAATCATGACAAGTGGATAATAACCAGTCAGTTCTAATTATCAGTGACTAATTCATACTCAAAAGAGGAAAGATATCAATGCAAGTAATCTCAATATTACTCAAAAGCAGAAATACTTAATTTCAGAAAGGTGATAATGTATTAAGGATGCATGATAAAATGATTCTTAGCTACAAGAAACAGTTATAGACTGTCTGAATTCAAGGCATGGTCTATTAAATTTTTTTAAATACAGTTACATTAAAACAAATATAAAGAGGGGAAGTTCAGATTTGGTATTAGGAAACATTTCTTCACTGACAGGTTGGAAATCTGTCAGTTCTGTTACAATTTATAATGCAAGGAGAAACCCACCTTTGGATACTGACACAGTTATTCTGAAATTTTTCTGTAAGAAAAGTGTTCTGTAGGATTTGTTTACCTACTTTCTTTTAGTCTCACATATGCTAAAACATTGTGATGTTGACATGCCCACATATATCTTATCTGCATTTGACTTCTCGGACTGCACAGCCTATCCTAACACTGAGCAGAACACAGTGGCCCCTTCAAATGTAAACTGGCAAAGCTTTTATATTGCCAAATAGATCTTGACTTTTCAACATGAAACAAAACAAAGTACTCCAAAGGTTTATAAGGAGTAAATCTGCACTTTTTACATACCAATGTATTTGTTTTTCTCTTCCACTTCTCCCCGTTTCTTCAGTTTGGTGTCCTTTTTAACAGGGGCTGGTGCCACTGTCTTTTTTCCTTTACTTTCTTTTCCAGCTATCTTGTCAGGAGGTTTAGCTTTTTCTTTTTCTTTCTCTTTTTCTTGTTGCTGCTGTTCTGCCTGACAAGATGAATAAATGAAGTTCTCATTGTAGCCTTTGTGCAGAACAAAGGTCAGACTGTTGTAAAACTTTAGGTGCTCAATTTTTTTATTTTAACACTTTTCCCTCTCAGCTGCTATAATATTAATGTGGTGAAGCTGTCTTGAGAACCCTGCTTGTTCCTGTTTAAAGACATCATTCTAATTCAATCATAATGCTAAGACTTCATATTAAAAGGAACTGCAAGAGGTAGGTAGACATTATACCTACTAAACTAACAAAATGCATATGGGTAGAAAGATGAGTAAAGAATCCCTGTGTTTACTTACTTCCACTACAGCACTTACATCACCCAGAAACCTTTCTTGGACTGAGGGGAAATATGGCAAAAATTCGGTATCTGTTAATAACTTTAACATCTCTGTTAACGCTCTTGAATATGGTGTAAACTGGTACCAGCATTCTTTTTCTTTTATGTAAATATTTCTCTAATGTACACTAGAACCAAGAGTTCTTGTGTTCATTTCACAGGATATTACTCTGCCATTCTCATTATTTTCAAGTAAAAACACCTACATAAAGCTCTTCCCAGTAATTTAAGAGTAGAGGACAAAACCCAATTTTGTAAGTATCCCAAAGCCTCACACTACAAATCCAGAAGATCTAAAATCAAAACAAAATATATTAAAGTAGGTTCTGTAGAGCAAGAAAGTCCCCACCTTATTTTTGCCCAGCAGAAATACTATGTCCAAACTATGCAAAAATTACGTTTCAGGATAATAAAGCTAAATTCAATAAAATAAAAAGATATTAACTTAACTTACAGTTACAATCCTGCTGGTGTCACTTAAAAGGCTATTAAAGCAATGAGAAAAGCCCTTCATGCAAATGAGAAAGGGCAATTAACGACACATAATTGTTTTCCCTAGACCCAGTGGAAAAGCAGACTTTCCAGCACTCGAAGTTGTATTTAGTTCAAATTCAAAATCAAAACAGAAAATCTTTTCCTGCTTTTCCCTTCCTTCACGAATTTCCTTTCTGTAAAATTTAGAAATGCTTTTGACAGATTCTTGAAAGTACTAGCATTGTGAAATGAAGGATTTGGAGGCTTTCATTATTTTCTTTCAAATTTGTTCCACGTCTGACATATCAAATTAGACATTTTGGTAGTACTTCATTGAATTCTAAGCTCATGAACAAACAGAAGATACAATCATCATGCCACAAAGTTCACAATCAACTCCATCTATTGCATCTCCATCATTTTAAGTAATTCTCAAATAAGCAGAGACATTTCTGGACTTGCCAAGATTGTAACAAAGAACACTACTTGACCTTAATATTTTAGAAAGTAAAAGCCTCTCCTTTCTAGGATTCTTTCCTTTTCCTTTCAATGTCTTATTTCTCATTGCCTAAAAGGTGCAGGTTTTTGGTAGAGTTTCTAATATTCCATTAACTTTACATTCTGCAATTACGTTATTTTAAGCTTCATATTAGAGAATTTTACTACTTCAAACAGTTTTCTAATTCAGAGACACCTCTTCTGCATATTAACTTAAATATGTACAACTGTCAATTTATGCCAATCTTCTGCTCCTAGTGAAATACAAACATTTCCTAGTGCCTTATTTTTGTTTATTTACATGTTGTATTAGTTCTGCTGACCCATTCTATTAACTGGTGTCTATTCTAAAAGAACCCACGAACAGATTTGTTTGCTTTCTGAAAACTGATTTGCGAGTAAAATCCTGGTTTCAACACCCAAATTCTTGGCAACAGAACTTCTATTGTACAAGCTAGTTGGAAAGGATTAAAAATTTTATGGCAGCCAATTCAGAGATAGAACTCTAAATTAGAAGTCAGTTTCTGCCCACTCTGTACTGCAGAGCATCCTCATAGCCAAGAGCCCTCCAATTCTTGACTCTGTCTTTGTCCTTCAACTGCTGCTCTCATGTTTGCCTGTCACACTTTGATACAGATATAATTCAAAGGAGGTGACAACTTTTTTAGACAGTTTGGCTAAAACAGAGAAGAAACTGTAAGTTCCAGAGACTCCTCAACCTTCAACACCGACTATCCTCAGAATACCCAGGGAAATAAAATTACAATTACAAGACTAAATTTGCCAAATCAAAGCTAAAGACTATATTTTAATAGAGTGCCTAATCTTTAAGCTTCAAATTTTTGTTTTACAGTTTAGTTATCAGAATTGACTGATATCTAAGAGAAAAGCCATTTTTTCTCAACTCGCTATATAAACAATCTACTCCACAGGTTCAGTCTCTCAATTTCTCTTCAGATTGAAAATACATTATTTTTTTCATATTCTTTATATATGTCTGTGGCTTACATGATCATTTCCTAATAAATTGAATTCTGTGGGAACAGGACACGATTTTAATCACCTATCATTTACTGTTCTTGTGATTGTGTCCCATACTTCATTCACGAACTACTCCCACAAATAGAACTGTTGATAAAAAAATGTACAGACTTTTTAACTATACAAAATCCATTAAACTGTTTCCTTCTTGCAGCTTTTACATGCACAGACTGCTTAGGTCTCCATGTCATCACACTTTATATTATAGTTTTTGATCAATTAATGGGGTAAGCATTGCAGCAATTATATGATTTTCTGATAATGTTCTTCAGTTTCATGAATGTTTGTTGGAAAAGGACTATAGCAAAATGAACTGTTCAGTAAGTTGTTGACATATATCACTGACAACTCCAAAAGATGTCAAAAATCAGTTAGAGGTCTGACCTGCGATTTTGTGCAAGCTTGGTGAAAGTCCTCCTAGGACACACAAGCAATCTGTCTGAGGCAATCTTGGATCTAATAATGACAACCTTGGAGAACACAAGGAAGCAAGTTTTGGGAACACTGGAAAATGTGGTACCCAGTTCTGAGAAGCAGACTTCAAAAGACGTACTATTTTGAGAGTTCAGAGGAGAGGAATACACACAATCAAAAACTAGAAACCATGACATACATTTGGGTTTGTTTAGTTAAAAATATAATAGATTTCTGTAGAATGGAGGGTAATGTTGTCCCCATATACAGTGAGAACTGAAACAGTAATGAGTTTAAATGAGAGAAGTGTTGGTAAGATAAGAAACTTTTTTCAAAGGGGTGCATTGCAGAGATGGTTCAGAAATCATACTGATTACCATGGAAAAGCAAAGACACTGCAGTGGAAAGTTTTAGGAAAAGGTTCAACAAACATCTGCCAGGAATAGTTTATGTAAATATTATCCTGCCTTAGTGCCGGAGGATGGAATAGATAACTTCTCCAAATTCTCTCCAGAGAGAAGATTCATAACAATAACTCCTACATAGTCTGCTCTGCATCCATCCTTGATACCTCCCAAGTAACAACCTCTCCTACCTTTACTTCAGCAGAGATATATTCTGAACAGCTGAAGCCTGTTTCTAGCTCTGTTTTCTATTGGTCCTAAGACTCAGCTAACTTATTACTAGCTCTCACTCTAGCAAAGAGTTCTTGCATAGCACTTTTTTTTTCCACTTTCTCGCTGGCATTTGAGTAATTGAGAGCTTCATCCACAAAATCAACTCAAAAAGATATTTCTAATCACATTTCTCTTTAATTACAGTTCTAGAAGGCCAAACACGAGAAGAAAGCTGAATTTATGGAAACAGCATTAGAATAGAAGTGACTGCAAACATGTAATTAAGAATGTTCCTAGGGCATACTATAGTACCTTCTTTTCTTCTTCTCTTCTCTGGAGGTCCTTCTGTTTGAGACAAAGCAATTGAAATTTCAACAGCTTTCCAGTTAGTGTTACAGGAATTTCTTCACCCCTGTCCAGAAAGGCTTTGGCTGTTTCTATCACCTGTAGAGGAAAAAAAAAAAATCACAACAAAACTATTACTTGTATAGTTTTAATACTGCACTTGACACATATTTGTTTGCTGAAATGAGGAAGTGCTGTCTCACATTGTACAATGTGTGGGTCAAAACGGCCACATTTCCAGAAAAACAACCTATCAGTAAAACACATAGTTATTCTTTGGTACCAAAGAACTGAAATGAAGTTATACTGGTTATAGTATGAGATAAAACTAGAATGGAAAAAACTTCTATGACTTAGGCAAAAATCAACAGACACAGAGTTCTCACAGGAAAATGTAGTCTTCTTTAGGTTTTAAATAAAGAAGCAACATTAAGCAACTACTTATTATACAGTAATAAATTAAAAAGCACGTAACAGATAGCAAATCAAGGGGAATAGTTTGTAGTACAGTTTACAAACTGACCAGTGTCTGAGGCACTAGCCCTCAATGAAAGATAAAAACTTCTTGGAGGGATTTTGAGAGAGTCTGTCTTGGTGAAAACACACCCCTTCCCTGTGTAATTCTGATTCTGTTGGTATGCAGCCTAATTGGGGTGAAATAAGGCTATTGAGTTTTCTTAGGGTGATGACAGCAGCGGGAACATACAGCTGCATTGTCCAGATGTGTGGCATTGACAGGCTGTTTTATGACTATGTTTTTTACAGCTTGTTTCCACTAAATTTCACACAACTCACTAACATCTGGGCCGTTTTCCTTGGAGCCTCATAACCACTTTATTTACTGCGAAAAAAATAAAATAACATAAAAATACCATAAAAAAGTTGTTATATGTTTCTTTTCACTTGTGTTGTCTCTGTAATAAAGTTCACCTATGTAGGAAGCGCTGTTGAGGAATAATATAACCATAATATTTTCTTACTTTTGTTTTTAAGCAACCATCAGCTTTATTTATAACCATGGGCTGAATTAGGTGTTACTCAAACGTTCTGACATGTTTCTCTTTTCCCCTCTTGGAGCAATTACAGTTGGGCACATATGGTGTCAATTTTGCTTGCTAACATTGAGACAATGAAGGTGCACACTGCATCTCACTGAACTGTGTCTTGTCTAATGCAAACATCACCATCAGCTTTGAGCTTTTATAGATTCTTGCCTAGTTTAGAGATTCTCCCTTCTCAACTAAAACCTAGGTAAGCAAACGTAGCCACTAAAAATGCTTCTCTGAATAAAACAAAGCCAAAATGGAATCCAGACTATTATATGCTGAATTATTGTTTCATACAAATCAGAGAGAGGTACAGAAAAAGAAATATCTTAAAATACAGATTTTTTCTGGGTTGCCTAACAGGGAGACAAACCAGAACATATGCATTTAAAAACCTTTCCAAAACAAATCTGCTCCTCCAACACAAATAAACATGATGATCTTAACATACACAAAGGAAGATACATTATGATGAAGGTGAGTTTTGCTTTACATGTTTCATATATAAGACGACTTACTGGCCACTATCTCAACAAGCCAACAACAGAAGGCTTCTGGCAAGACCCACTGACTTCAGAGCCATGGCAGAAAATCAAGGATATGTTAAGAATAAGACTTTAAAATTCCTACAGACTGTAGGCACATTAGGAACTACCAGTTATTCCAACAAAAAATAGTCTGAGCTAGACACACTAATCTGTGCTCTGAAAGAAAAAGAGTTTGGTAGAAATACGATAGTAATTTCTTTCAGAGAGAAAAATTCTCATACAGGTTTTTTTTTTTTTTCAGAATTGATGTTAACAGCCTATGGAAAGTGATGCTTCTCAATGGCCTAATGTAGATGAGTTGAACATTTCTTGAAGCACAGTAGAGAGGAAATGGAGGGACTCTGGAAGAATTCCTGAAAAGTGTATAAATCGCAACCCAGCTCAATGGCAGTTGCTGATTTATTGTTCACGGAAGAAGAAAAAAGTGCTTAGATTCTTAAAACCTGAGAATTTCAAAGCATTTTACCAGTCAAAAGCAATACATCATGACTATTCCTATTTTGTAGATAGAGAATTCAGGAATGAAGAGACTTGACCAAGTCCTGTAGTGAGCTGGACAACACTTGAGTGGGTAGGAAGGATGCATTTTCTTACGTGAACCATTAGAGAGGTATAAATAAAACTATTTAACAGGAGTACATTCCATGACTGTGGAGAGAGGTCACAGAAATAAGACAAAGGCAAAATGAGTGCACTACATTTGGCAATACAAAGAAAGGAAATAATATTTCACACAGAAATGTAAAATCTGCTTTATACATGAGGAAATTAAAACCAATCCTAAAGAGAGAATGTGTCAGTCCACGCACAGTAGATATAAGAAACCAAATTTATTACACATCTATCTTTACTTCATCTGTGGTCCTGTGAATTATGCAGGCACCTGGCACAAACAGTGAAAAATCTACAGAGCCTCAACTTAAAAAAAAATTAAAAGCTCAAGAAAAAAACTTGGTAGGAATACAGAAGGAAGTTTTTTTGATATTACGAAGTGGATTTGTTACAGATTGGCTATACTGCATCCCGCCAGTGATGATCTTTTTCTTATGTGAGAAACCATGGAAACTTGGATGGACAAACTCAGTTAGGTAGGGCCTCTTTTCCTTTAAAGCAAGAGGAAACTTAGCATTCCTCACACAGCAGGGGTCACATTGGTGAAGTGCAGAAAGGCTTTGGTGATGCAGTATTTGATCTCATATGGTGGCAGTATGAACCACACAGAGATTTAGCTGTCTGGTGCAAAGGGCATGTATTTCAAGCCATTCAAACACTGCATGAGTGCTTGTAAGTGACCCTACACTATTGACAGATGTCAGTGCCACTGAGATAGGAGAGAGTTCTTGAAAGTTAGGGAGACATTTAAAGCTAGAGTCTTTGTGCTATCTTTCTTTGAAATACCTGTTTTTCAAGACACAGAACCATTGTGGCTGCTAAATCATAATCACAAAATCTTTCAAAAAGATAGATTATAAACTTTACAGCTTTATTACTACCTGGAAGCAGTAGCATCACTTGCCATGAACAGTGGTCAGCCCACTTCCTAGTATAGTTCTCCCATATCCAGAGTGAGCTTTCAAAAGCCCTGTCTTCCTTCTTGTTCTTGAAACTGTAGGAAATCCAGACCATCACATATACCTTAGACTCATATAACACTTCCTAAAAGAAACATAATAGTTCCTAGAAGAACTAAGTAAAATCCCTTAATAGCTGACACAGTTCAAGTCGATTCAAAGCAGGACAGTCATCAGTCAAGAGGCTACACAAGTTGTTAATTATTATTCAGGTATATTTTCCTGAGCAAATAAATAAAAGCAGGGGGGAAAAAAGTGATCTTCATTTATTACAATCTGCCAATCTGCTGTCAGTATTGTGAGTTCTTCACAAGCAACTTCCAAGACAGACTAGGGGACAAAAGCTGCACATGTCATACTGATAATTGTTTTTTTCCAAAGAAGACTTTTTTACACATGGTATTAAATATTTCTGAATCTGCCAATAGAATTTCATTGACTAAAGCATACCATGACCAATCATTTTAAAGAGTACCAGGAAGGATCTGAGCTAACTAAAACAACTTTTTCTCAGATGACACCTGCAACGTGTTGAAAGACAATTCAGTTTCTACTACCAGACCATTCACCTAATTTCATTTTAACTCTCAGAACCTCTTCCCACCTATGATGTCAAAAGATCACTTGCTTCATCATTATCCTTCACTGGTGAACTAATGACTCACAGTTCAAAGAGAGCTTAAGGACTCACAAAAATGAGTAAATGAACTGCATATCTGAGCAGAGCTCTACATAGAGATTATGTATCCACAAGTTAGACTGTAAAACTTGAGCTAAGCCAAATGAATCATCTTCATTAATCAAAGAACATACCACTTTATATTCCAGTTAATGAAAATAATTAAAGTAGATTTGATTACTCCTTCTACCCCTTGGAGTCCTTTCCAAATAAACCTACTAAAATTAAGCAATACTGAGCAAACATGAATGCTGTTCATGTGCTAAGTACCTCCTTTTGTATTGTGAGAACATTTCTCAAAGCAGCAGCAAATGGCTGCTTGTACTCTAGAAAAATAACTTGTCACTCATATGACTGAGTCCGTTTTTTGCCAAAACATAACACAGCTTGATCTGGTTAGTAGAAACCTATTAGAAATATCCATTGTAAGAAAGTTTGTTCTTTAAACCTCAGTCTACAGAAAATGTGCAACCTGAGGGGATATTTTAACAGTTTCAATCTCAGCAATGCAGTATGAGAACCTTCTAGCACATAATACTGAGTTATATTTCTTAGTGTTGCAAGTACTTAAATAATGTTTTAAACAAATACAAATGGTGAATAACCTAATTTGAGTAAAAATGAGAAAATACATTACATAAAAATTAGGATTACTTTTCACCTTGGCTTTATTAGAGAGTTCATACAGGAGCTCTCACCATCCAGGACATGTACCTCCTATGACTTCCTGACCACTAACTGCTACAAAAACCAAACTGCATTCATGGAAGTCAAAATACAATATAAATATCCAGTGATTCAAAAGAACAGGCATTAGCATTGCCATCTCAGAAAGGAGTTTCATGCATAGGGAAGGTCTTAATATATCTGTTTTCTTTTAACACTGATTGGGGGGCAATATTTGAAACAGCATTTAAGTGATTTCTGAAGAACTCCTACAGAACCCAGACTTTTTTAAAAAAGAGGATAGGTCAGTCTGTTGTGATTTGTGCTCAGATGAATAGATATATTGCCATGATCAAATACTGAAATGTTTACATTTCAGTGGGCTGAATCTGCCCAGCAAATCTTTCCATTATGGCATAGAATATTTTAAGCTTCTGAGAAGTAAATTGTCTCCAGTAATTTCAGCCAACTGAATCCACACAATGAACATTACAAAGCTGAAGGATTTAGTCACGCTCCTCTAACATTGCATCTGGCTAGGAAGAAAACCCAATCAGAGATGGAACAAAAAGATTAAAAAAGCAAAGTTGCCTCATTAACTCTTGAGCTGGTAGAATCCATCCAGCTCCATCTTGCCAGAGTTTCCTAAGCCACATCAGAACTTTTGGGCCAGGTAGTCCCAATGGCTTTGTAGGCTTGGCCTCACAAAACTGGGCAGGATCTTTCCACCTTGGTCCAGCTTTACAACAGGGCTTTGAGCTTTTTTTTTTTTTTTTTTTTTTTTTTTTTTTA